>CM068305.1:83409270-83842051 GCA_034768735.1 Schistosoma mekongi
CATGTAAAAATGTGTGCCTGCGTCATATAAATTTATATTATGATCAGATTTAGAATTATATCTTAATTGGTTTTGATGAGTTATATAAAAGAGTGAAGAAAAATTCATCAGTTTATGTTCCTAGTATTCTGTGCTTAGTAGAATACAGCATATGTGTTTCGAAACAAATAAACGTAGAATGAGCCGATAAGTATTTTGTTTGTCAGTTATTCATCATAAAGTTCTCCGTAACGAATGGATTTCTGCTGATACTCTTGACAAGATTCAAAAAAGAAGGAACAGAAAGATAGCGATTATTAACAGCCGGACAAGATCAGAGAAAGTCAAGGCACAGGCCGAATAAACAGAAACCAACAAGCAAGTGAAGAAAAGCATTAGATTGGATAAACGAAAATATATTGAGGATCTAGCAATGATGTCAGAGAAAGCTGCAAGAGAAGGAAACACGAGGCTTCTATACGATACAACGAAGAAGCTAGCTGGGAAATTCATTAAGCCAGAACGATCAATCAAGAAAAAGGCTGGTAAACCAATCATTGAAGTGCATGAACAACGAAACAGGAGAAAGGTACACTTAGAACAACTCTTAAATATACTAGACCCACTGAACCTGTAAGTCATCAAAGGAACAACCACGATCTCCCTATAAACTCTGACCCACCAGTAGTCGAAGAAATCAAAATGGTCATCCGACAAATCAAGAGTAGCAAGTCAGCAGGGCGAGACAACAAACCAACTGAGATACTGAAGACAGATAAAGAATCAAATGCAAAGGTGCTCCACATTCGCGTCAGGAAGATTTGAGGGAAAAAACAAATGCCAGCAGACTGAAAAGAAAGGTACCCGATAAATATACCACAGAAAGGAAATTTTAGCAATTGTGAGAACTACAGAGGCACCACTCTTCTTTCAGTACCAGGAAAAATCCTCAACAGAGTGTTATTGAATCGAATCAAATGCCCAGTCAACGCCATACATTGAGACAAAAATGGCGAATTCCGCAAAGATCGATCATGTACTGACCAAATCGCTACACTGCGGTTCATTGTTGAGCAATCAATTGAATAGAATGCACCACTTTTTATTAACTACCTCAACTACGAAAAAGCATTCGACAGATTGGGTAGGAGAAATGTAAGGAGCCATCGTTGACATTATAGTGTGCTTGAGAAAATAGTCAATACCATACAGAATTCATTCAACGGACTTCAGACAGCTTCTGTTATTAATACATAAACTGCAAATATAGAATGGTGTTCAGCTTAAAAATACAGAGAAACTCTACTCAAACTAAATAATAACAAAAACAATTAATACAACATCAAAAGCCTAAGGAATAGTTCATGTAGGCAGACCAATCCATACTAAACAAATTCTATGTGATCAATATATACTTCAGAAAATGACTTTTTAAGGTAAGCACACCAAAAATAAAGAATGCCAACTGATGTAGTCATTAAGTAGCCTAGATTATGTAGGTTTTAATCATCAAAATCTATACTCTGCAGTCAGTCCTGATGGGAATGTTCCATCTAGGTTTTACAACCCACCAAAAATATATAAAAACAATCCATTACCGCAACCACTCTTAGGCGCGGTAAATTCACTCTGTTATTCAACAGTGAACTGCTTCACAAAATTGCTAGATCCAATTCATACATCAGTTTCTCAGCAGAGCATTCGTAAAAATTTTGATTTAGCTAACAGAATTAGAAATATAAAAAGTAAACAATAAATTTCTGTTATCATCTGGTACGCAAATTCCAAACAAGAATATGTTTTTAGCCAAAACAGTTGATTTTATGCCTAATTAACCATTAAACTTTGAAACAAAGTTGGTATGTTTGAATTTTATTTAGAAGAATTAATTATGAGGACACAATTAACATACGTTTTTGTTCAGTGGGGTTATTAACAGTACGTTGGTGTCACTAGCAGGTCACAATTAGGCCCTTTAAAATATAGCTGTTTTTATCAAGCGTTTTATATTTATTACACACTTTATCGTTATCGACCTAGTCAATGAGGAAGAACAGAAACTATATAAAACATTCAACAAAAACCACCGAACAATCACCCTAACAAAACAAAAATGAGACTTAATAATTTTTTTAAACATTTTATTGACAACAAAGAAATAGCAGGATAATAAAAAATGTCTCTTGAAAGAAGACTATACTTAATCATTACAAATAGACTTTGAGCTACACTACAAACAAAGTCTAGTCAAATATTTGACCCATAGAACAAACATTATTTGTTGTAATTTACAAAACTTAAAGTCTTCCCTTAACTATTGCTTATTGTTGTCAAAACAGTTTCTAAAATACTATGTCCAATATTGAGCAATGCGATTTTCACAAACGCTTCCTCAGAATGCAAAGATAAGAGCTCTTATTATTTAACCAAGAACACAGATGTATAAATAAAATAAAAATTAGGGAGCTGAAAAATTAAAAACACTTGTCAATGACATGAAAAAGTAATACAACTAAATACAAAAAATTCTTACGAATAGCCAAATGACCAAAAGCAATTGTTTATGCGCTTAACAGAGTGAAGCAAGTGTTGTATATTTTAAACTTTTTTTCTTCAATATATATAGGGTATAACAGGCTGTTCCAAGTACTCAAACCACCAATCAATTTGTTTCTGAGCGAAAACTAATTACAAGGACAAAATTGTGGCTTTTAACAAACAAGTTAAACAAAAATGATAGACAAAGCAAGTGTCTCAAAAAATAGTATGAAATTGATTATTCAGTGTGAGGATTTAGTCTAGAGAATCAGAGATACTTATGTTGTGTTAAATAATATAATTCAGGCTTGCCGTTTGCAGCAAAAACTCTCAAAGCTAAATAAAAATAAACTCTTGTCACTAGATATGTTGCATTTGGCTAAGCTTTTAACTCGCTTTTAACACCACAATATTGATTAATGGAAACTTTGTTGATAAAGCTCGACTGAGTTTTGGGGCACAAAGTGATTAAGTATATCCTCATTTGTAATTTTTCATGTTGATACCGAAACGCATGAAATAATTTAGCTACTGTTGCTAACATCCGATGTACAACCTTACTTCATCATGAGATTAATGTAGAAGGTATGCAAGATATTCGCCAAGTAGACGATTCTAGTAGGACACAAAATATTAAGTAAAATATTTGCCTTCTAGATAAACTGGATTGAGGCGGTCGATGCTGGCGTTTTCGCTGTGGCCCTTTTTGTTGATAGTGTAGTGCTTCGATTCTCTCTCTAAAACTATTTATAGTCTTTCCTAGATTGTGTAGAGTGGCTGGAGTAGAAAATGATGGCATACATCGACGTGTGGTGCACGTTTCAAGTCAGGTTTTATAAGGATGTTTTTTGATCGCTATCTAGTGTGTTTACGGCCTGATGGAAAGCATAGTGTGTGTATGCCGATTAACGTTGGAGTTATGATACATATTTGCTGTAGTAGGAGGCGATTTCCATAAAACCATCTTAGACCAATTATGCAACGCCGCACCCAACATCTGCTCATACAGTGATACGAATTTTTAATAAACCTAATGGTAGTAGTTCGGTTGATCAAGGGATATCCCTGGATGAAAGTGATGCTTTCAGCTTTCGATTAAGTATTTCTGCCAAGTAGTTGGGCTGTTAGGTTTTTCGGTAACGCGTAGTTACATGAAGTCTGATTGAAGGGTGAAACAATCTAGATTAAAACTGACATCCACCGTCTGTCGTTATCGTGGATGTATAACCATAGTTTACCATCCATCGTTCGACGAAAGCACTAACAACCGTCTAACTGGTGTTGCATTTGCTCAGTACTGCTTCTGGCTAGCATACAAGTCAATCCACGTATGTTAGGTGAGGGAATTAATGACAAAAGATACTACTGTCCTTTTAAAATTGCGAGCTACCGCTCGCTTTTTCACTCTTTTCAAGTGTTATTGGATATGTGTCCGGCAACTGTAATGAATATAGATCCATATTCCACAAGAAGTCGTGTTGAAATCTGTCATCATTCAACAGAACGCACTGCCCATGCCTATCTAGACAAGGTCGATTTTATAAAACTTGCATTCGTTAAGCACTGTTCACCCACTTATGAACAATTTAACTCTAACAGCCGTTATGTCGCTTTTCAGAAATTCTTCACTCCATGTTTATGATTGTAATGGTCCCTACAGCTTAGAACGCCGAATTCTGGAACGTTCAATGACTATACTCAAATGTATCCATACGATTGTGAAGTAGTGCTCAACGAGATTCATACAGTACTCTTAGGCAACATGCGTTCTTAAACCGACATTATTGTATCAGATGTACCTTGGGATCTTGAAAATTGCCTGTAAAATCTCATTGACCTGACACTACAATTTAGTCCTACTAGTTTTCTTTAGAAAATAGTGATACTTGATAAAAATTTCGTTTAGACAACGAAGGCTAAGAAGTCAATTGCTTCATGTCATCTGGTTAGAAAGATATTGGTTATTGGATCCAACATACCGCTGGTTTTCAGAGGTGCAAAATGTGACCTTGGCAGTTTTGTTCTCATTGGCGTGTGAACGCGCGTTGAGTCTGTATCAAGGAAATTTTGTTAAGTGAAGTAATCTATCTTCAGGGTTTGCTGCATTTATAATTCATTTGCGACTTCAAACGTTTTTGATCGATGTTTGATTTATATGTAAATCGATTAAAATAGCTTTCATGAGCGACCGTTTTGTTAAGAATGCTACATACTTACGAGTTTGAACAGTTCTTACCTTATCCGAGATGAATAACTGATTTCATAGTTGGATTTTCCAGGATTTATTATTTCGACTTGGAGTGGTTCACGTAAACCACGTAATTCGTCGCAGAATTGTTTTCCGGATCTGGTAACAGTCTATCCATAGACTGTTACTTTTAAACACTCAAGTAGTGCATTTATGTTTACTACTGAATTACATATTGCCACTTAATGTCTAAGTTTAAACTGTCGTCTTAATACTAATGCTGATATAAAAGGGACTAGGCCAATTCTAATATATTTTAATAAATTCTAATATATTGACGGTTTAATTAAACTTTACAATAATGCCCACTTATTTGTAATAGATAACAAATTTTAGACGTCAGTATCATTGTTTTGCCTATTGGTTACTGATGCGTCTCAAACCTCGGGATACTATCTGCTTTTGATAAAATCTAATTAGGGTGTTTTGGGAACCTGTCTAATTTATGCTTAAGTATGACGGGATGTGGCATCAATTTGTGTAAAGGTAAGTGAAATAAGTCTACCAATCTTAAAAGGTCGATCAAAAGCTAATGGTTTAAAAAAACTTAACTGTTTTAAACTAACAAGAATATGGTTGTCAGTAGGATGTGTTGAAGTTCTGTGACTCATTATGGAACCTAGCAAAATGTTGAGTGAAAAATTTAAAGTAGCAACCTATAATTTACTTGTATAATGTCCGACGCCCACTGATATTGTGAATCGATTGACTCAAGTCTTTGTTTAGGAAGCTTCAAGCGATTTTTGATGTGTTTTTGATCGTGGTGAGCTCAATTAATATCTTTAAGAATGATCCCTCTTATTTATTAACTAGATCGACTAGGAAGTCCATCACTCAGTTATGCAGAACATAGAACCTGGCACATGTATGTTACGATACAAGTTTTTGCATCCTATTGGCATTACATAATGAGTACCAAGGCAGTAAAAGTAGCAGTAACTGTGGTTGTAAGAAGGAAATGGATGTAGAGGTCATGACACGAGGACTCCGTTAAAAGAATGGTTTGAAATAACTTCAAGCTCAAGATTTACGAGAATACAAGAAGTGATTGAGAACATTGTATTTAGTTATGTTTGAATAATTTTGATAGTTGATTGTGGTGACAGTGGTTTGAGTCGTTCCCTTTCAGACAGTAAGTTACAAGATCGAACCTCGTTCCACATACTCTTGTTTGGTTAGTTGCGTTAGAACACTAGGCCTCAGTAAGACAGTATAGTTTTAATCCTAGTATATAAATCATTGCTGTATGAGGAAAGACAAAATTTACTTCTGGTATTCTCAAAGGAGTTGCTTTAATTACCCGCACTTTTAAAATATGATTAAGTGCCTACCTTGAAGGATTGTAGAACATTCTTAACTTAGTAGAACACAGCTAATAAGCTGTGTTCCTAATTAAAAGTACTGGTCTTGTCCTTATAGTCGTTGAATTTATATCTCGGTTTGGTCTTTACAGTACTATCACTCCACCTTAGCTAACCCATTCATTTTGGTGTAGCTTTGTACTGAAACCTTTGTACTATAAATGAACACATTTGTATGCTCTAACCTTTTCCGTCTGTTTTGTTACTTGTGCGTACTACTGGATGATGCTATCATTATGATATTGATAATACTCATTCTTACTGTATGTTAAACCTAGTGTATTTATACATTGTTTGACTTACAGTTAATTCAATACTCCTGCATATTTTTCTAGTTAACAGTCACGATGTCCTCCTAGACTTCACTAATCCTTTCTTGTTTAAACTCAATTTAACAGGACTATTTTGTCAAACGCTAATGGAAGAAACGTTCGTAAAGTCTTCGCTGCACCGTTTAGGTGATTGGTTAATTATCCTCAAAGAACATCACATTTTAAAATCTCTTGGTAAAGAAAGGGAGGCTTTTGAAAAGAGTTTAGAACTTCCGGCTATTCCTGAAATGATATTTGATCAGAACTCTCTTTCAATTTGTTTCTGTCAATCAAATAATAAGGATGAAGGGTTGGATAAAGAGCCAACTTGCAAAATTGTATTTAATGCTCTCGATGCTCTTAAACTAGTTGACCCAAAGAATATTACAATCGAAGTGAGTTATTTAATACCAATCTGAACCTTTTTAAGGTGCCTTTTGCAAAAGATTGGAGAGAATCTAGGGCTAATAATGAAGAAGACTTAGTAGCACATAGACCATATGATTGGACGTTTACTACTCCGTATACAGGTACTTTATCTGGTGAGTATTTTTAATTTTTTTTAAGGTCACAAAATAACTAACAGTTGTCTACTACTATTCGTGGTAACATCTCTACTTTCATTCTTGCAGAAAATACTCTTGGAAATCAACTTTTGAGATTGCTAAAATGACTTAGTAGAATGCTGAGCAATAGGTAATATCTAAATAACCATATTATTGACGTAATCCTCCGAATGAGTTGTTATCAAAAGATCACTAGCTACCAAAAAATGTTCTTTCTTCAGCAAAACAACATGCTTATTTACAAACACTAAATACAAACATAGGTATGACTAAATGTCACTGAATGGAAGGTAGGATATTCCAGTGGAATTATGACCTTACTCTTAGGCTTCATTCCACCACATTGCATCACATATCTTTCAAGATACTTCTTAATTTCGAACAGGTGTTAGCACAACAGAGGTTAGTTTGAGATATTGAGTTCAAATATGTGGACTCGAAAAATTGCAGTTGATGTCATCATTAGGGAGATTATCATGGTATTTCATTCAGTTAGCTTACCATTGATTTCATGATTAATGAATTCATTTATATCATAATTTCAATATAGGTCTTTGGGACGTATCACCTACTTCCGAAGGCTTAGATATGGATTATTTACGTCGAAAAGATCCTATTCACTTTTTTGTCAATACAACATTGTATGAAGATGAATTGGGTGACAATGGAGTATCTATTCTGAATATAAAGTTTCGTGCAATGTCGTCCGGTTTTTTCCTACTACAACGTTTTTTCTTACGTGTTGATGGTGGGCTATTACGAGTGTATGACACACGATTACAATGGCGTCAGAATGATAGGTAATTAGGACTGTAAATGTGTCGAACTTTATTTTAATCACGGATTGTATCCTCGTTAGTATATCAATGCTATTATTATTGGAATTATTTAAAAATGGCTTTCAGAAACTTAGTTGTAGGCAGTCATGTATCTTGCATCATATTTAAGCTCATATTATCTATGATGCTTAATTTCAATTACTCTTCACAAAAGGTTGACATTTTTGCTATAAGGCGTAATTGCTTGGCTTAATTATGTATTAGTAACTAGCTTACATTATTATCATATTATTTGGATTCGATTTTTAATATTATCTGTTGGGGAAAGCTTATAATTCCACATTGTTATCGTTGAATAAATTATTATTGGATTTAATAATATCAAAGGTATTTAAACTAGCTGTTTTATGCTTGGTTACGAATTTCAGTACAATTCACCAGTATGTATTTCTTATCGCTAAAGACTGGAGTGTTTACCCTGATAAAATCCTTTGCACTAATTTATTAATACAATGTTGTTAAAATAATTTCTGGTGTGATCTATTCAAGTGCTTCACTCAGAGCCCAAATGTTTCTAAAGAATGCTGACAGGCATGATACTAGTGCTATGTTTTACCTCGCCAGGCCTTGTTTCCAGTTCCTGCTACAGTATGGAGATACGTCAGATAATTTCGATGTCAGAAGTCCTTTGTAGATACTGGATTTTTTTACGCATATTACGCGGACATTTCTCCATGTAAGAAATCCATGCACTACTGAAATTGCTATCTACTATAACAAACTAATAGTCACTAAATAGTCATAAAATGCTCTCAGTAATTCAATTTTTATAAACGACACTTTTTATGGAACTACAAAGTGATTTGTTTTCTATTTTATGGCATATTGTAACTGCAGTTAATGTTTATCTATTTTCCTGTGGAAGGTACCTAGATTTAAAATTAGCTTAGTCAGATACTAAATTGAAGTCGTAATCCTGTGCAGGACAGAAAAACTTATTAATCATACAACCTTATGGCGTATTCCTTAAGGTACTTTAGATCCCGTCAGATAATCTCAAGTAATGTCGATCTTGCACATATCCTGGTTAGTTATTTAGACGTATAGATTCTATGTCTGGGCATAAGATCCACACATTCAAGTTCCAGCACAGCACCATAACATCAACTTTATTTGGTTGTATAATTGTTTATAGGACACATCGTTGGTTTTATTCGTGTTACCATCATCCTCCTCATTAATTTTTATTTTTATCAAGTTTTTCCTCCAAGAAGTACCAGCAACTATTGGAATCTGATTGATTAGCACTGTTTTGACTCATTGGGATGCTGGTATATACTCTTAGAATCGGTTAGTATCAAACGGATTCTTGGTACTTTGGATTCCTTAGTGTGGGTTACTGATCGATAACTATAACTTTCGTATTCTAACCTTGAAATGCATTTACTTAGACTTACTAAATGTAGTATAAAGACAAAAATTTACCACTGATATTTGCAAAATAAAAGTATATGGGGATAAGGTCGATAAAATGTATTGTTTATTATTTCAGAAGTTTCATCAACCTTGGTGGGTTTGTTTCTAACGAAACGTGAGAAAATTTGGTTAAATTTATTCTAACTTTCGTTATATGTGGTATAGGCAAGATGTTAGTCTGCCAACTAAAGGAAAATTATATTATGTATCAATTCATTTTGTACTACTTTTTGGATCTGAAATTTACAACTTAGAAATAATTTACTAATATCTGATTATAGATATCTTGAGAATATTGCTCGTATATACTGGGACCTACTAGCAAACAATGCTATGGTCATATTTCTGATGCTAGACAGTATTATGTATTACATATGCCTAACTGTGATGTTGACCGGCGTTGGAAGTAAGTTATGAGAAACCTAAATAAAGTATGGCATTAGTTCATGAAGTCACTAATTTTTGGACTAAACTATGCTAGTAAGTACAAACTACGTTTTTTAGGTTTCGCACGATGACGTGGATAAGCTAGAGTGTAAAATGAAACATTCATTTGAATTTTTATAATTTTCTATAATTATTCAATTAGTATTACTTCAAGGAAATGACCATTTTCAATGAACTATTTTTAATGTTATCTTTTTTTTAGTTACCTAATTCGTGATGTACGTCGAATGGAAAGTTCATCTTGGAGATCAGATATGTTTGGTGCTAGTTTAGAAACAGCAGATCAATTATGCGATATTATAGTAGAGCATTGTACTGAAAAACTTGTACCATCATGTATAAATTCATCATAAAGAAAGAATTCTTGCATTTCTCTTTTTTTTGTATGATTTCTAAAATGATGAATATTGTGTAAATAATATATACATTAAATAATTCATATTTTTAATTGTTTTAATCTCTTCTTTCAAATTTACATTTTACTGAACATTATATCTCATAATTGTTTTTTTTTTCTGTAATCAAAGAATCAACTAATGATTTAATGATGAATACATATTATAATATTAACTAATTAAGTAATTATTCCACCTTGAACAACTGAAAACTATTGACATCCTTCTTCATCGTCATCATCATCAGCAACATAGAACCGGGCACATACGCCCATAGGTTCAAGTTGCCATACCACATTAGCACTACGAGATTACAGTGGTAACACAATAACAGATTACAAAAGGGGAGAGTAAAGTAAAGGTATGCAGAAAATAATAATAGAATTCGAGATCTAGATGAGGTTAGAGAGTGAATACACTTGCGTCACTGTGACCGATTCCGAGCCATATCGCCTAGTGTCTCCAGCCATTTATTGCGACTTTCACGCAGACCCCAACCAGGCAATCTACATCTACCAACATGGCTTAGACCAACAGTCAAGGGCTTCATGAATAGATGCCATGTTTTGGTTTGGCCGCCTCTACTCTTTTTCCATCCCACTTCAACCCTAGCCAACATTGCGCGACGAAGTAGACGGTGGTCGGGCATGCATAACACATGTCCCAACTATCTCAGTCGATGAAGGTTAATGACATCTTCGGTTGATTTACCGTGTTTCCCAAGAACCTTTTGTCTAACCTCAAATACATGTAATTTTTATAGCTCCTAATAATTAAACCTAAAAACTACTTTGAAGATAATCTCACTTATAAACAGATATTGGCCAAAAAACTAGCCAAAACTAAAGATTTCCGAACATCTGTTCCACTGTAATTTAACGCTACATACATTTTAGAAAATGACAGGTTATATTTCATCCTTACCGAACAATTACCGAATTAGTTATCAATTAGGACATGCTACATGGAATCCTCCAAACCTCGCCTTTTGTTTTTCATTTGGGACTGAGCATTAGGAGAGTTATGTGGACTAGAAAGCGGTTAGGAAGGTGGTGTTTAAGCACTTAAGTACAAGCCTTGTGACTTCGAACAAATTATGGCATGACTTAAAACTAACAATCGCTCCCTAATTTATCCTAAATTTTGAAGTTAACTTCATTCTTTGAACTCACTATCTCATTTTGAACCATATTTCATATCTTTAACTATCCACTTCAGTTTACACTGTTTTTTCTTTCTTGCACCTCTCCTTGTTACTTTTCTGTCTTGTTCCCCAAAATAGTATGACAAATTGGATTGACAAGCATTCGCTTAGTATACATTGATTTGTCACCACGTGTAGACTAATTATGTATGCTTAATTTTCAAAACTGCTTAAATTCTACTACGATTTAGCCAATAGTCTAAAAGACTCAACGTCTTAAATTTCCTACCAACTACTTTTAACCATCGGATTCATTTTTTACTACTAATTAACTACTCTTATTATTGTCACCTAACGTTCAGCTACTTAAAGTTTGTTTCAAGAACTTACGCTTCAACTACTCACTCATGGTTTAGAAATATAAATGAACAAGTGTGTATATTACCTAGAACTGTAATTGTTTGTACATAATTAGTTATTGTTTCATATGATAGCTGAAGAGTATTTGACTTCTTATTGATCATTATGTAAGTAAATAGATATAAACTTTATTTACAAGTAATACTCTCACTAATTGTAATGAAAAGAATGGTAAATCAAAGTTCACATTGATTCTATTGACAGTAATTTTAATGTTTGCTAAGAATATTTGAAACAGAGAACTTTATAAATGGGTGAAGCATCTCACCGTGTAAATTACTTGTAGGTACATTAAAAGGCTTATAATTTGATCTGTTTTCAGATGCTTCATTGATAAACGATGGATATAAATCAGCTGTTGAATGTAACGAAGCTTGTCGGTAGTCAAATAAAAAACAATTTGAAATAGTATTTGCAGGTTGTTTATTATTTATGGGAGTATCGGTAGTGGCCACACTGGAAGCCCAACAAGTATTACCAGACGTATTGTTTGTAGTTGACATACCTGTAATAGATAAGTCATAGAATCCATCCAGTCCTGCATGTGTACCCCATTTATTTGGCTTCATCTATTAAGAAAAAACAATGATAATCGATAGTATCGAATTCATGCTATTCTGACTATGAATCCTATACATGAGTACATCAGTTAGGAGTGGTGGTTTAATAGTTAGGTAGCATGTCTTTCAATCCTATTGTTCAGTGGTTCGAACTGTACTGTGCTTAATTCAGTTTGGATGCAGGGTAGTATTACTAAACAACAAACGAAAGACTGCTTTATTGTCAGGTCACAGAACTACAACTGACAATGTGTACACATCCGATTGTATCTGTTGTGAAATTTTGATCATTCAAGTTACATTTAGTTTCAAAATATCCCAATGCAATCTGTTATGATGCTGATATTTCTAGAAAGGTGTGTAGTTATTGTCGTTTTAGCTATCAAAACATAACTACTACTCTAGTTGAGCTTTTGTGCACTTTCCAAACACATTATTATCCCTTTTCTGTAGGAAGTCAATGATTTGATTTGCTTTCATAAAATATGAACATGACAACCATTAATAGAATAGGCTCAGAAATACAAACTCTCTAGTAAACAATTGATACGCCAACTGATAATATTTTACGACAAAGTGAAAAAGAAACACAAGGAAGAATTAGTCCTTCAGTTAGTCATGAACATGGTAGAACTTGGCATATATACGCATAGGTCCAAATTGCCAAGCCACACTAATTAACATTAGTGCAAATAACCTGCTAAATCTTCCGGCCTATTGATTCCCCTGTGACTGACAAACTGTTGATATTAAAGTATGAGGATAATCAAGTTTAACCTGTATATTTTATTGATATTCACAAACAAAATTCCATGCTTCTGTATCATTCTTACTTTGCATAGCTGATGGTTCTTGTCGTTAGACAACATTAATAATTCCGCCTACATAGTCAAACTCCCAGACCACATCGATAATCATGTGTTACCGTTGTCGTGCATACATGCCATGGATTAAATTAATTTATATTTTCATATTTAATATCTACATGAAATATATGAAGTTAGTTGATTTCTATTATACACCAGTCGCTCCATAGTAAGATAATATTATAAATATTTTTGAACATCTACGTAAATATTTAAAAATATTTACTTCGAACATCAACCATAAGGAAGCACTCGTAAGTTAGAAGTTTGGTACGAAATTTCAGGTTATTGATATAGCTCATGCTCTAACGGAATCTTAGGGTTCACTGCAAACTGAGGTGGGGAAAAAAAAATTATGAGCATCTTTAAATGGGAACTATATATGTTATTCATAAAACTTTGTATACAACCTCATACTAATTCTCTCACTCTTCGTTTTTTAGAGAGAAAAGGTTTGTACCTCAGAAGAAGAGCTTAGGAATTGTTGCTTACTCTAAACTAAGTGGTTCCTTTTTGGAAAATATCAACAACAGATATTTCAAATAAAGATACTAGTAGTATTGTCTAGAAAGACACTGAATATGTCACATTCAGCCTAGAAAGCACAACATTTCCGAAATTTGTTTCCATTCTGACAAAATGAGATTAATAAATAGGATAATGTAAAACACAAGCAACTACTTCTTTTCACCTTCTGAATGGAACACATAAACAAGGATTTTGTGTTAGTGAATAAGGATTATCATATTGGATAACTTGGTAGTGGAAGTTTAACTTATTGCTTCAGTATAACAGGTATAAGATTAAATCACATACATATAAAAACTTATGAGGAGTGAAACAGTTATCACCAATGACATTCGGTGATCATCGTGTTACATTACAAATTAATGAAAATAGAAATTCTACTATTAGACTCCGATCCAGTGATGTTAATAGTTAACCGTTCACCACTAATGGCTCATCATCTAATGGCTCTGGATTCAATTACCTAGTTGAATCGAGTATAGGCATTACTAAAAAGTCCCATACTAGAATGAAACAGTTGTCCAGTGCTGACCAACTTTCAATGGTACCTAATTAATAACAATCTATGATAAATATAAACAATTTGATAATCTATTTCTATTTGATATGATAACCTATTGAATCAATGCTTCATTATACTCATTTGGTCATTATAATAAAAGAATATGGCTTACTTGGTGAAGTAAATCATTTCCATGTAGAAGTATGTTCTTTTCATCATTATGATTATGAAATTGATTATAATAATTTATTAAATTATACAATTGTAAATGAATAGTATTTACTTGTTTCATAGAATATAATGAATTATTCATTGAACTATTTAATAAATTTTTATAAATTCTATTATTTTGATATTGAATTATATTTGAATCATGTATTTGTTTTGTTTGTTGAATATTGAAATGTTTCAAATGTGATGAATAAATAGGCATTTTCTTTATGAAATCATTAGTGTATATGTTTATCATGGAAGAATTCTCTAGGCAATAATTAATAAGAAGAATTATGTTAGATTGTATGTTGTTACCATGGTAACTACATAAATAAATTTAATTCTTAGATAAACTTATTCAATTCTTATCGTGATCGTAACAGTTTGTTATGTAATCACAAAAAAATTATTATTGTATATCATATTTTGTGTTAGATATGTTGACGGAATTATCATGGGTTGGTGGGGAATGGGATCACTACCACTTTTGTGGAGGATTGTATGCTGTGTTTGGTTCATTACTTATTGTTATGACGCGAAAAAAAGGAAGGACGAGGATGTTTTTGGTTGGTTGATGCGAACACCAATGGGATGCGTGCCTAGTTGAGAATGCACGATTGACCTAAGCCCATTCACCCCCCTAGGCCGACAATAGGACAACCAGAATGGAGAACCGGAAGACTGAGAGAGCGAGAACCAAGAACCGGAGACAACCAGACCAAGGTCGTATTATATTTTAATCATGCATTTATATATACATAAAATCAGACCACACTGTGAACCAACCAAGAATTTAACATTTGTACAGAACAAAGGGAAGAGTGGCAGTGAATGTTACAACTTGTACACAATTAAGTAAGCATAGTTCATAGTAAATAAACAACACACTAAGAGCAAATATGCGAAACAAGAGAACCGGGCAAGGGGAACGTAACAGTCATAGAAAATGAAATGTTAACACTGTCCACAGTTATAATAAATGAAATAATGTTCTAAAGCACAGTTCCCGAAGATAGCCATTCTTCATTAGGTGCCCGGCATATCACTTATACACCTGGAACACTTCTAAGTTCTTGTTTATTTTCTGACTCTATTACATATATACAATAGACATAAGACAAGGGGAATGAGAAGTTATTGACAAAGATTAAGTTTTATTCTAAACTGATTAAAATCCAGAAACTAAAAAAGGCACTTATTCCCATATTGTCTTCATTCACACGTTGAGCATATATACCAATATAGAAATATACAATGTGAAAGTTGTTACCCTTATTGGTAATTACAACTACTACAGTACAACCCATTTTGACCGATACATTTATTGGGTACTTTGAAAGAAGAAAAGTGAGGGGTGATATTGAGAACCCAACATTATACGACATATGTTTTTTTCAGTTGAGGTAATATATGGAGACTGGTATTAAGTTGTGCTGACTGACTTAATGACATTATATTTTGTAAAAGTTTATCAATGTTACGTATGTAATAAATTTTTGTTCTAATATGTTACTAATACATACTGTGCTAACATTGTTTAAATGTATCATTGATATAATTGTACTCTCACACTTTGCACACTTTACCTTTGGCGCTTACTACTACCTGCTGCTGTCTGAAGCGTAAATACACTGTTGCTGCATTATTCTTCGTACTGAACTTAGTTTTCTCCACCGACTACTTGGATTAATAATTGAATCCCTTTTACAGCATCGGAACTGAATACTCAACGTCACTTTCGCTTTTCCCGGCTCTACTAACTGGAACGAACCTACACTGGACGCTCGAAAAGGTACATACGTGTGGTGGTCATCTGGAACATCCGTCATTCATCCCAAACTTTGCCGTTAATTTAAGTAAACAACATTCTAATAGACATTGTACTTATTATATATACTTATATTAACTATTAATACAGTATTTATTAGCATTTGTGTCTATTTATAAGGCGTTATTGACTTTATAGTGTTCCGTGGCCACTACAAAGTTTTAGTTGATTGAATTCGTCATAGGGAGATGTCAGTAAGGTACCACAGAGAACCAGAGTATACTGTAAAGCTGCTCCGCCCTATCATGGAATTCTTCAGTAATGGTACCCTAGATTACGCACTAGGATCTTTGGGTTGCCTAACATTTTGCACTACTGCGCCGGCATTCGATGGCAGAATTCCCGCTTACATCAATTTATGATTCGTGTTTTTGGTTACTGGTTTATTGATGCGATTGAAATTCGACAATATAGATTTATATAAATAATCAATCAAGTTTTGTTCACATTCTAATCACTTAAGAAAATGTAGTAAGCTGAAGGTGTTCTTCATTAATTCATGATCAGTATTAAATATTTTACAGTTTAGATATAGGTAGGCAATGATTTCGAACTACTGGCAAGCTCGAGACTCATTGAGATGTACTTGACAACATACTTTCATTTTAGTAATAAAATATACAAATAAACGAATGTAACACTTATAAGATTCTCAATATATGAATTTATTGATGCAAAAATTAATTAATAGAGTGTTATCAAAGGTGGAACCAAAAGTATGGATCTGTTAAGTAGACGACACCTTCGTTATCATTAAAGAGAAGAAGTTGAAAAAACTCGTAGTCTTATCAATAACATCTTTGAAGGCATAAAATTTACATTAGGAAAGGAGTCTAATAACAAACTATCATTCTTGAATGTGCTAATCTCCGAAAGCAACGTAAGAAAAGTGGAGACTCGCGTGTAGTGGAAACCAATCTACACAGACTAAATTCCCAATTACGATAACAATAATCAAGCAAATCATTAAATTAGCTACGTACAAACTCCATCCTAAAAGGCGAAAGCACATTGAATCACACCATGTTATACCAAGAAATGAGGAAAAATATTCAATGACCGTTTTCAAAAAGTTCAAAAATCCACTTAACTTCATCAAGAAATGTCTCTTAAGATAGCTAACAAACATGAAATCAAACGTTGAAACAAACAAACGAATAATCTTACTATACGCAAAACACGTATCATAAACTACAACCAAACTATTGAGATAGTTAAGAACAAATGTCTTACACAAGGCAACAAGTTCACTACAATCAGCTCTGTGCTAACTAAAAGACAAAACAACAAGAAAAGACAAACCAAACGTTATTTACAAAATAGACTACAGTATATGTGATAAACATTACATCTGACGAATATATTGACCCCTTCATTTCCACCTACGTATTACTGAAAACAAGGTGTTAATTTTATATTAAGAATTAGTCTGAATTAGACAACGACTGATCATCAGGATGCCTTGGACAATTGTTTCATGTTAGTATAGCAGTACGCATCCAGTACATCATTAGGGATTTAACCCAAGACACTCTGGTTCCGTAGCGAACGCTTTACTATTAGACCATTAAGTCAGCTCGCAACGGTTTATATTTCTAATTCAGTCAATTCACTACAACAATTTCATTCCAGTTTGATTGCTCGGACACAGTCCATGGAATCCAACCGAGAACGTAGTTTCTTAAGGTAATGACATCTCTTGTTGAAAATATAATATGGGGACAAGCTTCAGCCATTTTGGAACTATCTAGAAAATCTAAGGCTAGTTAGAAATCAATTATTGTAATAATTATAATACGTCAGGAACTCGAAATGTATAAACTCATCAGGAAAAACCAATGAATAAAATTTACTGTGCTAAAAGTTTCAAATACTAACCAAACAAACGATATAACACATACAAATCAACGAAATATCCTTTAAAAAATATTACAAAAACCCTATCCTCAACATTAGCTCTAGGATAACACTAACCATAAACATAGACTAGAGATAATTCATAGATGTATAAAAGAACTTTTGCTATCCTATAATTAGTTCTAACGAATGAATGAGATATGGCTATATGGACTATTTGAGATACTGTTATTTCATCAACTTACAGCTGAAAAAACCTACGGAAAAGGTTGAATATTTACAATAATCATAGAAAATCTATGTTTCATTTCCAATAGTGTCTATTTAATAGGAAAAATACATTTCCTCAGATCGTCTTCCGATTGGATAAAATTAGGCCTTTAATTCTTGACACTGATTGGCTAGATTGATTATTCACCGAGGATATTTTAAAAATCATACAGGGTAGTGCCTATTCTAGATCTCAGCCAAATTATAAAAGTTTATAAAGTTCAGTTGATTAGATGATACTACTAAAATAAAATAAAATAAACATACCTATTGAAGAAGTTCTATTCATTCTACTGAATGATTCAATAGGATTTTCATAATTAAAATTAGTCAAGTTAACATCATTTAACTTTGTATAGTTTCCAGGTACAAAATATGTTGAAGTAGGTGTTGACGATTCAACATTTTGTAATTCATCACTATTCAATATTGATAAAGTTTGATCTTCATCATCATTAGGAAGTGTTGAAATGTTGGATTTGTACTGTGGATCATCAGTTTGATATTCATACAAATTTTGTTGATTTTGATTTAAATTTTGGCAAGATTGAGATGTTTGATGTCTTGGAGGAAATAAGAAAATACGGGTGAAACATGACAATATTATGAATAGGAAAAGAACCGCATTAAAATTTAGTTAGAATGCAAGTAAGCACTAGGGTTCATAGATTTAGATGACACGTTAATACCAGCTAACGAGCGTATGACTATCGACACAATAACAGATAAAGCTAAGCTATTCCTCTTCGTCCCAGCCCAGCTAACTAGAGTTACAAGTTCAACGTCAGCAAGGAGTATTGATTCCACAGACAACCTGTCAGCTGAATAACACACATTCAACTCATTCGTATATATACAAAACGAGAGCGTCCTTGTAAATGTCATAAATAGCGCAGCAAAATAAACAACGAACCAATAAGACTGATATATTTTTCTTTGTGTATAGAATTTTTCACTCTTGTAAGTAACTTTTTTGTATTATGTTAAAACTGTTATGACGCGAAGAAAGGAAGGAAGAGGGGATGATTTGGTTGGTGGACGCGAACACCAGTGAGATGCGTGCCTAGTTGAGGATGTGCGATTGACCTAAGCCCACTCACCTCCAGGCCGACAATAGGACAACCAGAACTGAGAACAGGAAGACGGAGTGAGCAAGAACTGAGAACCGAGAACGTATTATATTTTAATCATGCCTTTATATACACATAAAATCAGACCACACAGTAAACCAATTATAAATCTAACATTGATACAGAACAAAAGAAATAGTGGCAGTGAATGGGGAGAAATTGTACACAATTAAGTAAACGTAGTTCAAAGTAATAAACAATATACTAAGAGCAAATATACGAAACGAGAGAACCGGACAGGGGGAACGTAACAGTCATAAAAATGAAATGTCAACACTGTCCACAGTTACAATAATTGAAATAATGTTCTAAAGCACAGTTCCCGAAGATAGCCATTCTTCATTAGGTGCCCGGGATATCAAAAACATTGCTGCCTGCTCGATTTCAGGTTCGTCGTCGGATTTCATGTAAGTATGTATCATATGGTAGTGTTTGGCTTCAATCAATCTATTCTTTATGGTGGTGCTCCTTGTGACCCAAAACCTCCTGATATGTTGAAGTTACTGCTCCATTAATCTCTTGCCGGTTGTCCTCTATTTTAGTTCCATCTTATTCTAGTAGATCGCGAAATGCCTAGAACTTATTATTGAGAATTATTTTGAATTCGTCGATTTCGTTAGTACCCCAGAGATGGGCTTTGTTAAACTCTTGTAATACTGCTGCTCCAGTTGTCTAGTGCCTCTTCAGCTTCAGTTTCATTTTGACCGCTACCAGATAGTGAACTGAAGCTATGCCAGCTCCTCTCCTTGTTCTTACATCTTCCATAGTTTTTCTAAACTTCTTATTGATTCATATGTGGTTCCTTGTATTTTGGTACGGTAACACCCATGTAGTCTTGTGTATGCATTTGTGAAAGATTATGGTACCACCTCTAATTATTTTGTTGAAGGCACATAAGTTTGCAAACCTCTCACAGTTTTCATCCCTTTCTTCTAGTCCATGTCGTCCTATGATGTCTTTGTATGCGATGTTGTCCATTCCAACCTTGGCGTTTAAATCTCTTATCAGAATGGTCAGGTCCTCGGCTGAGCACTTCTCGATGATTGATTGCAGCCTCGCATAGAACTGGTCTTTGTTGTCTTCGTGACTGCCGTTGGTGGGTTCATAGAAATGGATGACATTCATTGTAATTTATTCCTTCTTTGTCTTGAAAGGTGCTTTGATAATCCTAGATCCATGAGACAATCATCCTATAAGAGCCCTCCATTCTTCTTGGGACAGCATTTGTGCTACTCTTTGTGTGTAAGGCATTTTCTTCTTCATGACCGGAGTATAAAAGCACATTTTCTGAGGATAATCTTTGTTGTTCAGATTGTGACCAGTGGGATTTGCTTAATCTAAGTATCTTCAGATTGTATCTTTTCATTTCTTCAGCTATTTGCATGGTTCTCCCTGTCTTCCACATCGACAAAACATTCCATGTACGTATATTAATTGTTGCTCTGGTTATCAGAAGGAGCATCGGCCTCGTGACTTTCTAAGAAACTCGGCTTTCACCATGGGGTATCATAACTCTTTGAAATGAAGACCATCTAACTCCTAGGGTAGAGTTAAAATGATTTAAAATGTTTTTACTAGTTAGCGTTTTTGTAGCGAGGTTGATTTTTTACGGGGTGAGGTTGCTGACTGAATGCTTAACTCTCCTCCACTATCCGGGCTTGGGACCGGCAGCAACTCTATGAGGATTCCAGGCGGAGTTCAGTGATTCGTTTAACATAATCTTATTTAGTAGTTGAATCATGATTTGGAAATTTCAATTCCAAAGATTTTCAGTTTCATCTTTAGTCACTTCATACAATGAAGGGATAATTTAATATTGTCATTGGCACGCCTTACTCCATATATCGTTTTTAGTTAATAATCTCACGACGAGATCTGAAAATTCTAGGTTGAAGTCTGTTTCCCATCTTCGATGTGTGCAATACTGGAAGGTCGCGAACTACAACTAGTGTTAATAATTACTCTACGCTGATATGCGGCTCCATAATTATTATCAATTCTTGGTGAATTAAACGCATAGGTCAAAATACAAGTAACAAACATGTAACTACTATAAATGAGGTCCTATATCTAGTTAAACTCATCTTATGAGTTTGTTTAATACATTAAATCAAGTGATCATAGAGTATTATTTTTGCTTTACTCAGTGATATTCAACCGGCAATGCATAAATTTATTATAATTATATGTGTAAAAGTCATTTCACTATAAAAGTAAAGGCTATAAACTATTGAAATGATTTACCTTCTTAATGCAACTTGAGCAGCCATAACACGTTGACGTTCTACAACAAGTAGACAAGCAGTACAATGACAATTTTTCCAACGACAATGTTTTTTATGCCCTTTTAATGATGAAATCACTCCATGATTACGACAACGTGTACATTTTGGAACACGAAATGATGAATATGAATTATTAGAGAAATTGGTATGATAATTAACTACTGTATTATCCAGTTTTAACTAAAAAATATACAGTGGTATGATATTTATTGGTTGATAATTGAATATTTAGCATAGAAATTAGTTTATATTAAACGCACTGATTCATTACCAATATTGCAATAAATTGAGGTCACCTATATGTAAGACTTACACAACGTATTTGAGCACCAATTTAGATTTTATTCATTATTATTTTGTTAATTTTACTGCCTAGTAGACCATTCACCTCTGGTTCAAAGATTCTTTCCATCAGTTACTGACCAAATACCTACAAACAACACCAAGTCCAGCATCCTACACATAAACCTTTACAAGTAACTAACTAATTTCAATATTACACAACGTTATAGCAATAATGTATAACATATTGAATTAATCAACCTGAGAGTGGCTCAATGGAGAAAGTGAATGAAAATTTTGATTGGAAATGAAAATATGAAAAATTGCAATTTAACTCAGTAACACATTAATGTCATTCATGCTGACAGAACTGGATGGTCCTAGTTAGATCTTCTATGAACTTGAATCATCAAAGATTTCAGGAGTCCAGTTTTAGTTTTGGAATACACACTGTAATAAGTATTAATCTTGTAAGCATAGAGTAATATTACATAAGTTGCTTATAAAAAACACAAATGCGCGAAATGACATAACTGCAATATGATTATTCTGGAATAATTAACGCCGAATCAGTTCCAAGGAACGTACTATAAAAGTTTAGTCCTTAGTCATACAGTTTAATATGTATTAGTGAGTTAACTTGGAGAAGAGATTTTGTTACAGTTTAGGCCTGTAGTGTAATGAATAGTTTCACAATTAGTAGGAAAGAACCAAACTTATCAAATCAACATTAATGTAGGTTATGCAGTCCTGAAAAGTTTTTGGAACTAATAGTAAATGAATATGATAAAACAGTTAGGTTATAACTAGCTTAACATACTACTCTAATAAAAACACTGATCAATGTATCTTGTAGTTCATGAAATTACCTAGAAATCTGTTCGATAATTTCAACTTAACTAATTTCAAGATGTCACACTTACTGAGTCGATAGCTGTAAGAGTTCGAATCCCTCTCCATTTAACTCACTTCGAGCTATTGGGTAGCATCATTAGCATTCATTCATAACATGTAGCTAAAAGAACACAAATTATTTAATAACTGTTAAATTCTCAGCTACAAGTAACTTATGATAGAGTATTGTTATAACCTTAATCAGACATTGATTGAACACAGATGATAATACTGTAGTCACTTAAACTGCTGATATAATTCTACTAATTAGATACGATGCCATTAAAATAACTAAATAAATATTATACAGCTCTTCAAATTTATTAGTTTTAATAAAACAAGTACTACAGTGATCATAGAAGAAGAATATGAACTAACTAGTTTCGCAGATAGTCCTCATCAGTTTACAGTCTAGTAACAATACTAGTAAGTATTTGAAACAATCAAGTACACTGACTTCAAGTCTTATTTAATGTTTTGGATATGTAAATTTCGATTAATTAAGGCCTATAATTATGCAAATTATTCAATCAGTTGTTTAATTGAATGAAAGAATTTGTAGAATTAAATGATTTCAATAGATCATATAGATTCTCATAAGCTTTAAACGGTTTGAAGTTACAAATATTAATGTTGACAAGTTAATAAAGAATATTTAATTACAAAGTTCAGTAAAGATGAGCACATTAAAAACTATTGTGCCGCATAAATTCAAAACCCAATAATGTAAATAAATAAAGGATAGAAAGGAAATTATAATCAGATGGATAAATTCTGTGAAATGAATACGTGAATTATATAGCCGGAGATACAGTTACGATAGAAGTACAATTAAAAATGAATCCCTTAGATACACCACCTCATATTGATGAAAATCTTAGTAGCATAGTTAATGGCTTATACGTAAGGTCATATATGATAATTTTATAAACAATTGAGCTACATTATGACCAAGGGTCCAACTTGGAAGTTGTGATGGACCTACGTACGTCATTTCTTTGCGACTTTATTTCATTTTACGTTGTTTTTATGAACTGACTATCTTTTCGCCTTATCAACTTAGTCTCAGAGTCAGGGTATAATGGACAATACAAGGATGCTGAATTAATATGTTTAAAACATGATCAACTGACTAAAATCGGTTGGAAATTTATGAGCTCGGAGAGATCTGGTTTCACGAGCATAAAATTGAACTGCTTTCATCGAGGTGGTATACACTCTATAAATTGCAGCCAGGCTCATCACGACGGTACCATAAACGGTTTAGATTGTCATAAGCCGATATAGCTTTCATTAGGATTACAATGATCTCATCTATCACACAACTAGCACTCATGTAAATACCCAAAATGCATAACCTTTTCAATTACTTCTACCGCTTCGCCACAAATATTGACAGTAAGTACAAACTCTTGCCAATCTTAGAGAAGTATTTTGGTTTAGAATCAGTGTTTTCAAACTTTTCTATTAAAATTCATCGTATTCTCTGACCCAACTTATTATGTTTCTGGAATCAGTTTATGATTATAAGAACACTCAGGTCTTTCAGCATTCAAGAAACATATTCCCGTTTTCAGTTTAATTACGTTATACGATGAGACTTCATTCACATTCAATAATGAGTTATTATCCACCTCTCAATATGATTTGAATATATTAGATCTTTCCGTTGATTTCTGATGGATTAAAATTGATCCGTTCCTGTTTAGACTTAGTAGTCTAATGGTGAACGAAATAGCGTTTGACACAAAACGAACTGAGTTCGAATCCCTGTGTGAAAATCTCAGTATAACTATTTCATATGTTAAGGCTTTATGGTGACTTCATAAAATATAAAATCGTAATGCTCAATATGAAAATAAATGTTCGCTATAATGCAAATGTAACAATTATACAGTTCTTTATGGTTCGCACTGATACTTCATGATATATTAGCTTTCAATCAAAAGATTTCTTCTGGCTAAATTTATTACGAAGCTGTGCAACTCATTTTATGCTGCTATCATGATATTAAAAAACGTCTATGCTTTTGTTCCAGTACGTGTATACAGGTAATATCTATAGATAGAGGAACATATGTATACATTTCGATTACATTTGTACTGCTCATTTATAATTACCCTAATTTCTATAAAGAATTGTACTGCTGTTCTAAAATTATAAAATACATCTGTAGTAATGAATAAATTTAATAAAGTGAATGAGGAATTTTATGAAAACGAGAATATTAGACTTTGAATAAATGTTTCTTATATAAGTTACAATGCGTAGAATAAGTGGAATCTTAAATACTCATTTCTTCCTATATGGGAACTGTTGGCAAGATGTACTTATATCTTAATGTCGATGTTTAAATCGGGATTCTATCTCAGTTTTTAGTAAAACCGACTGACAACAGTTAATGTCATGATTACTGATAAGAAATATATGATTCATTCTAGTCTACGTGTTCGAATGGCTGTTCACAATATAAATGTCTATATGGACGATCCGATAGAAATAATTCAGAAAGGTTTGAACTGTGGTAGTGTGGTTTTAGCCTCACCTCACTGCTTTGTTGTGATCAGAGTTAGGTGGTGTGGTTGGATTCGTAACCTCGTTAGGTTCAATAAGCATACTAATGTACATACTATGAGTATTTTTACCTTCGTCAATAACAATCACTCATACGCACACGACAACCGCGGGGTACACATACGACGAAAAAGTCCTCAACGAAGATACAGTATATATATATATATATGTATATATATATATATATATATATATATATATATATATATATATAACGAAAAGAATGCAATGACACAAATTGTGCAGAACGCTAAAGTTGAGTGATATAGTACAGTTTAATATTTAGCACACATATCACTAAAGAAATATACAGTAAGAAGATCATTATATTAGTGGGGAGGGGGGTAACCATGTCCTCTACAAGTTCATCACTTACGTTAATGGAATATATACACAATTCGTAGCGACTTGTTATCTTATTGTTTATTTTCAGGACTGTAATTGTTGTATATCAAAATGTATTTATAGTCTACGAATGATCTACATCACATATACATGAAAGAAATCACTACATTTTTATTGAAATGTTTACATTATGAATTACAAACAATAGTTTATACAATATTGAACTACATATTTAAGTTAGTCATGAGCTTATACTGTTAGAAAACTAATACTTTCTGAGAGAATGATTTTGTTGAAACATCCTGTCGAGGGTTAAACGATTAGAATATTGTTTATGTGTAATCCAATAACTGGCTAAATTGTATCTTCTGCATTGAGAAGTCTGACTGTAAAACTTTCTATCAGAAGTTTGGGCCGATGAAGTTGCTTAGACTTACAACGAAAGCTCTAGTACTATGATATCATTCACTTCAAAGAAGTCATTTAACCAAAAACCATCATCCTGAACTACGCATTTTCTACATTGTCATAAAAAACTAATGTTAGCGTAGTTTATCTCATGCAGAAGGGTAATAGTAAATAAATAATGAAATTGAAGTAGTTTTGTGAATTCCGAAATCCTGACGAGTTGCATACTGGGATGAAACAGTTGTCTAGTACTCCCTAGTTTTCAGTAGCATCTAACCAATATCAATTTGTGATAAATATAAACAACTTAAAATAATGAAATATTATTATTTTTTACTGAAGTCATTTACTATTAATAAACAAAATGATTGTAAACATGTAACTTACTATTTTAAAATAGACGGAACAAAATATTATTCATCTCTACTTTATCACATTATTAATACTGATCTTCTCCAGTCAGAATAGTTAGATTTGATTGATTATCATCGAAATGACAATAGATTTGTCTACTTTGTTCTTCATCACCTTCACCCCTTCATCTCCATCTCCACAGCCACCACTCTAACCCCTTCCCCCCCCCCACTATGTATTCAATGAAATTTAAGTAATTTCCCTATTCATATATCTTCCAATGAAAATAATATTCCATTAGAGATACGTTTAAATATGTTTATCATTTAGAATTGTAAGTAGGTGTATAATGCACTTTGTTTTGTAAGGTATAAGTATCTGTAAATGTGTTTGTATGGCAATTGTTTAAAATGTTCTAAAACTGAATGATTACAAAATATTTCAATCAAATCATTTCTTATTTTGTATATGAATTCTATGTTGACTGTAATATTAACTATAATGCTTAGAGATTGGCATTGTTTAATGTACTAAGGGTATAACACAAATAGCAATAACCATTTGAATTTGAAATGAAATTTTTAATAAAAATCATCATTTTATGTATTAACTGTTAACTAAATGAATAATGCAAAGTGATCAGTTATTATTAGCTTCTGGTTTACCACATTATGATAGAAGTATCTTAAAGGAAAACTATGTTAGAGGTGGTCTTGACAACCTAAGTGTCAATTAGGATAAACTTGTATATTCCCGTTGATTTGTTATAGACTGAAGCTGGTCAGTCATTGTTGCTATATGTGCATCCTGAGCTGATGACTGACCAGCTTCAGTCTGTAACAAATCAACGGGAATATACAAGTTTATCCTAACACCAATGTGCCCGTTGCACAAGTGTGACTGTCTGGACTCAGTAGTATAGTGGTGAACGCGGTAGCGTTCGTCAAAAAACGGACTGAATTTAAATCCCAATGTGAACATCAACATTGGGATGCAGGTACATCCAGCCGATAAGTCCCGAATAGGACGAAACGCGCTTCCTGGATTCCGCTTGTTAGTCACAATCCAACTTATATAATACTAAGTGTCAATATAGAGCCTGGTTACTTGTCGTTCTTTTTCTTAGCATTATTGGATAAGTTAGAAATACCAACAATTGGGAACCGGCTATATGCTTAAATGATAAAGCTTCCACCAAGGTCCTGAGTTCGATCCTTGGAGGGGTCGTGGTTGTACACTGTCGAAGAGTCCAATACTAGGACGAAGCAACTTCTCGGTTGTCAACGGTTATCTGATTTAGATTATTTGGTTATATTAATTTAACAAAGTAGTATTTGTTAGGTTAGGTCTGTAAGCTTAAGGCTTTCTAGCTTGCAATAACAATTGATGAATCAATGGTGCGATACGTTTTTAAGATGGTTTGTGACAGGAAGTGGAATCCAGGACGCGCGTTTCGTCCTATTTGGGACTCATCGGCTGGGTGTACCTGTAACACAATCCAACTTAAACAATACTTGTTAATAATTCGCTTTATCTAGGCAATCCTCTCAGGATGCATATATAGCAACAATGACTGATCAGCTTCAGTCTATAACAAATCAACGGGAATATACGAGTTCATCCTAACTGTGTGATACGTTTTTAACACTGATATTTTCCAACTACCTTCTGCAGAAGCTGATTATCTAATGGAAACGCATAATTATCATCACATTTCTGTAGATTTGAACATTGGGTCTGCTATTTTTCGTGTTATCACTATTCAACTGATCTATTTGAAATGTTTGAACCAAAAGGAAAAGTATTTTAACCATTATAACTAAACTATATCCTGATGACAAGCAAACGCAACCAGCATGTTGGGTTAGCACTTAGTCACGTTTTCCTTCTATCTATGTATATCACTTAGTAAATGCAGATTCACATACTCAGCATTGAGTCACGCTTTATATATAGATGGTGATACTACTCAATAACAGTAGTATTTACAAATGTGACCAGTAGATTGAAAGTAAAACGCCTCAACCATTAAACCATATCTCCACAACACGCAGAGTGAATATGACTGTTGAATTTGAATTTTATGTTTCAAAATGATCTTGGCTACACAACCACTGAAGATGAAACTAAAGTTTCCTTGCGAACTTGTGAGGGCCAATGATAATCAAGGTAATTACCCTATGGTCGTGTGCTTAGTCTAGTTCAAAATGCATAGATCGGATCGGTTGATTGGAATTTTCTATGATGACGTTATTATTACTAATTCACTAGCTGTCGCATTACTTTGTAAACAGTTGATTTGTGTTTATGGACTTATTATGGCTCAAACACCATTCACAGACACGCGAGATGGAGTCACCTTCCGTTGTAATGATTGCTGGTAAAAGAAATCAATAGGAACAGGCAGCTTTTTTAAACAGTCTAAACTGACACTTTAACCAATCTCCAAGTTCGTTGTATTGTGAGTAATACAGCTGCCTGTTTTTTTGCCATCGTCACTTATAAATGTAAGTGAAGTATCAACAGTTCAATGCTCAGAAATGATGTTATTCTTAAATCTGTCGCTAGAGGTGTCGGAAAAAATTGAGATAGATGAAACAGCTATTAAGAAGAGAAAATATAATAGAGGCAGATCCCCGAAAGCTGAATGGGTAAGTACTGATAACTTTATTCTTACTAGTAGATTCTTGGTATTTACGACCGAATATTAGGAAAGGGAAATTTCCAGTATTTCCCAGGTCGAACTGCAAGGACTCTGATACCAATAATCCAGATGTGCGTTCTACCAGGATCAATAATTTATACTGACCAATAGAGAGCTTATCGGCCTCTTCGTAGACTTGGATATGTTCACCATATCGTACTTCACGGAAGACATTTTGTGGACCCAAGTACTGGTGTTCATGCACGAAACACCGAGGGATACTGGCCACATCTGTAGTAGTTTCTTAAATCTTATAAAGGTTCTAGTAACAACATGATATTGAGCCATATGCATGAGTTCCTATATCATTCATGTTATGAATTTAAACTCAATGAACCTGTCTCTAACATTCAAAAGTTCATATAAGATGTAAAAACTTTGTACCCTGTGTAATTTGTCTAAACATTTAATCGTTTTTCATAATAAATTATCGTTTATCTGCAAGTGCATTCTCATTGGTTAAAAGGAGCTTCAATGTCATTTGTAGTTGTACAAATTCGTCAGCAAAGTTTAGTTTCACCCTACTGAAAACTATGAAGCAATGAATAGCTGTCTCATCCTTGTATGGAACTCTATAGTGGCAGTACGCATCCACGGTCTTATTACATGAGAACTGAATCCAGGACTTTCAGGTCTTATGACTAACGTTTAACCATTTAACTATTAAGCCAGCATTCAACAATCAGTATTCCAAACTGTAGTCAATTTAGGTCATTTCGTAACGTCGTATTCAATCTCCATAATACCTAATCACAGCCATTTTCAACTTACTAGTGACTAACTTCAAGCAGTAATTTTTAAAGTTCTAGTGAGATGTGACCAGTAGACTACATTGATTGTGACGTAGTCACCCACCAATAACATTCCGTGAAGTTACTTAAAATATATCATGAACTGACCGTAGTTTCAGCCATTATCTAATCTATGTTAATTCATGATATTAAATTCAGACATATCATAGGTAAAGTCTACAAATTCAACTACATACTTTGTATCAACATATATGATGAACACAAAATATTACAATAAATAGACAGAAAATTATTTAATTAACAGTTACCTTGTTGCAAATCTTCTCATAACCGGTATTTTTATTTTCAAACTGACCAACTGTTATGTCATTCAATGAAGACTTCACATAATTACATCACCTTACAATGTATATATATATATATATGCGCTTATGTATATAGTGGTTTTCAGGCACATATAACTGTTATATAGAAAAGTAAATCTAATTATCAACATGTTACATAATAAATTTCTATGACGAAGAAAGGTGTCTATGTAAGAGGGTGGTGAAGAACAATAGTATTATCTCCCCATGCAATATTTATTACATTATTTTATATTGATAGGTAACCGAGCTATTAATGAATTACATAAGTAGTTGCGACAAATTATTAGTGAAAACATAATGTAAAACTACATAAGATGGATACATATATATATTATATATTATTTTATATGAATTAAAAGTAAACATTATTTATAAGTTTAAATGATTGACATTCGATATTCATTATATTTGTTACTGTGTAAAAGTAACATTGAATGTATTCAATGATAAGAATGAACAATATACAATGAAAATAGGTGTACTATTTTAATATTAAAAGAAAACAGTTGGATAATTTAGTTATTTTCAAGCATATCTTTTGAATGTGTAGATAATATTATAAAATTATTGGGTCTATTACTGATATGCTGGGCACCTAATGAAAACTGATTATCTTTGAAAACTGTGCTTTAAAACATTATCTCAATTATTATAACTGTAGACAATGTAACCTTTTCATTTCTATGACTGTTACGTTCACCTTGCCCGGTCCTTTCGTTTAGTATATTTACTCTTAGTGTATTGTTATTTACTATGAACCACATTTACTTAATTGTGAACAAGTTGTCCCCATTCACTGCCACTCTTTCCCTTGTTCTGTACCAATGTTAGATACTTCATTGGCTTACTGTGTGGTCTGATTTTATGTGTATATAAAAGCATGATTAAAATACAATACATTTCCGGTTCCCAATTCTGGTTCTTCTATTGTCGACCTGGGGGTGAGTGGGCTTAAATCAGTCGCGCATTATCAGCTAGGCATACTTCATTGGCGTTCGTGTATACCATCCAAGACCCTCCCTCTCTCTTTCTTCACGTCATAACAATTACGTTGAATGGTTTATTTAGGAGGCTTTCGTTATATTCGTGGACAACATTATGAATAGTTAATTTACGTAGAAGTAAATTTATAGATTATTTCAAAATGAATAAATCAATCCTTTCTGATAATCGCATTTTTGAGAGGTCTTGTGTTCTTTCTATTTCAACCTGGGACTGGGTGACTATCGAGAAGATATACAAGAACTGACTAGGCACTTTTATCGGCCTTTATCACTGTAACTTTGTACTCACAAGGTTGTATCAATTAACTTGTCGCAAGTATCAATCATAACAATTTGGCTTCATAACACTATTATCTTCATGAATCTTCTAATTTGTTCAATTGATCTTATCCATAATTATCAATAGAGTGGTTCTATATGGACGTATCTATTGTTTGGTTACTAATCCAATGTTTCAACAATATAACTAAGAAAAACGTACAAATGTTTCGTCTATTCAACAAGGAAAATCTATCTATACTAAGAAAGTTTTGTTAAATATATATATTGTTATATTATATTTTGTTAATAAAGTTTAACCGCAGATTATTAGTTAGTTTTAGATATCAGTATTTTTAATTTTGAGATTACATAACTAAATGATCAAATGAGAATTATCGTATGTATTTTCTAAATATACCCTCTTCGAATTGATGTAGAATGCACCCGGTAAATGAACAAGTTGCCACTCTTTCCCTTGTTCTGTACCAATGTTAGATACTTCATTGGCTTACTGTGTGGTCTGATTTTATGTGTATATAAAAGCATGATTAAAATACAATACATTTCCGGTTCCCAATTCTGGTTCTTCTATTGTCGACCTGGGGGTGAGTGGGCTTAAATCAGTCGCGCATTATCAGCTAGGCATACTTCATTGGCGTTCGTGTATACCATCCAAGACCCTCCCTCTCTCTTTCTTCACGTCATAACAATTACGTTGAATGGTTTATTTAGGAGGCTTTCGTTATATTCGTGGACAACATTATGAATAGTTAATTTACGTAGAAGTAAATTTATAGATTATTTCAAAATGAATAAATCAATCCTTTCTGATAATCGCATTTTTGAGAGGTCTTGTGTTCTTTCTATTTCAACCTGGGACTGGGTGACTATCGAGAAGATATACAAGAACTGACTAGGCACTTTTATCGGCCTTTATCACTGTAACTTTGTACTCACAAGGTTGTATCAATTAACTTGTCGCAAGTATCAATCATAACAATTTGGCTTCATAACACTATTATCTTCATGAATCTTCTAATTTGTTCAATTGATCTTATCCATAATTATCAATAGAGTGGTTCTATATGGACGTATCTATTGTTTGGTTACTAATCCAATGTTTCAACAATATAACTAAGAAAAACGTACAAATGTTTCGTCTATTCAACAAGGAAAATCTATCTATACTAAGAAAGTTTTGTTAAATATATATATTGTTATATATATATTGTTAAATAAAGAGTTTAACGCAGATTACAGTGTTACAGTGTTTTCAGTGTTGTTGAGATTACATAACTAGAAATAATCAAATGAGAGTATTATCCGTAATGTTTTAAATATTCATCAGGAATGATGTGAAGTGCACCCGGTAAATGACCGACCAAGTTACTTTCGTCGTATTACCAGAGCAACTTCTAACGATTATACCCACTCTTACGAATGAGAATAAATCAGAAGGCAATGAAGGATGGAAGAGAAGTTATATACATCCCTTATATATATCCCTTATGATACTATATATATAAGTTCTAACATGAACCCTAAAGGCATCATCCGAAAACTGGGGATCAATAAAGTAGATTTGACTGCATGCACACTTCACTTTAAGAATATCCAAGTAATGGAATTTCCTACCAGCTCAAGTTACCCAGGTCAATCGTAATTAGTGCCTTAAGAGGAAATTTGGTGCATTTTTAATGACTCAGTTCTGAATCTCCTAATACTACTAATACCTTTTAAATATACCTTTTAAATATATACACTGACGTGGTAGTGATCTATTAAACTAGATACGGTTCCATTGCAAAACTAGTATTCTGAAAGCTTACCATCGCGACCAAACAGACATATCCAAATAGTTTACTCGACACCAAGTATATAATGTTATGCAGTGTTTGCATCAAAAGAAAGGTACCACAGTACATGCACGAAACTGACAACTGCTACATCTAAAAGACTTCGTAAACTCAGTTGTGTTTGGATATCCTAGCGACGCCTCTCCGATATTGACGGTTTATTATCAGGGATCAATAAACTTGAAAATATTATTAGAAAGCATGCTACTTAATGAAACCTGACAACCCATTAAATTTTCGATGCTATACCATCCTCGATCGATCCAAAGTTCCACTTTAAGTCGTCTCAGGTGTGGTCACAGCCTGACATACCCTGAGGCCTATGGAAAGTGAAAAGCCACCCGTAATGGAATCAGGGGAAAAATACGTTGACGAGTGTTCTTAAAGGTGATCTTGATACCTCGTTCACTGAGCAGCCGCTGCAGGGAACCTCAACAACCCCATCGGGACGCCAGTTATGCTTCTAACAATGATACTGATGGATGATGTACTTCATTTACACAACCCAATCGAAATTCAGAATCTGAAAAGTTTGAAGCGCCAGAGTGGTAGTACCTTAAACGCAGACTTGGAAGGGAAAGACTTATTGGCTTTAAAAATCGTAACTATCATTTTAACGAACCTAAATTTATTCTATATAAAACCTGTGTTAGACCTCTGCTTGAGTACTGCCCAACTATATACAGTTGCATGCGTTCACCAGACCGACAGAAAATACAGATGATTCAACGGCATCTTACTAGACTAATAACCCCTGGCTAACCCTATAATAATAGATGGTATGCTTGGAAATTAAACCTTTTATGGGTCGAAAAGATTAAACTTAATCTTACGATACTCTATAAAATTCTTCATAAAGAACTATAACAGATTGTATTGCTATGATGTATGTTCAAAAACGTTATTATGACTTGCGGAACTAAAATTCTCTGGTAAAGGTGCAGAAAGCCTTTAGTAAATTAAAATCCTCCTTCTTTGCTGCACGATATGCCAACATCTGGAACCGGTTACCAGAAAGCATACGGCAAAGTAGTTACATATCACTGTTCAGATTCACAAAACACCTCGACCTAGATAATGCCGACACCTGCAACTTACTCAATGAAACGTATATAGAATGCGGTACATTTATCAGTAGACCTTTTGACATTTAGCCATTTTACGGAAGAAATTACCTGCAGAATGCTACAAGTATCAAGAGCTTTTCTGACTATTCACCTACAGGCAATTAAACGTTTTCCTTCTTGGTAGATAGTGCTTTGGCAATCTGGCCTTCTATTCTAATAAACTGAAGCGGAAGCAGAGCAAACAGACTGGATAGGGAATTTAAATGATAAAAATTCGGATGGATTCACCATGGTAAGTTAAACAAACTATTGGCAAAGTGGCCACGATTTTGATAGGAGCTGTGCCATCTTTCAAGACTACCAGATAAATAACAACACAGTAGAACAGCACATATAGAGGTGTAGCGATTGGGGAGGTTCAAACAAACGGGATTCGGCTAAAGGCGTTGTATAAGGTTAGCGAAAAAGTTTAGTGTTGGAAAATATTTTTGGTTTACTGTATTACTTCCTTTTCTTTGATATGTATTACATATTAGTTATTAACATTTTTTTCAAGTGGGCAGGAGTCGATGTATTCATGTCTTACATGAACTAGACAGAAACACCACATTCGTATGTGCACATGTACGCTAGATGTAAGGTGGTACATGACATACTATGCCACGATTTCTAAGTGGTTCAAGAAAAAGTTACTGTATCCCGTTCGTATCATGGAATAAGTTAATCACGAGTTTGAATTTTAGAGAATTTTCGCAGGAGCGAATTCAAAGAGGTAACCTACTGCATAGTTTACTGCAGTGATATAAAAGGGTTCTATGGTCACTGGTGTTTACATTTTTTGGTATACAGTATTTGAGCAAGATTTTTTAAATATTATATTGAGGTGTGAGGAGAGGTTAAGATAGTGAAACTATTAAATTATTTTATAGAAGGACTTTAGGGGTCTTCATAGGGGGTCCTAAGGAGAACAACTTACATCTTTCTGTATAATTTATATTACATTCATATTCCAGTAACTGTCTAGTAAAAGTTCAGTTCATAATATTCCTTTGCAATCCATACTAGAGAAGATAAGCGAGTAGTATTTTAAGGTAGGATGTACACACCTTATATACTGAAAGCTTGCTTCCCTGGTGTAAAAATTTCGTAAATCAAAGCCAGTTTGAAGTGTGAACGTAGATATGATTGGGGATGCAAACTCAATGAAAATTGTTGTAACATACACCCAATTCACTTTGGGAGCTTAGTAATCGAATATTATACTTTTTTAAACGGCGTGTTCGCTTAGCATCATATTTCCAGAACTGCATAATCCCACACTGTGGTTGAGTGTTAGCTGCCATTTATGAGCCCAGGTCGACAGGCCATCTAGGTCTTTTTAGATGTCGGATATGCCTTCGTCAAATGTACCCGGCTTAGAGCTGCACATTTTTCATATCATCTGCATATAAGTACGGTCTACCAAATTTTATGATTTCATGTTTATCACCTACAAGTACGAGAAAAAGAAGAGGACTCGGGTTACTACCCTGGACAACCTCCAATGGTAGTAAATTTGGGTGTTCATCATGCCCCTTCTTTCATTAAGTGATTTAATCCAGGAGTGTAACTGGAGTTTATGAAGAAGTATACAATGGAAAACCTTATCTAAAGCTTTCTTGAAGTTAAGAAAGATAATTGATACAATTATCTGCTCATCGCGTTGGTTAGTTGGATCGTAAAGACAGTTTGGTTGGCACATGTCATATGTTATCACCTATGTTGTGAGATAGAAAGCAGATTCTATTTATATAGATACTGAGTTACTTCAGCTTTAACTATTTTTTCTGTCATTCTAGGGATAACAGACGTTAGGTTAATTAGTTTGTAGTTTTCCGTATATGAAATCAAGCAATTTTCGATTCTGAGGATAATGGGTATCATTTCCAAGAAAGATGAGTTGCATGCAATAGAGAACGACTTTGTAAATAATCCAGAAAGATTTAGGTGGAAGTTTTCTTTTCGTTTTTTTAACAAGCTTACTAAATTGCTCACTAGACAATTCAGCAATAATTTTGGGTCGTCGTATTCTTGGTTTGTACAATTTTTAGAACTCTTGATTTTGTTTTCCAAAAATTATAAGTAGAGCAGTGAGATTCCTTTTGTTGACGATAGTTTGCTTCTCTTCTACAATGGTCCTCTCCATGAGTATTTCTACAGTCATTATATACATTTATCATATTATGACTAGTGATGAAAAGTCTCTAAATTTATAAAATTGGGCAACATGTCTCCGAAAGTGTCTTCGTATATGAGTTGGAATGAACAAACCCTTGGGAATTCTAGGTTTTGTATGCCTTAATGGTTCAGTCCTACCTAAGGTGTCATTTATGTTATGGCAAAGAATACCAGTCGGTTTGTCGAAGTTTCATTTAGTAAATTACATCCTCAGTTGAGACTACTGATGTAATTTTTTAAGTTCATCTAGCCAACTTTATGAAAGTGTCAACTGAGTGCACTTGTTTGATGCCTAGCTGATATAGCCTATATGTCACAGCTATTCGAACGATATCAGCACAAACACTGCTTAACCACGACGCTAATACACCAACCATATTACCACTGTATATGTATTGGGAAACTAGTTTTGAACTGCACAATAGTTCAGAATCAGGCACGTCATCAGGTCATAGTGGCCCGCGTCCTCAAGCGCTGTTATCTCTGATAGACTTCATTTCAAAACCCCCTCAATATGTTGAACCCACAGGCCTAACTCCCACGAGTCTGGATGGATGCTTAGAATAAGGAAAAACATTCCGTGTCCAACTGCAAACCTGTCAGTTTGACTAGCTTTTCTGTTGGGGTTTTAGAGAGATTTAGTCAAGATAATGTGCTTCTGCACGTGGGGATCCATAATCTGTAAGCTTCATAACATAAGTTCCGCACAGGTGAATCCTGTCAAAAGAACCTCTTTATTGGAAGAAGTAACTAGGTGGCTATGCACAACAATATTTCTAGACTTCAGTAAAGGTTTCGATATAATGTCTCATGTAAGACTTCTGCACAAAGAGTCGAATTTTTTAGCATAACATGTAAAATTAAAGCCTGAATTGCGAATTATCTTTAAAGTCAATTGAAAAGAGTCGGGGTGAATGGCACTCTACAGGAATGAAAATGTGCAGATGATGAAATACCTAAAGGCAAAATACTGGGTACTCAAAATTATTTTCATATAGGAAAATTCCTTTAATCTTCGTCAATACTGTTTGCAGATGACGCTAGAGTTTGAAGGGTAAGACATACAGTCGCCGATAGACTGCAACTTTAAAGTAATCTAGACGATTTAGCAAGATGGTTCAAAAACCACTGTTTGGAAATAAATTTTACTAAATATCAATTATTGCATATCGAACGACCATGTTTGTGTTAGCTGACACGCATCATCACCACATCACGTCACGCCGACCGTGGGTAGCATATCTCTCTCTAGTTTGCTAGCCTAAACGTTGCTATCCCATTGACGACCTATTCACGAACAAATATAACTTCTCTTCCATCCTTCATTGCCTTCTGATTTATTCTCATTCGTAAGAGTGGGTTCAATCGTTAGAAGTTGCTCTGGTAATACGACGAAAGTAACTTGGTCATATACCGAATGCTCTTCACACCTCTGCTGTTAGTTATAAAGCGTGGAGATTGGAAAAATAATCATAAATAACAATCTAAAAAGGGTGACAGATCATAAGGCAGCTGCAAATAGAGGACTCCGTGTGTTATGGTCACTTAGTAGAGCTTTCAAATGTTTAGACAGGAATATGTTTAGAATTTTTCATCCTACTTACTTAAGACCTCACCTAGAAAATCGTATTTAAGAAGTTAGTTCATGCCTAATGAGGAAACTGTTTGACGTGATTAACAAGTAGATACTAAGTTATTGACAAGACTCTCCAACCGTTCATACGCGAAGCTAATAAAGCGTTTAAACTTATTTTCCATATCTTACTGTTATGTGAGAGGCTTCCCAGTATTATAGATGATGACTGGGGTACCAACTTTTCCCGTCCTTTTACATTTTCTAGTATCAATTAACTCCAAAGCCATCATAAGAAAGTCCTAAAACCGTGATCGAATAAGCTTTAGTTGAGATCCATCTTATAGCTGATGATAGGAATATTTTACCAAAGTAAGCGATATTAGCACCATCGGTAAATACTTTAAAGGGAAATTGGATCTTTATTAGAAAACTCGTTGTAAGAGTTAATGCAGGTCATTAGACCTGTTATCGCTAGAACAGTAACAGAAAACCATATGAGTCCAGAAATGGCGCGGCTCTTTCGAACAAGCTAGTGCCCTTGAAGGTCACCCAAAATGTCTAACCAAGTAGTACCTCCCTCTGGATTTCAAATTCATACTGGAGAACGTGAGAGTCCTCCAGTGTATGAAATAAATCATTCAACTGAAATCATTCCTTGTATATCTCAGCTTTATCGAAATGAAGCATTTAGTGATGTCACTTTGATTGTTCAAAACACTCATTTTCCTGCTCATAGAGCTATATTAGCAGCCCGGTCTGATTATTTCAGAGCGTTGTTTTATGGAGGAATGGCTGAATCATCTTCATCTGTGGTTCATTTGAATGACATTAACGTAGTTGCCTTTAAATGCATTCTACACTACATATATACGGGTCAGATGAAATTAACGAGAGCTAAGGTTAGTTTATTTCATCAGTCCTTGCTAAGTGAGTACATCTTGGATATTTTTCCAACTGACACGTTTTTAAGAACTTGTTCATTTTAAATGAAGTCTTAGTACTTCACATGTACATATTACAATGTATTTAAGTACAGCTGCAAGTTGGAAATGATTTCGGCTGTTCATATGTCTCGTAATACGTGTTTTCATTTTCTAACGTTTTCCGAGTACGGTTTTGTTTTGTGTTAATGGCTCTGTGTAATGATCTGGTTTATCGTATTCCAATATTCCTTCGTTATCCTATCTATTTGTTGACTATGAGAAACATAACGCTTCCTTGTGTTGATGTAGGCTAAAAGATGAGAACTACTTCGGCAGGTTAAATAAGAGACTTGCCAGCCAGTCATACTGTAGAACCCGCTACATATACGTTCGCTCAAGCTACCATACCAAATTGACAGAATGAGCACTTGAATGTAGCTTAACAAAAAGGGATGAAAGATTATATATGTTTACTTTTAACCTGAAAATACATGGTTCTTATGAGTGGGGTGCGAAGAAAAACTCATGAGTATCCGAAGGTAGGAGGGAATATATGCTAATGACTAAACAATGGTAGACACATTTGTAATTAATGACAAGAGCTATTTACTTGCTTTCAATTAATAAAATAATGGCCTCAACATTTAGTCTAAATCCTGCATAAGATACTAAATGTATCTCAATGTGAGGCTGAAAAATCGAAAGACATTTGATTATTTTATCCAACTCAATCGATATCCATATTCCATGTAATGTGAATTGTATAGATTCTGTTGAAGCAACTTGCTTTTGTTAAGAGAATAGAATTAAGATTCTATTTTCTGTTGCGTCTGTAAGTGTAGCTACGCAGATGAACTGTTTTTGCCACACACAAACCACGAACATTATTGATAGTCAGTTCCTAGTTCTTCATACAGATAATTTCTACATAACTTGTTATTTTCTGATACATGTAAACTCATTTTTGGCTTACATTATGCTAATTTTTCTTTCATATGCACCTGTAGCTCACACTTGCTATTCTGTGTCTTGCTCATCAGTATAATTTCCGTAGTTTGGAAAATGTGATATCTACTTATTTAACGCGTTCCCTTTCTGTGAAGAATGTGTGGAGTATCTATGATCTGGCTATAATGTATAATCTAGATGGGCTTATAGCAGCTTGTCTTCGATTTTTAGACTGTCTTGCGCCTGCTCCTTTGCACAATCCTCGATTCCTAAGGTTATCACAGGTCAGTTTGTCTATACATGCGTATATGGCTTACACTTTATTAGCACAATTTCGGTGGTTTTTATTATTATACTGTGGAATGTTTGGGTCATTTTCCAAAGAAACATTATTTGAATGGATGCTGTTTGAGCCAGAAAGGTAGTCTTTATCCTTTACTATTTCAGCATATTTTTAGATTCAGTATTTGAGGACGAAATTATATCACTAATAGACATAATAGATTTAGAAGCATTGGATTTGCTAATTTATCACATTCAATTTACTGACTATTATTTTTAACCCTACCTCAAAAAAAAGATGATCAATAATACTCCCTAACTTGGCTAACAACTCGCGTCACTAACAAGTTAATTTATGCACTTTGTTACACTTTCCACGTTGAATCCACCATTTATAAACGCCTTGCTTTATATGGTGTCATCTATGGCTTGATTTGCTCAAATTAATTTACCATCTTGATACCTGTTGTTTTCCATGAAGCCTATGTCACAGCTGTCTAATGGATCTGATCTCATCATTTACTCAGGACTTCGTTGATATTACTATACATATATAACCTATGTTGAATACTGCAGATAATGATAGTTGCTGATCCTGATTACTTAAAATGTTTGTTTCCAGCAGCCTCCTAATAGTTTTATAAACAATCTGTGGCTAAAAGTTAGCCTTAGCAATTCACTAGTTCAAACCTCAGTGATACATATAGAAGCGCTTTATTTCATTTCTTATCTTCTATAGGTCTCCTTATCATAAGTCTTCGTAATTTTCTTTTGCCACTAACTTTGCACTTTTGTTTACGAATCTAACTTTCATACTTCACCTTAAAAATGACTCCGAACGTTTCCTCCTGTTTTCCATCTAAATTATTGCGACAGCCAGTATCATGTTGTTTGCTCTATGCCGTTGTTGTCACTAAACTTAGTGATACAGTAGCTGTATTCATGAATCATTATCACTTCCCTGTTACTTTAAGGCGTTAAAAATATGGAAGCGACTTACAAACTGTTGTACTAATTACAACTGTAACCACTTGCAACCTGTTCAGTGTGTTCGAGTTCGGGTTTTAATGTATCAGTTGCTGAGTATGAGTTCACGTATAGCATTTAGTGTTGCCAGATCGTCCAACCCCAGAACATTTGAAGTGGAGTTCAGCTGACACCCCCCAATGGTTAAGTACTTTAACTGCCAATTTTTGTTTTCACATACAATTACCATAGAATTATATCGCTTGTTATTATTTCAGTCATCTGTTGAACGATTACTTTCTCGCGACAGTTTCTGTGCGTCTGAGATTGAAATTTTTCGTGCTGTGTGTGCATGGTTACAAAATTCCAAAGAATTTAACTGTAGGACACCACAAATCTTAAAATTAGCAGATATGTCTGAACTAACTACTGATAATAAAAATGGTAGTGTCGGAAATTATGGCAATAATGAGGTCAAACAAAATGTTCTATCATCCGAAAAGGAAGGACTATACTCCAGTTCTTCAATTGAAAATCAAGTATTCACATCAACGAGTTCTTCGATGCAATTGAGGTCACCATCGGCTGGAGGTAAATTTATTACATTTACTAACGTTGTTTTTTAATGTTCGAATTGGTTTATCTTCTGAGAATTTTAGTTGACTAGGCTTTCAGTATCAAAACTGTAATTGGATTTATAGCAATTTTACTACGTAATACTACTTAGTATATGTTGTTAATATTTTCTAACATCTAATTATTGAAGACAAATTAAAGGAAAAATTTCCTGTATGTTTTTTGCTTGTTGGTATTCAGTGTCACGAAGTATCTGAAACCACAGAAACTGAAAATGTTTGATTAAGTTTTCCAAACGTTATCGAAACAACAATATAACTAAATTGATTAATCGGGTTTCTTAATACGTTCTAACCTATATTTCATAATTGGATCATATGACTTTTAACCACTCAATCGCTAGTCCCAACCTCTTTTTACACGCATCTGTGTGGGCACTTGAACAGTATTTTTAGCTCTTTCACAATGTAACTGAAAGCCGCGGATAGTGTACTGTACTTAGGAAATAGGCTGCATTATTACTATAATAATTATTATTATCATTTATGTCAGAAGACAGTTTTCTATACGTGCCATGATTTCTTTAGACACAAACCTCTGTACTGCTTTAGAGCGTAGCTAATTACATACTTTTTAAAGGTTTTACCGAATTTCTATTTTTATTGAGTTGGATTCTTCATTTCGCTGATATTACATTTCATCAGTCGATGAGATTGTGAATCTTCATCGACTGAGGTGGTTGGGACATGTGTTGCGTATGCCCAACCACCGTCTGCCTCGACGCGCAATATTGGCTGATATAGGAGCATGGTGAAAGAGAGTTGGAGGCTGCCATACCAAAACATGGCATCAGTCCACGAAGTCACTGGCTGCTGATTTGAGTCGTGTCGGTAGCTGCAAACTACCTAGATGGGGTCCTCGCGATTACCGTAACTAGTGGCTAGAAACACTGAGTAGTATGCCCCAGAATCGGTCACAATGGAGCAGATGCATTCACTCATTAGTCTCCCTCAAATTATGAGCTTTAAATTATTCCATAACTTTCTTTCTACGCTTCCTGAACCATATTCTATATGTTCACACTCCTTGTTGCTATTATTATTTTATTTAATTGAAGTAACTTCTACTAATGGTGGTGTTAATCTTTCGATGCAATAGGGGTATGGCAATTTGAACCGATGCACGCATGTGCCAAGTTGTATGTTGATTATACATACATTTCATCATCTCTAGAAAATAAGATTGAGTAATTTTTAACTAACTGTAAGCACTGTTTGTAATATCTGACGCAACTCTTTCCAAACATCCCCTTAATTATGACTTAGAATTTGTGAAATGTAATTGATATACACAATAAGACCATTGTAACTCTTCACATTACCATATACTCGTTATTGTTTTAGAACCACTACGCGGGCATGCAAAGGATTCACAAATTCGGCACTTGAATTCTCTTTGTATCTGAAATTTCTTACAACAGTTCATAAATAATCACAATAGATTAGACATTTTTGTCATGTCCTTCGTTGGAATTCACTGATTGATTGACTAAAACAATTAAAATTCCTAAATTCTGGTCAAAACAAGCTTTGATTTTTACCTCTAAACTGGGAAGCATTAGAATTACCCTCGTAGATATTCAACGCTTCCCAGATAGGACATATCAAGAATGGAATTTTATTGTTAACAAAGCTAGCTTAAGTAGTGTTTGGAATATGAAGGAGATTATTTTATCCTGATTCCGTACACCGTAATAAGATTTCTCTTCATTGGGCATCTGAAAGAGAAAGCGAAGTTAATAATGGTCTTGATTACCTGCTACGGTAACTATGGAGCCCTATGGATATCTCAAGGCTAATCACATGTGGCTTTTTACGACTAATATTTAATATGTCAACTGCTTACTTTTAAACCCTTATAGTTGATGATAAATGTCCGTGAATCAATATGGAATGTGGATTTTAGGGTTGACTTTTTCTAACCTCTACCTGTTGTGGGAAGACAGCCTCTCTCCATATTGCAGTCGTCCGATGGAAACACCTAACTGCCATCACATTTTAGTACATCCGGTCGTAAACCTTTCCGCTGATCCGTACACTCGTTACCTTTCATCTGATTGCTCTCTTACCGATCTACTTGGCGTTATAAATCCCAATATGACTCAATCGAGTCATGACGATATTTAAACCCTACCAGTCCATCATGGTAATATCTGCGGTCAGTAATGAAAATATATTCAAGTAAAAAATTCTTGCGATTACAATTCTATAATTTCAACTTCACTCTCATCAGTGTCACTTCAATATTTTATTTTGTAACAAAGATACTGAAAATGATAATCAGTCATCATCAATAGTCAATTGTATCACTGTTACTTCGGACGAATCTCGTTGTGCTCGTATGATGCGTCAATGTGTTCGTTTTGAATTGATGTCTCTTACTGAATTGTTAACTGAAGTACGTTCATCAAAACTCGTTAGCTCTGAAGAACTGTTGGATGCAATCAATCGACAGACTAACTGTCCTACTGAAATGCCTCATCGTGGATGGTTGTGTAAGTTAATAATTTTCCTTTTCTTTTATTAATTTTTGTGAAAAAAAATATGTGTTTAAGTGTTTCATTTTGCTAAAAGTAAATGCATATATTGGTCAGCAGAGCAATCACTCTTTGGTTAAGTCATTTGAGTTTCAGCCAACAAGTCTCGGGTTTGAATCCCACTCCAATAACTTTGGTGAGTAGGCAGCTGGACATTGACATTAGCACTCATGGTTTAGCTCAGCAGCTGTGTTTGTCTTTTCGGTATAAGTCTACTTTGGGGTTTGTGTTAATATTGTTAGCAGCGGTTATCACTTGATTAAATCATATTAACTGCAAATCTGAAAGTACCTCAGTATTAATTGTTTAGTATTTTCTATTTTAGGAGATGTGATCAACAATGGTTGGTAAAAATAACTGATTTAATTTCGCACCAAATCAGTAAAGTAACTAATCAAATATCACAATTTTAGAGTCGGTGTGAACATAATAAAAACATCATCTGACATATTACTGAGAGTTTCGAGTAAAACTAGAAATAATCTGCATATAGTACTACTTTTCAACTGGAAACTCGGTAAATAGAAAATTAAACACGAACTGAATAACTAAGTAGTAGCTCGTTTTACCGTAAAATAAAGAGATGCGGGCTTCAATCTCACAAGGAATATCATTCCCGTGAAGATTGTTGATACATCTTTTTGATTAGTTCCATCTATCACGAAAGCATGATACAGCTCTTCTATCTAAATACCCCTTACTTCGTAACATCGAACATAATGCATCGTAATATCACTTACTTATAGTCATCGCAGATCCTTATATAATTGCGCGTTAGCCTAAGTTGCAATATCATATCAGCACAATGAGATGAAGTTAATAAGATGTATAACGAAAATGTTATAATTTTCGTATTAGTAATGATAATGAGGTTGACTACTCATTCAGATTATGATTAGAGTTGGCACAAGGATATGGTATGTACGAAGGAATACCGGAATGCCAGATCTAGGGGAGGCAGACGAACTAAACAGGTAGCCACATTACACGCTTTTCACTACCATTCAGACGATGCCAAGGATTAAACAAACATGAAGTTGATCACTAACCAATGATCAATATGTGTAAGTAGAAGCGTGATAGCAATTATTAGTAGATTGATAAGCGCGTCTACTCTATGAAAAGCCAAATGTTCTTAAACTAATTTCATTATACATCCTTCTGTTTTTACTAGTAGGTTTATGTTTGTTTTATAACTAATCTCTCTCTTCTCTTTTTACATTAAATTCTATAGTACCAGGTGTTAACTTAGCATCTCCTCGTTTCGGCTGTACACTAATCGCTGGTGAAAGTGGAACTTATCCACACTTTTTTATTGAATATTCAATTGATTCGGATGAATTTAATTTGTCTAAATTGAATATTGAGTCACTAAATATAAATGAACATGATGATTTTAACATAGACTATTCTGAGATAAATGCAAATGTTGGTAATGTTAATGATGATAATGACAGCGGCAGTTTTGGAGAGGAGGAGGATGATATAGACGTGGAACAAGATGAATTTTACCTTCAGTGTCAACAACTAAATAGAGACCAAATTCTTTCGTCAACTGTGGATATGACCTCTGGTATTTCATGTATTCTTTTATTGAAACGTGGTGTATTAACTATTTCGATTCGTTTGTAATAATTAAGGTAAAAAGGCAAAAGATTTTTTCCGCCAGTTTCCGTCAGGGCTATATGAATTTGTGACTTGGTGGCTGCAGCGTTTGTTTAAGCCAGTAGGTTCAAGGTTGGAAGCCTGCTCTAGGTCTTTCAACCGGGACAACCAGATCGTACCAGTGGCTATGATATGTGAATTATACCTGCTAATCCACAAATCTGTACTTGGTTAATTAAGTTACTAAAAGAATAATCTATGTTCTACATTTTTCTACATGAAATTTACCTAGATAGGGCGAATTCTCCTTACCGTCGGTCATATCAGAGCACTTTAAGGGCTCAAAAGTGGTGACATTTCAGTCCAAGATTTATTATTAATTACTATTATATCTCTATCGATAGACCTGTAAAGTACCTATGGATTAAGATGGCCCCACTTGTATGTCAATTTGTTTACCTTATCCTATATTAACATTAGTAATTTTCACGGATTTATCAGAGTTGTAGTTTATGAAGTCCTTATTGCTGATCATATTCTATCGATCAGGTCTCAATCCCATTAATAACCAGTCGGTGATGGATCAGTGCAAATCTTTCAGTCATACAAGGGGTTAGACGTCTTTCTCAGGTTGTGAATCTGGACGACGCTAATCCGGATCTTACTGGGTGCGTCAGTTCCCTATGGGTTGTAGGTACACTTTGTCTTCAACTGGAAACTAATACGAAACTCAGGCCTAACAGGGATTTCTGCTGAGTGCCACCTGCTACTTAATACTTGTAATTTATGCCATATAGTTCAATATTATATGCAATGTAATCTTACTGCAATTGCCCGTTTATATCGGTTTTCATTCCTTTCCCACAACATGATGATAGCCACTCAGTTAATTCCATTTATTATTGGTGCCGAAGTTTTTGCCGACAATAAGTTCGTAATAACTCACTTGTTTTGTTTGTGTCAAGTTTTACTTTCGAGATGCTATATCAGTTAATTGTTATCCAAGTCATTAATAGTGTACACTCATCTACGAGGTAAATATTTTCGTACTTAACTTCATGCATAAAGCCTCGTGATACTATCCGGTCACGGTAACCTAAGCTATTAGAACAGTGCTCGAACAGCTTAGTAGCTGAAAATGGAATGCAACCACTGAGCTGTCACTTCATTTCATAATTGTAAATGTACACCTAAAGGAGAATAACTTTACGTTAGTTTTTGAGTAAACTGGATTCCATCTGAGCTCTATGCAACCTCAATCACTGGTACTAAAACTCCTTTTACTCTCATCTAGCATGTCTTTTTATTTTACAGTTCAATCGTTTAATCATCATGATCACGTTCAATTACAACGAAACTCTTCATCAAACGGTGTAGTTTTGGGGATAAATCATACGGTTAATAGCAACAATAATCCTTGCAGTTCTTTACAGTTCACAGATAATCAGAATTGGCCTAATAATTCTCAACAACATATTCAACATAATGGTTTAAATATGACTTCTTATGTCGGGACTGGTATTTTAAGTACTACAACAACATCATCAGATACTTCAACTATTAATCCTGTAAATAATACTAATAAACCGGCACGTTGGATTCAACCATCTACAAGAAAACGAGCTAGCCACCATAATAATAAACCACCACCACCTCATTCTGAGTATGATGTTGTACGTCATTCTCTGAATGATCCTACTGCTAATATTATTATTCGTTTAGGTAAACCTAGTATTGTGAATACTATTCGTATGCAGTTGTGGGATCAAGATTTACGGTAAATTTATTTGATTTTATCGTTATATAGTTTCAATAAATTTGAAGTCGAAATTACAGACTATCCTTTTTTTCGTTAATCGCTTTATAACTAACGTATGTGTTATGTTGATTTGAGGTGGTTTTATGGAGTTTGGTATTTAATTTCGTTGTTTGTACTCGTCATAGGTTGACCTCTTCTGGGTACTTTCAAAAATCAGGGAACACTGAACGGTTGTTTCTTCCTAGTATGGAAATCTTAAGCAATAGGTACCCACGATTCCGCCATAGGATCAAACCCCAGAACCTTTGGGCCTCGTGGCAAACGCCCTACCGTCATCATCCATTTCCACAAAACCATCTCAACTCAACTATAATAATCAGCTCAGTAGTAAGTTAAAGATGCAGTTGGAGTTCGAATGAGAAATCCTAATTGGTAAAGTTCAGACTTATGAAGAGTGAAATGACTGTCACTAACGACATTGGATGATCATCACACTATATCACGAATTGATCGAAGTAAGAATCCTCTCACTAGATTCCGAGCCAGTGATGGGTTGGTTAATCGTTCTTCGCGAGACCTGAAGGTCCTAGGTTCGATTACCTGTTGGAGTTCAGTACTAAGATGAAGTGGCTGTCCAGTGCTCCTTCGTTTTCAGTAGCACGTAACTGAGGTCACTCTTTGATGAATACGGGCTACGAAATATGTATTTTTTTGAATCATCACTGATATTCATTAATGAGTAATCCTATATTAGGACTTAACAGTTGTTTAATACTTTCTAGTTTTCATTAGTTGTCTCTATACAGTCTGTCGATGATACAAAACCACACAGTTCAACTAATGGTGTTTAATTAGTTGAAATTATAGCTTGAGTATTTATATGTATATATACTGTAATTCAAAGAGTAAGTGACTAAGAGATGAAATGATATTATATGAGAACAGCTGAATGGAATTAAAACCGTGTGTACATTAGAAGTTTGAAAAGTACATGGAACACTGCGTTCTTCAAATTAACCCAGTGATCAGTCAAGGCATATATCCTAGTTCCGCTGGAGGAGGTCAGTTACGCCCTAAATATCTCAGTGATAACTTGTCATACCATAAAACCGGGTTGAAATTTCGCGGGAGTGATTCTTTGGAGATGCTACTTATTGATGAGTGCTGATTGATTCAAAACATATTGGTCATGGTTTTCTGCCAACTACTTGTAACGACCTAACATTTTAAGATAATCATTTCTACGTATCGTGTCACGGCTTTTGTAAGGGCTGTAGTGTTCGTCATATGCCTCTTCCAAAGCACGTAGTTGTCTTAAAGTGCCAACTCTTGAATTCACAAGGCAATGGCACACAGTGTCATGATGTGCATCCCATTAATATCTGGTGACCAGAGCAATTTCTTTTGCCATTGGCTGTAACTGTGTGATCCTTCGTTTCGCAATCAAGATTTGGCGACGTCAATCAATGCACTATAATCGACTTTTCTTTCCCAATTTCATGACATTACTTCATACAAAGATGGATTATAAAAGTTTGCCTCATATGTTATCAACACGCCACGATGTTGAACATTTTCAGCTGAAGAACATACCTCTATTCGCATTGTAGTGCATTATAGTGCACAGACCAAATCACAACACTACGGATCATCGTTGAACAATCAACTGAATGGAACTCGTCACTGTACATCAACTTCATTGACTATGAAAAGGCGTTTGACAGTGTAGACAGGAGAACACTATGGAAACTTCGGCACTATGGCGTATTAGAAAAACTTGTCAACATCATCCGGAATTCTTACGACGGACTACAGTGCAAAGTCGTGCATGGAGGACAGCTGACAGATGCATTCTTAGTGAGGACCGGAGTCAGACAAGGCTGCCTAATCTCGTCTTTTCTCTTCCTTCTAGTGGTAGACTGGATTATGAAGACCTCTACATCTGAGGGGATGCATGGAATTCAATGGACAAGTAGGATTCGACTCGATAGTTTGAAATTCAGGGATGATCTAGCTCTTCTAGCGCATACACACCAACAAATGCAAGTAAAGACAACCAACGTAGCAGCAACCTCATCATCAGTAGGCATGAACGTACATAAGGGAAAGAGTAAGATCCTCAAATACAATACAAGGATCACCATCCCAATTGAACTTGATGGAGAAACTCTGGAAGAAGTAGACACCTTCACGTACCTGGGGAGCATCATCGATGAACAAAGAGGATCTTGTACAGATGTATAGGTAAGGATTGGCAAAGCAAAGACAGCATATCTACAGTTGAACATATGGGACTCAAAACAACTATCAACCAACCTCAAAGTCAGACTCTTCAGTTCGAACATCAAGACAGTTTTGCTGTAGGGAGCTGAAACGTGGAGAACTACTGCAAACATCCTTAGAAGGGTACAAGTATTTATACACAACTGTCTACGCAAGATACTGAATGTCCGCTTGTCGAAAACCATCATCAACAGTCTACTATGGGAGAGAACAAACCAACCTCCAGCCGCAGAGGAAATTAGGAAAAGACGTTGGAAACGGATAGGATATACATTATAGAAATCATCAGACTGCATCACGAGTCAAGCATTAACATGGAATCCTGCTAGGAAACGGAGAAGTGGAAGGCGAAAGAACACACTGTGTTGAGAATTGGAAACAGATATTAAAAGGGTCAATAGCAAGTGGAAACAGCTGGAAGGGATTGCTCAGGACAGAGTTGAGTGGAGAATACTGGTGAGCGACGTATGCTCCTCTGTGAGGGGTAACGGGCGTAAGTAAGTGCTTTATTATGAATTATTATATACAGGCGTACAACGTTTGTTGAATTCAAAGTGAAACTAAACATACTATCTCATCGCTACTAATAGTTCAGTCGGACCTTGAAATCGTCGACTGTTTTTAGTGGTGTTAGTAAGTGTAGACTGTCGAGTTTTGGTCCACGTGACAATCGCGATCGGTGGTTTGGGATACTAAGTGATATCTTTTAAAATTGTTCACTCTTTACTATGTATTATCCTTTTATACTTACCGTTTCATTCCTACTTGTTGAAGTATGTTCTAATATTAATCTTGTTAAACTGATCTCATTATGCTAATGTAGTGTCTACGTGAACTAAGTTACATGTACCAAGCTGTATTGTTTATGACCGACTGACTAAGTAACATTAGAATACAACCTAAATACAAGAAATCTATTTACCTTAGTTAGTGATTATTGAGTGCAATTTTACAGCATTGACTTTTATTCCCATATTCTTAACCAAATTTCAGCAAAACTTTTATTTCTAAATTGTCATATGTGTATGTATACATTAGACCATCTCGTTTGAAAGCGACTATATTATTAACTATACTTTTATCTCTAAATAATGTAGTTTATCTGTTAGTCAGTCAATATCTTGAAATTTCACTTCTTGAAGTTTGTTTAAAGTGTGACTTCAGGTGACTACTGATCTTTATTCATCAAATTGATCATATTGTTAATATTCTCAGTCTTTTCAGAAATTATCCTGCTTAAAGATTAGTTGCAGTAAATTAAAATGAATAAAGTACTGCTGAGAGTGTACAATTGAAAAGTATTTTAGTGGAGATTGTTAAATTTTATAGCTTACATCATCGATTAATTGTAGCTGGACATCAATTGTAAAAAACAGGGCATCAACTAGCTGTTTCTTCCTATAAAGTGTATCCTTAACAGTACTCACTAACTACGCCTCTAAAGATTGAACTGGACCTGCACGTTTGACAACAAGCCCTCAGCCTTATAGGCTCCTGAGTATATGTTCAGAGTGAGTCAGTTATCTACTAGTTGTGGTCTGGCAATATCACGAATTGACTGATGTAAGAAGCATAAACTATTGGATACTAATGTCACTAGTTATCCTAATAATTTGACTGTTCTGCGTTCATCTCCTGTTTTTCCCTTTCATATAGTTCTTATTCATATACTATTGATGTATCGTTGGATCAATGCACTTGGGATCGTATTGTTGATTATCAAAATTATACGTGTCGTTCATGGCAAACATTACATTTTCCATCGCGTGTTGTTCAGTTTATTCGTATTACAGGGACAAAAAATACATTTAATCGTACTTTTCATCTAATCACATTTAGATGTTTTTATAGTGACCATATATTTCAACAAGTCGATGGTTTTATGGTAAGTGTTTTACTCAGAATCTATTAGAAATTCTGACTTAGATCATTGACTTTTAGTTTTGATACTTAGTTGAGGTCCCTGTGACAATGTCAATCAGTGGTTGGAGACATAGGGTGACATAACTCTGAATCAGAGTGGTGCAGGTAGACTGATTTCGAGTATCAGTATTCCTTCTTATATACCTTTTTGTTTCATTTCGAACTACTTTGTCAATGCCTTTTTACCGTTGTCACTACAATTATTTCGATTAATTTGCTATACACTTTATTCTCGTCATATTGATACTATGTAATAACTTTAGTTTATAGATATTAGTGTAAGTCTCTATGCTTATTATTATTGATTGGTGGTACTACTAATTGATTAGATTTAGTTTTAATTTGAATCGGTTACACTAATTTTTAATCAATGAGTGTTTGTATTCAACATTTTCTATTTTTTACATGCCTAAGCATTAGCCACCTCTATCCACGTTGTTGGTTTACTTTACCAGTAGGTTGAAAGATTACTAAATAAAAACATGGCACCAGTTTCTCCAGTTGTTGACTGTTGATCTAATCTGTTTTTCAAGTCTCGACTATCTTGTTGTGATCCGCTTTGTTATCTTAATTAGTGGTTGGAGACATTGGGTAATATGTCTTAATTGTGAAAATGTGTTCACTATTTTTATACCTCTATATGCTAAGTGTCAAAATGATTTCACGCATTTTATTCCGCACATTCGCTTCTTCTGGATTCTTTTCTATCGCTGATAGTACTACTTTTACTACTTTGGTCTACATCTCACTGTGCTGATATGAAAACTGGGATCGACACACATTTCGCTAGGTCCTACTTTGCGTATTGACTGACTTCTTATTTTTATATTTATCACGTAAATATTTGAAATTCCCCAATAAACTGACCTCGGAAAAACCAAATGACAGTGTGGTAGTGAACACAAAAGTAACCACATCACTATAGTTAGTGGTTTGTATTCTAAATCATGTTTGATACTGTCTAACGTTAGTGGTTTATGCAAACTTTTTAACTTCTACTAGGAGGTTCGTAATAAACCTACAGCAACTTGACAACCTCCAATTGTGACGCTTCCTACTTAGAAGTTTACTGAAATTATTGGATCGAAAATAATCTAAAAGCTACAATAAGGGTCAAGGAAATCATATAATGCAAAATAAACGATTAGAGTAAAGGCTTTATACAATTAGGATAGGGAACTAAATCTCATGACGTCTGGGTCATTCATCAACATTAGGAAGTAATTCGAAATGCGCGATCTAATTCAACAGAAAGTAAAATATTTCAAAGTAATATCTGTAACGTATACATTAATAGGTTCTATGAGTTACAAGTGAGAATAAGGGGATGCCAAATAATGTAGAAGACAGTCATAGTAAATTGCTAATTATATACGCAAATTTAAGTAAACGGATGGTCGGAATGAACATGCTTAGCATTTGTATTATTGTTAACTTATTCATTTTTAACGAAACGTTTTCACTCGTGACATGGACGCCCGAGGTTATCCGCCACGTTTTCGATATTCAGAAAATAGTGTGCTATATCTATACTTCTTACTTTCATTTCGTTGGTGAGTGCTGTCTAGAATACACTCATTAAACATTGAAAATCCTACAGATAACCTCAGTCGTAAAGTAGTCTACAGAAAATGAGTATATAGTTTACTGACATGTAATATGTAAAAGAATTTTCTACCTTCACATTAGGTTCCAACATTTAATGTTGCAAACGTTGATCATGGTGCTACTGTCCTAGAAGGTGTTAGTCGAAATAGGAATGCCCTAATTGATGGTAATATTCGAATGTACGATTGGAACTCTGGTTATACATGTCATCAGTTGGGTAATGGTGCAATAGTGGTTCAGTTATCACAACCATTCCTATTACGCTCAATGAGGTATGTTTATATTAACTTGTTAAAACTTTGTTTGTGAACAGTCCATCCGGAGCTCCCCAGCAAAGCTATCAGAAGCTGAGAGAACGCTGAACACACTTCATGCATTCACTATTCTGTAAAAGCTTTAGTGAATTCTAGCATTCTAATGTATAGACTTTATCAATGGAGTTCAGCCATGTCGAACATGAAGCATTTATCCACCAATTATATCGAGTTCAAATTGACTAAAGTTAAAAATGTAAACTATCGAATGCACCTAAGTGGTCTAAGTTGTACTTACTCTCTATGAAACCTAAATGTCGTGGGTTAGATGTCATGCACTACTTAGGAGTTTTATGATGGAATTGGACAACTCTGTAGTGCTTCCTTGTTTTCAGTGGCGGTCTAATTAATGTCAGTCATTGATATAAAATTCAAGTTAATCAATTGCCACAACATTTAACACTGTTGTTTGTATGACTTTTCCATTTAAAATAGAATTTTTGTAGACAAATTTGTTGTTGTTTCAACTTGAGATTTCATTGGTGGTTTAATCGGTTTATCGTGATTCTCGGTTTGATTCATTACATTAGTTGATTGTTAAGTACGATAGTCACCGGTAATGAACCGTTTAGTGAATTATAATAAGCACTTGATATATTGGTCTGCGCAGTCGTGATGATTTAATGAGAGCGTAGACAGATTGGCGATGTATCATATTTGAATGAACTGAGCAATGTGGCGTATTTATTTTCCCTTACCTTTTGTGTATGTGATTTTCCACTTATCATTGCTTATACTTATGTTAATATAATGCCTATATGTTGTGTCTTATCTGGGTCTTTATTATCCGGTCAAATTATCTTGGGTTTTAGTAGGACCACTAAAGAAAGGCTGGGATTAACTGTTAACTTCCTAAATCAAGTGATCAAGTAATGCGAAATGCAGTCACTATACCATATCCTTAACAAAGAAGCAATCAGTACTGATTTAAATCTCATTGTATTGACGGTAACTCAAATGAATTTCCCTTCATCTTAATGCATTACTTTTTATTCGGAAATGGTTGACAACGGTCAGATTCTACAGAATATAAAGTAGAATTTGAATTTTTGTATTTATTTGTAATCCTGCTTCCCTGGTATCTTTGTTTCTTTGTACAGGTTTTTACTTTGGGATTTAGATTCCCGTACATATTCTTATTCAGTCTATGTATCAAATGATCGTGTTGACTGGAAACTTATCCATGATGCTTCTACCGAGCAGTGTCGTTCTTGGCAGATAATTAAATTCCCTCTTCAGCTAGTAACATTCATTCGAGTTGTTGGTTCCTACAATACAGCGAATGATGTATGTGCTTTTTTTTAACTGTTTACCTTATATCATCTTGGATTTTCTTGTTCTGATAGTAAATATGTAGTTGATGAGTACGTCCGCAATAAGATTACATGTATTCAATTTTCTTTCTGATTTAAGAAAGCTTGTTAACTAGAGTGCTAAATGGTTGATGCACTTAGCTTTCAGTTGTTACATCGCAGGTTCCAACCACTCTCTTTCTAGCTTTGGTTTTCCGAGCTATGCGTCTTACAATCAAAGGACTAGTATATTACATATCAGTCCGCTCTGCATTAACGTGTCTGTGAAACAGACTATCAGAGTAAGAAATATTCTCGATCTACTAGTCATTGATCATAGGTGTCTTCGCTATAGTATTCTGGTGTGATCGAACATGCAATGCTAAGGTTAGTCATAGTGTAGTACAAAAAGATGATAAATCGACTGAGGTGGTTGGGATATGTATTATGCGCCTTTAACAATCGTCTACCTCGACGCACGATGCTAGTTGATGTTGGGGTTGGATGGAAGCAAACCTAAAGTTGGCACCAGTCTATGAAGTCGTCAACTTTTAGTTTGAGTAGTAGTAGATGTAGACTACGTAGTTAGAGTCCTTACTGTAGTCGCCATCATTGCTTAGATGAGTGACATGCCTATTTTTTCATTTATTCTTATCGAATTATATTCTAGTTAATCACTATCCCTCCCACTTAGTGTTATTTAATGCCATCCACACGAATCTATAACATCTAAATTATTTAGTAGGTAGATACGTTCTGTCACCCAGTAACTAAATTAGTTTTTAAGTATCATATTTATTGCTTTACATTTCTCAGAACAACTGTATAGTTACTTTAATCTTTGGTAAATATAAGTCAAATGCTGGCATATAAATCTGCACACGTTTGCTAAATTGTGATAATATCTATAAAGGTAATATTTACTACCATAGTATGCTTATATCTATTGTCTCCTAGAACTAACTATCCACTGATTGGATAGCGAGTCTTTTATTGATTGCTTCATAGTTGTAGATATGCACTGGATGGGTGTAAATAGTAATGGTAAACTTATTACATTAAAATGCGAATATATATGTTTGCCAAATAAATTCTCACTTTTCTAGTACAAATTACAATCTGAACTCTTTTTGATAATGTATGTGTGCTTTGATAACTTTGTATGGTAGCAGTTCGAACTCTATTATTCCAGGGTAGAGGGAGAGGTGGGTGAGACAAGTATCATTAATATAATGATGATACTATTGGATGCAAACCCTGTGTGGCACGTAACATATGTTTGATGGTTCGTAGTTTTCAAGAGTTGTTTAACCGGAGTTAATCTGTGGCGTTAAATTTCAAGAAAGAACTCTACATATACTTTATTCTTTTTTATTATTTAGGTATTTCATTTAGTCCACTTAGAATGCCCTTATCCTCCGGGAGAGATAAATGAAGGAAACATTGAAACAAATTCTGTAGAAATATCGAATCCAACAGTAACGACGATTTCAGAGCCGATTGATAATAATCATGAAGTTGTAGTATCTCCAACATCTACGGTCACAACTCAACGTAACAGTAATAACAATAGTATTCACATCTATGAATCTCATTTACATGATTCATCACTTACTGACACTGATTCTGGAAATACCAGATTTGAATCAAATATTAATAATGCTACTGCTAATGATTCATTGAATGAACTCATATCAAACAATGATCGACATTCTAACACTTTGATTACAACAATTCAAGCAGATTATGACTTATTACCTGACCTATCGCATCATTCATTTCATCCTACATGATTATTTCTTCTTCGAATGTTAATGAATATCTTGGAAACCACTGGTTCCAATCACCGTAACACGAATTGTATGTATATACATACAAGTCAATAAGCAACTGCTGTACCGGACCTTATAAAATAAATTTTATGTGTTATTTTACACTACTTATTAGTAAGCAGAATATAATATACGAGTAATATTTCCATATTTCGTAATAACAAATTATTGTAATGAGAATTTTATCAGAGTTTACAGTTCTGTTCCTATTTATTACTGACTATTTAAAGTAAAAGATTATAAACATTCAGTAGTGATTGAAAATATAAAATGCTTTCATCACTACTTCTCACTTTTTTCAAAATGTGGTAACATTACTACTTACTAATAAAGTAGTATGAAATCACATTCAACATAAACTTACAGTTTCCAGTCAGTATAATCTTACCTTTTCAGAAAATTGCATAACACCCTTTGAGTTTACTGTGATCTCATTTCATATCTTGACATATTATACAACTAGTGTGAATTATTCATCTTTCTGTTCAACCGTCATAGTTCATCATTTAGATAAGAAAATGTTTGACTTTTAATTCATTTTCATTGGCTGTGACTTTATTATTGTATCACTATAATCTTTCGAATATATGCCATTTTTATCTTTCGATTTTTTGTTTTGTTTCTTTTATACATGATAAAGTAGGCCAGTGACTAATACTTTCTACTTCTAATCAAGAGTTCGTGGTTCGAACCCTGTTCCACATATATCATTTTAGGTAACTGGGTAGTTGTATCACTGACATAAAGTGTGGTTGAGAGCTATGCACACAAATTTAACATAGTGGTGATTATTTTTTACTCGGGATAATGGCTTTAGTTATACTGCTTCCTCTGAATTGAATGGTGTAATCCTAGTGCCGTCGTCATCACAAACCTCGATTTTAGATATCAAACTAAGTACCTGGTAAGTGAGTTGAAATAAGTAAATTCTCCTCAGCTTCGTATTTTATTTCAGTTCGTCGCCTAGTGTATATATGCTAAATATTGACAGTATTTCGGACTTTTTATACTTTTCTTGCATTAATTGTCAGGTAACTGTGTTTTCAAGTTGAAAAATGTGAATAAAGTTGGTAGTGGTCTATATCTGATAGAATAATACCTGGCTATTGTTTACAAATTTACAAATATCTTTCCACAAACAGATTCATTACAACATTAAGTATTCAATTACTAACTATTCTAACAACTTTCAATGCTCTACGCATCACACCTTAGTCTTTTTTGAAAGTTAGTGGAAAAATGATGCTGGACAGTATCGAATAGCAAGCAATATTCAGAAATTTACAAATGTTAGTAGTAAGCGTCTTATTTATTTGCGCCCGTTACCCCTCACAGAGGAGCATACGTCGCTCACCAGTATTCTCCACTCAACTCTGTCCTGAGCAATCCCTTCCAGTTGTTTCCACTTGCTATTGACCCTTTTAATATCTGTCTCCAATCCTCGACACTGTGTTCTTTCGCCTTCCACATTTCCGTTTCCTAACAGGATTTCAAGTTAATGCTTGACTCGTGATGCAGTCTGATGATTTCCATAATGTATATCCTATCCGTTTCCAACGTCTTATCCTAATTTCCTCTGCGGCTGGAGGTCGGTTTGTTCCTTCTCATAGTAGACTGTTGCTGATGGTTTTCGACAAGCGGACATTTAGTATCTTGCGTAGACAGTTGTGTATAAATACTTGTACCCTTCTAAGGATGTTTGCAGTAGTTCTCCACGTTTCAGCTCCCTACAGCAAAACTGTCTTGATGTTCGAACTGAAGAGTCTGACTTTGAGGTTGGTTGACAGTTGTTTTGAGTCCCATATGTTCAACTGTAGATATGCTGTCTTTGTTTTGCCAATCCTTACCTTTACATCTGTACAGGATCCTCTTTGTTCATCGATGATGCTCCCCAGGTACGTGAAGGTGTCTACTTCTTCCAGAGTTTCTCCATCAAGTTCAATTGGGATGGTGCTCCCTGTGTTGTATTTGGGGATCTTACTCTTTTCAGTAAGCGTCTAGTTTCTCCAAAACTACATAATCTTTTTACTTGATACTGTAAAGAAAAATTATTTGATGTCTATATAACGTGTAAAATCCAACATTTGTAAGCAGTAAGAGTTACGCCGAGATAATATTATTAGAGAATCCTTAGCACTTTAACCGTCATGAGTTTTCACAAAATTGCCGTTTCCTTGTCTTAGACAGTTTGTAGAGGATTAACTGTAAAACCATTTACGACCGACTGTCTTTCAACATTTGCCAACTAACGTTTCACTTCAGAGCAATTTTAAAATAAAGTAGGTATATAAATTGTAAGATCATCTGCATATTTAGCAAGGGTATTTTTCTTGTAAACAACAGATCATTCAAGTTGAAATGAAAGAACAGCACTTTTAGCTACACTAACTTTGTTGGTATATAAACGAAGTGCTATTCCAGAGGATTAAGAATATAGCTAGAAAGTTATCTAAGTGTGTTACTACTGTCAAATTAGATTAACACATAATAGGTCGTAGAATATGATCAAATGTGGAGGTGATTTTGAAATGCATCTTGCCCTCTTCTAAACTAAGAATTATATTACCGTGCTAAACTACCACTGCATCTAAAGTTCTGCTTCATTGGTAACTGAACTGTTATGGGTCAACATTCTATTTTAGTACAGGATAGAAGTTTGAGTAGGGATATTTTCTTCATTGTTTTGAGACAGGAGAAGTTATTTTTACAGGTCTGAACTGGTCACTAGATACGCACTTTTGTTTTTGATATTACTTTTATTTTCTTTCACATTTTCGGGATAATTTTCATTGGAAATGATTTGTTGATGATACTAGTTAGTGGACGGCTCAGAACATCAAAATATACCTAAAAGTGATCCTTAGAATATTTTTAGGTCATCACCAGCTATACATATTTGGTATTCATCGGGATAATTTAATCTTGCTGTGATGTGTTATAGCAACTGAAACTGATGTGTATGTATTACCGAGGTCTATGTTGTTTATGACTGGTTGAACTATGTAAAGGAGTTAGTGAAATACAAAACAAATACTACCATTATTTTGTCAATTCTGGTATCACGAATTGATGTGAATCAGACAACCATTGATCACCTGGAAGCACTGGACAGCTGTCTTGTCCTGATGTTGGACTCATTTAGCAGTACGCATCCACGACCTCGTCGGGGATCGAATCCACGACCCTCTGGCTCCGCGGCGAGCGCTTTACCATTGGACTACTGAGTCCGCTCCTAACGGTTGATGTTTACAATTTAGTCAATTCGTGATATGTTACGCGACCTCCTCCATGCCATCAGTGGGTTACTGTCCCACACCCGACACAGTTATTGAGAGTTGAGTTGAGGGTGGGATTTGACCTCGAGCAAAATGATCTCTTGTGCTTTTAGAGGTATGAGGGCGGTTTTCACTTCCAGGCTGCCCACACTATGGAAGGATATTACTTCCTGGGGTACCTGAAAAAGAAACTGGATTAGTATTGGTCATAGTGACCTGAAAGCGCGATCGCAGAGCCCAAGGGGCGACTGCTTGAGGCCGATCACGCACGACCTTGTTATGGTATGTTTTGGAAGTATTAGCTCCGTTCTTTAAAAGGCTTTACTGCCGGAGACGGAAATCCGTGGAGTAAGGTGGTGTGACATTTTTAGGGTCGACCTTTTCTAACCCCTTCCTTCCTTTGTGAGAAGGCAGCATCACTGCAGATGCTGGTTGTCCGAGGGAAACACCTTACTGCTGTCATACCCCGCTGCAGCCAGCAGTACGACTTCACCTTCAGATCTTAGATTGCTACCTTTAGTCTTATCGCTCTCCAACAGACCTGCTTGGCATGGTAGGACCTGGAGGAACAAGCGTTCCAGCCAATATAGCTCGGTTGGGTCATCACGATAGGCAAGCCCGACCACCACGTCAAGGTAGCAGCTACGGTCGGGACCCGATACAGTTGGACTCCACCAGTCACGTCTTCACACTAGACCTCCAGGAATTACCTCGAAGAGATAGCCACTAGTGAGCTCATATTGAATACAATTAGGGGGGTTGTGGAGATAGTTAATTGCACAAACCTATTTTGATTTATTCCACTGTGTATTATATAATCTTGGATTAATTCAATTCGGTTATTCATTTCTTTGAGGAAACAACTTGCACTAAGCGGCGAAACATCAGAAATTTTAATTTCTACTCATTGGAATTTTACAAATACACGTGTATCACTCATTATTATAAACAATCTATCCAATGCTCAATTTCTTTGAAATTATCAAATTTAATCTTGATAATGATATTTACTGAAACATTGACTTTTAGAAACAGTTGATGATTGTTTAATCATACAGAAAATAGTTGCTTAGATGTTAATATCTTGAATTGAATAAGTAAATAAGTTCACCAAAATTTATACGATACACTTGAACAATTTTCATTGTGAATTTCATTCTCATCATCATTATCTGATGGTATAGTTTCAGGGAAACGATAGATTTTAGAATTCTAAAAGTAAAAAAAAATTTTATCATTAAATATGTATATAATGATGCATAATTTATTACTAAAGTAATATTTGTATAGATCTAGCTAAGTCTTTACTTTATAGTAGTGTTGTATCTAAAGTAGGGATGGCCGATATTATCGATACTATTATCCGCCGCTCTATTGTCTGCAGCTTTGTTCTAATCTATTGAACAGGCATAAAGATCCGACTGATTATCAAGAAGTCAACTAGTTACTTACATGCATATATATAAAACTTAGTCTTTGTCATATGTCTGTCACACGATATTGACCAATCACATGTTTTCTTCCGGACATGTCAAGTAGATCTCGAAAATAATCATATTTCTATTTATAATGTTTGTTATATCTTAACAAAAATATCAGAATTTATCGAGTCTATTCTTTATTCTATTGAGACCCTTTCGATCAAGCTACATTTGTAATTAGATGATGTAGAGATTGTTGAATGTTGATTTGATATCACAAATTGATCTGAACTAAACAACCATTGATCACCGGGAAGCACTGGACAGTTGTTTTATCCTAGTATGGGACTCTTCATTGTTCTACATTCATGACCTCATCAGGGATAGGACCAAAGACCCCCTGACTTTGTGGGTAACGCTTTACCATTAGATCACTGAGTCGACTTCCAACGGTTGATATCTATAGTTTGTGATACGCTTGCACGACTCCATCCATTGCTATTAACGAGTAACTGCCTCACACCCAACATGGTTAAACTCCAGTGATTACGTCTTTCTACTAGAACTCGAAAACTCAGTGGTCTAATGGTAAAGCGTAGCTGCGAAGCCATATGGTCCTGAGTTCGACCCCTGATGGGGTCGTGGATGCACACTTCTAAAGAGTCCCATACCGGGATGAAACAGATATCCAGTGCTTCCCGGTGATCAACGGTTGTTTAATTCAGACCAGTTCATGATATCAAATTAACAAGCCACATCTCGTTGAAGATTTAGTAACTGAGATATTTGTATTGCTCAGATTCTGTGCTTCTCACAGACTCATTAACGATTGTCGTTTTGTGTTATTCTTCCCGAATTATTATAACTTGATTCTCACTCCGAACCTTCTACACACCTACCCTGATTTAGCCTCCCTTATTACTAATTGATCCAGTAAATGATGTATAAAAGTCATTGTTATTATTCAATAAATGAGTTGACCTTATCTATCATTCGTCGGTGTTTGCTCTTTCTGTCCTCTGATAAAGGTTCTGGTCATTCAAGCATCATGCCGATGAATCATTATAGCTATAGCACAAGTTTCATTGTCTCGTTTTTCCCCTGGTAGCTGCAATGTTATTCCCATATTCATTTTTATATATTGATAATGAATTAGAATTTTAAAATGGATTTTCTTGTTTATATTCTAGTGAATATACTACTTGGAAATATCTCAGCCAAGAAAAATTTTTCTTTTGGACAATACCATTTACTGAAACTATGCATTCGTATATACAGTGAATTATTAGGTCACATTTATGAACATTTGGAAGTTTATTTCCAAGTGTATAGCTAGTTATATTAGCTTCATAAAGTGAATGCTCTCTAAATGCATGTATGAACACTGACCGGTTTGCCTTTAAAAAGGCAATGAAAATTTGTCATTAGTTTTATATATAAGACCAACTTATCGATTCAGGTCATTTTACCCCTCACGTAAATCTTTTTTCAACATCACCCACACTATTAGACAAGTGAGTTTGAAAAGAGCATATATTACAGACTTGTATTTTAGCGGCTCTAGAAATCTGACAGTTCATTCCTTAACTTTGGAAAGTGGTTTAAGGATAGTAGACAGGAAACTCTAAACCCAGGTTTTGTGCTATTTGGTACTCGTGTATCTGCAATGATTGATGGAATTCATAGTCACCTGAGGATTTTATCTCATTCTAATCTCAGTGATGTCGAGTCACTTAGACTAATCGCCAAAATACATCTTGAATGATATAATTCGATCAGTACTATAGGGAACCTGATGAACATCAAATTGGTCACTACATAATAATCAACCAATGTATTCACAAACTCTGCGTACAAAAGAAACATATAGAGTCTCATATTTTATCATGGCTCTAACGCCCCCGCCCTTTTTCTCGGTATACTTGTACATTGTTTCCTTTATTATTATTCCTATCAAGTGTCTCTTTGCTTTTTCAAATAGAAATGTAGGGCGCTCACAGCTGAGGAGTCCGACATAAGGACAAAACAGCTGTTCAGTGCTACCTGGTTTTCAACGGTACCCTACCAACATCAATCTGTGACGTATTCAATCAACTAAAAATTATCTCTCATTTACATGATTTGTAAATTATTTTTCATTCTGAGATTTTTACCATTACACAATAGATGAATAAGTTTTATTCTAAATACGATTGTAGCGCTTCAGTGAATGATAACATAGAAAAGAAAATTTCCTTCTCTAAATTGATTATATTTATTCTTCAATAACACATTACGCCTCTTTCATTATTTTAAGATTTTACTTCATTGTCTTCTGTCATTTACATTTATTTTATTCACTTATTGAATACAACAACAGTTAAGTGATTTAAGTGTTTAACTTTCAGCAATTGTAATTCAATTTTGAGTCCCGTATTATCATTCACTCAGCTGGATGGTATCATTGAGCCTTACGTATAAAGTGTATCCTAATGATGAGTACACGAATTTGTACCTAGAAAGTGAGTTACGTCAAAAGCATAATCACTTACTTGGTTGCAGGTTCAAATCCCGCTGAACATTTTTGACCTAGGTAGCTGGATGGTATTCCAAGTCCTAACATTAGAGCGTATAGTTGGTAGCTAGATACGTAGATTCGAACTTAGTCGCTCAAACTGAAGTAGTTGGTAGTCAAGTCAAGGCCGTTTTACGAAGTTCTAGCTTCTTGCTAAGATAGGTCTTAGTGTTGAAAGTGGAAGCCTATGCAGTATCTTCAGAAGCGCAACCCCAGCTGACCTTTTTAAACTGTCCATAATTATAAAAAGACCGTATCGCTGTAATGCTGGTTTCCTGAAGGAAGCATCGTACTTCTATCATACCTCCACGTAACTAGCAGTAAGACTTCGCCGTCAGATTTTGATTTTGCTTCTTTCCATATTACCGCTCCCCAATCTACCTGTTTGGTATCATAGGACCTCAATAAACGAGTGTTCTAACCGATATGTCTGGGTTGGGTCATTACTGTTCAGCCACGCATATATTTTTGGAAAATTCATTTTGTCAATATATATACGTATATATATTGACAACCATCGAAAATCAGTAACAACTTTACAGCTGCTCCGTCTTATTATAAGACCATCAGTGGAAATTCGTGTACCTAACAGGGACATTTAGGCCTCAAACTAGATCTTCAATGAAGCAGTCACTCAAAATTGCACTTCAACTGTTGAAAGTTAGCTATCTTAACCACTTAGATACGGTTTCAAATCTTATGCTCTAGTCACTTCTATTTCATCTCGTAGAAAAAATCTTTGAATCCTATTGGCTGTCATTCGTATCCAAAACACTATATACTTAATCAAACACATTACCTTTATACGAATTCCACTTGAACTGTTACAATGCATTTCAATTGGTGCATTTCGATAAAATCTTCCCAAATATTCTATATTCTTTTCATTCCATGTAACGTTATTAACTCTATCCTTTATGTTGTCGTGATTTTGTTGATTTTCACTGAATAACAAAGATATATGGATTGGAAAGATTATGATTGCATACAACATATTGAAGACGTCTTTCATCAAACAGTCACACTGACGCCAACATCACAGAAATATTGGTATGAAGGTTTTATTGAAAGTTAAATCATACCTAGCAGTTGAAATCATGATTGTTCTTTTTGATCCATTTTGTACTTGCTTGCTGAATATGACTCTATCTTAATACTGATGTTCATATCACGATTCGAATACAGTATCTATTTATAATTAGGATGTATTTAGATCTTCCCGTTAATTGGTTATGAACTGAAACTAGTCAATCTCTGTTACCATATATGCATCCTGGGCGGATTGCCTTGATATAGCGATACGTTACAAGTATTGCTTGAGCTGGATTGTGACTGACAAGCTTCATACGGGATCTGCGTTTCATCCTACTTGGAACTCGTCGTCTGGATGTACCTGTATCCTAATGTTGATCTAACTCAAGCAATACTTGTGTACTACTGCTGTATCGAGGTAATCCACTCTGAGTGCACGTATGCCAGTTTTAGTTCATGATAAATCAACGGGAAGATCCAATTACATTCGAATTACATTTAAGATCACCTTTTGAATAAGCCGATTTTCTATATATGAAGCCTATATAATGAATACTCATAGATCTGGTGACAATTATAGGCTTATAAATAGCAATTAAGTTATCTCCAAAATAATGGAAAAGTGTTTGTGATAAACTACAAGATTAACTCGTTTCTGAAAAAAATCCACTTATTCTCAACATAATTTCTTTAATATTTGAAGTTGAATTGTAAATGACAAGCAGAATTTAGGACACTCGTTTCTTCCTATTCGGGACTCATCGGCTGGATGTACCTGTATCCAGAGGATGATTCACTATTCTTTAACATAGATTAGTTTATGTACTATGTATACTATGAATAGATTGTACAGTTGGAGTAAATGATATCATTGAAAAGACCTCCTTCTTTACTGATGATATGTCAGGCACTTAATGAAGATTGGTTATCTTCGAGAATTGGGCTTTAGAACATTATTTCAATTATTATAACTGTAAACAATGTAAACATTTCATTTCTATGACTGCTACGTTCCCCTTACCTGGTCCTCTAGTTTAGCATATTTAGTCGTAGTATATTATTTATTACTATGTACTACAGTTACTTCATTGTGTACAAGTTGTCCCCATTCACTGCCACTATTTCTTTTGTTCTGTATGTAGCGGTAAATAATCCCCAAAATAAGTAGTTACATAGGTCTGCGATATTGATGCTGACCATATTTGTTTTAGCGGACACTACTAGTTGAAGACTCTCGGTCACGAATAATCACACCGCGTCACGCTACACCGTGGGAAGCATCTCTCTCTAGTTTGCCAGCCTAGACGTTGCTTTTCTGTTCCCCATCTATTCACAACCAAATATGACTTCTTTTCCATCCTTCGTTGCCTTCTGATTTATTCTCATTCTTAAGAGTGGATTCAATCGTTAGAAGTTGTCCTGGTAATACCACAAACGTAACTTGGTCATATATCGAGTGAACTTCAGATTCTTGATTGGTTTACTGTGTGGTCTGAATTTGTGTAAATATAAAAGCATGATTAAAATACAATACGTTTTCCGTTTTTCGATTCCCAATACTGGTTCTTCTATTGTCGACCTGGGGGGGGGGGTGAGTGGGCTTAGGTCAGTCACGCATTATCAACTAGCCACACTTCATTGGTGTTCGCTACAACCAACCAAATCTTTCTTTCCTCACATTAAAACAACTGAATAGTTTTTATTGTGAGCATTCAAATAAAAATAACATAAAATAATAAAAGTATATCATAATATTAATCTTACTTTGTGCTTAGTGTATTCAAGAATACACTTAATGCATCAAATGATACATCAGATTTGCATAGTTCCAATTCAATTTTAGGATAATAAAATATGTAATTTAAGCACATTTCATCTGTTTTTCCTATGCCACCAAAAGTTACTTGATGCTTTTTACTTGTATCATATGTACATACTGTAATCAAACTATCACCCTATACAAACAAAACAAGATGTATATTAATATGGTGTTAAATGATGTTTATTGTTATCATAAGGATTAAGTTGAATGTTGGATAATGGTTAAAATGGTTTTTTTTCTGGTTAGCGTCAACATCATACGTAATTCTTATGATGGACTCCATTGTAAAATCATCCATAGAGTTCAGCTCGCAGATTCATTTGAAGTGAAATCCGGTGTCAGACAAGGTAGTTTACTCTCATACTTCTCCCTCTCCTTCTGCTAGTGGTTGATTGGATCATGAAAATTACAACATCTCAAGGCGATTACGGAATACATTGGACAACATGGATGCAACTAGATAACTTGGATTTTCCAACGACCTATCTCTTCTATTTCACACGCAGCAACAAATGCAATCGAAGACAGCCAGTGTAGTAGTAGCTTCAGAAGTAGTAGGCCTCAACATACACAAAAGGAAAAGCAAGATCCTTTATTACAAAAGAACGAACAATAACCTAATTACACTTGACTGAGAAATTCTAGAAGATGTGATACTTGGGCAGCATAATCAATAAACAAGGAGGGTTTGGTGCTGATTTGAAGGCACGAATTGGCATGGTAAAGGTGGTATATCTACAACTCAAGAACATTTGGAACTCAAACCAACAAACAAGATGAATGTCAAAAGTTTCAACACAAGTGTGAAGACAGTTCTATTGTATGGTGCTGAAACTTGGAGAACTACCAAAAGCATCATCCAGATGATATAAGTATTTATAAACAGCTGGCTGAGTAAGATACTTCTGATTCGATGGCCAGACACCATCAACAACAACCTTCTATAACAGGCAACAAACCAACCAAATCTTTCTTTCCTCACATTAAAACAACTGAATAGTTTTTATTGTGAGCATTCAAATAAAAATAACATAAAATAATAAAAGTATATCATAATATTAATCTTACTTTGTGCTTAGTGTATTCAAGAATACACTTAATGCATCAAATGATACATCAGATTTGCATAGTTCCAATTCAATTTTAGGATAATAAAATATGTAATTTAAGCACATTTCATCTGTTTTTCCTATGCCACCAAAAGTTACTTGATGCTTTTTACTTGTATCATATGTACATACTGTAATCAAACTATCACCCTATACAAACAAAACAAGATGTATATTAATATGGTGTTAAATGATGTTTATTGTTATCATAAGGATTAAGTTGAATGTTGGATAATGGTTAAAATGGTTTTTTTTTCTGGTTAGCGTCAACATCATACGTAATTCTTATGATGGACTCCATTGTAAAATCATCCATAGAGTTCAGCTCGCAGATTCATTTGAAGTGAAATCCGGTGTCAGACAAGGTAGTTTACTCTCATACTTCTCCCTCTCCTTCTGCTAGTGGTTGATTGGATCATGAAAATTACAACATCTCAAGGCGATTACGGAATACATTGGACAACATGGATGCAACTAGATAACTTGGATTTTCCAACGACCTATCTCTTCTATTTCACACGCAGCAACAAATGCAATCGAAGACAGCCAGTGTAGTAGTAGCTTCAGAAGTAGTAGGCCTCAACATACACAAAAGGAAAAGCAAGATCCTTTATTACAAAAGAACGAACAATAACCTAATTACACTTGACTGAGAAATTCTAGAAGATGTGATACTTGGGCAGCATAATCAATAAACAAGGAGGGTTTGGTGCTGATTTGAAGGCACGAATTGGCATGGTAAAGGTGGTATATCTACAACTCAAGAACATTTGGAACTCAAACCAACAAACAAGATGAATGTCAAAAGTTTCAACACAAGTGTGAAGACAGTTCTATTGTATGGTGCTGAAACTTGGAGAACTACCAAAAGCATCATCCAGATGATATAAGTATTTATAAACAGCTGGCTGAGTAAGATACTTCTGATTCGATGGCCAGACACCATCAACAACAACCTTCTATAACAGGCAACAAACCAACCAAAATTCAGCTGAGGAAGAAATTAGGAGAAGTCACTGGAGGTGGACAAAACATACACTGAGGAAATCATCAAACCATGTCACCAGACAAGCACTAACATGGAATTGTTTAGGTCAAAGGAAAAGAAGAAGGTTCACGAACACATTGTTTTTAGAATTGGAAACAGACATGAAGAGAATGAACAGCACTTGCGAAGAGGTGGAAGGCAGGCAAAGCCCAAGACAGAGTTGGTTGGAGAATGTTGGTCGGCGTCCTATGCTCCACGTGAGGTAAGAGGCATTGATTGACTGATTGATTGATTGAATGAGCATTTAATACTTAGCTTAATAGTCCCATTTTTATTCAGTGTAGTATTATGCATACATTTGATGTAGTTCATCTACTTGTTATAATAAAATTCATATACGTAACTTTGAAATATACAATTTGTGTACTTGCTTGTAATACTAATCCATTTCTGTAACTGAATTAGGTAGAGATGATTTCAAATCTGTAACTTAATGGTTGAAAATGTGATAATTATAACTAGTAAGCTACAGCTTCACGATTAGACGCTAATAGTTGAAGAATCTGATACAAAAACAAAATACCTGTTCAGTGTACTTTATATATCTAACTAATGCCAATCTGCGAAGAGCGTACCGTCTTCAATGAATAAATAATAAAGTAGTTAAATATTCTAACTGTTTTGAAATGGGTGACTGATGATAACCTACAGAAGCTTAATCAGTGATATGGTAGTTTACTAAACAGAACAATTGAAAATTTATAACTTTCTACTTATTTATATCATGCGAAAGATTTGGTAGGTCAGCATGGTTTTATGCAGACAGCTATTAAGTTTAATTGTTTATGTTCATCACTGATTGATCTCAGTTGAATACTTAAAGAAACCAGGGACTACTAAATAACCTCGTTCCAGTACGTGGCTTTTCAACAGTGTGCTTCCACGATTTCCTCAGTCAATTAAATCCAGGCCTTCAGATCTCACAGTGAACGCTTAACTATTTGCACTCTTAGGCTGGCAAATGTCTAGTGGTAAAATTCCCACTCAATTTGTGACATACTACAACGATCATTGACTGTCACTGGTGATAACTCTCTCACTCTTGACAAGCCTTAACCCTACTAGTCAAGACTTCTCACTTTTTGAAGAGTCCCATAGAAAATATAGTTGGGAAAGTTCCCAAAGTTTAAGATTCAAAAGATGTTTTGTGACGAAAATAGTAGTGAATTTTTAGAAACGTAGCACTCAGGTCACTCAGTAATCAATAAACAGTGAAATACATTTTGTTCATCAACTGATTAGAAAAAATACCATAGACATCTGAAAGTCTATGAAACAGGCAAAATGGAAACAGAATGTGCAAAAAATGAATAAACCAGTGTTAACAGTAAACAGTTAAAGTCGAGACTAACAAAACAGGCTACTTTTAGATATGGAGAAATTCCTATAATTCACTTCTATCTGAAGTGTATATTGATGAAGTCATCCATAATATAAAAAAAAAAACATCATGAATAAACCAGCTCGAAGAACACAACTTACTGGTCTAATTTGTACTTGTTGATCTAATTGACGTATTTCCTGAAAATGTGGTGAATAGTTATTGTCTCTATTAAGATCTGGTAATTGTGTTCCATTTCGTAAATGATAAGTAACAACTTTTACTCCAGTCATATGTGTATGTAATTGTGATGCGAATACAAATATTCCATTTGGATGTGGTAAACTCTAAAGTAGTATAATGAAGTAAATGTAAAATAAAATAAACATATTATTGTTATTATTAATCCTCTTTCATCTTAAATCACAAATAGTGAGAGCCTATGAACCCCACCTTCATCCCACGATCACAGCATACTCTGTTATTGAATGCTATTAGCTACTCGTTACACAATTCAACAGTTTTGAATATGACACCGAAAACATTTAAAGATATGAAGTAACGTATATCATTTAAGTGGAATAACATAAAATTTCAGCTTGTGAAAACTAAGTTCTGCAAGTCAATCTGAATAATCATGAGTAACATTGAAAATGTTTTGACTAATCATAATAAAATTCTAAAAGAAAGAGTAATATCATATGAAAAGTTACCAAGTAATTAGAAGTCAAAGAGGATACAATGTTTTTACATAGTCAATAAACTTATGAAGGTTTGAAATAGGTTCATCCATTTTAAAATCATCAAATGATCATGATAAGAATTTATCCATATGACTTCAAATTATATATTTTGCTGAAGCCATTATAGGGTTTTAAAAGCTCTTCTAAACGAGATCAAAACAATTTAATGTTTTGTATGCGTACTCCTGTAATTAGATCCATGAAATGTATTGAGAGACTGTGACATGTTAAAGGTATCTGGCTGTTCTAAGTAGCTGATAACCTCGTCAATCGTCTGTATGAATAGTTGTACTTTGTAGGATATATATCTGAGTAGTCTTTAACAACGTTGTTGTTATTCTAATAGGAACATGTTAGTAATCTCCCTTTACTTAAATTCTTTTAGTAAAGTTCTGCTGATAACCTATTAGTTGTATTAAAGGGATTAGAACTTACTCATTTTGTCCTAACATTATCTAATCTTTTATATTTTTTATTACTAATAGATGACTCCCGCTGACAAATTCAAGCGTAATATCATTTTTGAACATATGTCATGGTATTATTTCTCACTACAAGAGACCAGAAACTTCGTAGTTAGTTGTCGAACTAAATTCCAGAGTAATCAGAATCTACATTATCTGTATACCAACTTACATCGTCTCAGTGTTAATCTATGATGGTGGGAGAAAGTACTCGTCATGACTATTCACTTCTCCCAACAGAAATTGCACTGTAAAACAACTCTATCCAAAGTATCTTTATAATTTGCTATGATCATAGAATTGTTGCAACATGGTTATGCTGCTTGATTCGTAGCCTCGTTAGGTCTAACAGCTACATATTTTATCAATAATTTCACCTTTGTTGACAACAATGACTCACGCTCACACGACAACCACAAAGTGCAAGTATGATTATGAAGTCCAGAACGATGATGAAACGGATATATATTTGAACCGGAAAAATCCAACGTCACAAATTGCATAACGCGTCAAAGTTCATTTGTACAGTCTAACACTTAGCACAGATACGTATAAAGTAATATATTGTACAAAGGTCATTATGTAAGAAGGTAGCAGCGCCTATACAAGTTACCACAAACACCAGGAGACATTGAAGAGTAGTTTAAAATTTTGTACCTTGTTTACAGTAAGGTCCTCATTAAACGCTTCAATTAGGTGATCGACCTGAGATTCTGATTGGTTTTATCGGTTTCGCAACTTACCTTCACACAGAATCATACTTTAATGCCAATATGGAATGAAATATTCAACCTCATTAAGAATGAGATTTCATTTTTATTATGTGAAAAAGAACTGGAAAGCACATCCTCTTAGGCTGAAACATGTAATGTTGATTTGTAACTGCTTAATATTTATCGGTTATGATCTTTATATTCCTCTATTTGTCAGCTTCCATATGATTTATTAAATATTCTCATAGCAATTCTCCTAGTCCTATTCAATATCACCAATTGATCTGAGTTAGACAATCACTGAAAACCAAGGGATACTGGACAGCTGTTTCGTCCTATCGTGGAACTCTCTAGTATTCGATAATATTTAATGTTGACCCTATCAAGTTAAAATGTTAATTCTACTTATCGAATATTGTACATCTCACTGGATAATCTAAGAATACAATGTATTGAAACTGATATATGAAAATATAAGAAGTGGTAGTTGTTTTCTTAGACTGCATTTTCGTAGTTTTGTTAAGGATCAAATTCAAAATTTTCAGGTCTTGGATGCAAACTCGTTACCTTCACACTACTAAGTTCAAATCTAACTGTTAGGATACTCCGTAGCAACCTCAATGAACTCTTCATGAACTTTAAGAGAGCTTAAGACATTTCTGCCGATTGTTATAAGTCTGACATGACATCCCCTAATTTGCCAGTAACCTAACTATCTGTCCCCTGATTAGGTGAGTTATACTAATAACCTCTGTTCAAGCGAATCGATAAATACATGTGATTTATTGTATGACACGTACTGGAATATAATTTCCTTTGTTTCTTCAGTCTTCTGATTTGCGACGTGTCCGAATTCAGGAGTTAGCATACAATATTTTAAGTTCTCACTAACGTCCCGTAAATTGAACTTTATCATTTTGGGATGTACAGCCTGAAAGTCATCGTATATATACTTTTCTACCTCGAGTGTACATTACTAAAGATCTCTAAACTACAATGAAACTGTCATCTTGTACTCCTTAGTTTTAATAAACCTCATGTACTATAATTTCAAAATAATACTATAGTACATATCCAAATCTAGTAGTATCCTATAAGAGTAAAGTATTATTCAACTAAATAAATATAACCACCACTACAAAGAAGCATAGGACAGATCTTTTGTCCTATTATGGTACACTTCATCAATGTTCATCCACAACCGCATCAGGGATCAAATTGTCTAGGACCTAGTTACTACTGCTAAACCTTCATACTACTGAATAGGGCTGCGTTTGCTCATGTTCCATAAATTTCATTCAATTTCACTGGTTAATGTGTTGTTTTACTCACGATATGCTTAAAGTCAAGTAGTGAGGCAGGAAGGAGGAGCTTCTTACAACTTATAAAATGTAATTAAATCTTATATGTTCATCGTATAACAACAATTAAAAGTGCACAAACAAATATAAGTTATGAAAGATAACTTACTACATCAGTACACTGTGAATCACAATATCCAGCAAGAGTAAAATTTGTTTGTTTAGGTGGAATAAAATTATTCGGTGTATAGACTAATCCAAGTTCCATGATACCAACATTATGTTTTCTTAATTTATTAGTTATGTACAAACGAAATCCACTATTATCTATGATGCCTATGAATGAGAACAAAAATAATTCTGTTTTAAATTAATCTGTTATTTTAAGTATACGTGAAATAGTTAACAGAAACTTATCAAATTAGATTTTGTACATCATAAACTTAACCCAACTAGATAGCCAGTGAAAATCTGAACAGGTGTTTCATTCTATTATAGGAGTCTTCAGTAGTGTACATTTACAACTCCATTAGGAAATCGAGCCTGATATTGTTAAATTGTACAGCGAACTCTTAACAGTTAGACAAATGAGCCAACCGTCAATCAACAATGGATATTCGTAACTTCAATGAATTTATGATATAATTATACGACATTGTCCATTGTCATCGGTGGATAACTACTTCATACTCAATGTAATTGAACTCCACAGATTATATCTAACTCTAGCTTCAGGAATAATCTCCTGAACTTAGTTATCAGTAAGTTGGTAGTGATTTTAATTTGGTCTCATCGAGATTGTTGACTTTAAGTCAAACATTAGTAATTGATTTGGTTTACAAAACCATTGAAAATCGAAAATTAATGAACAGCTTTTTCGTCCAAGTACTGATTTCTCAGAGGTGTATATCATTGACCCCATCAGGAAAGTAAACCCAAGTCCCATAAGGTTTCACGGAGTCGGGCATAGGACTCTGTCGATCGGAAAATATTGTACTGACCGATAATAGATATCCTATGCCCAATAGTCAATCTGTCATTGTTTGAAGCCGATGTAAGTGATCATCTGCAAATAAATTTTAAGCTTGAATATTGAGTTTAGTGATTAATAAGTGTGAGATTTAATGAGTATTATTAGCTCAATACATTTTAACATTTCCACCACTAAAGAACTGTGTTTTAAAGGACTAATTCGTTTATTTTGGTCGTGTCTAATGTAAACATTACATTTCTATTATTGTTACGTTACTCACCCTCTCCTCCCGTTTACTATATTTTCTATTATTATATTGTCGCTTAGTACGGACTACATTTAATTAGTTGTGTACAATTTACTCCCATTCACTCCCACAATCTTTTCTGTTTTGTATTAATGTAAAATACCTAATTGGTTTGCTGTGTGGTCTGAATTTGTGTATATATAAAAACATGATTGAAATACAATACGATTGAATTGGACTGGATTGGATTGTCTCTAGTTGGCTCATAAATCGTTGTTTTCTCTATTCCGGCTTGTGGGACTGGAAGTCGCGGGGCAGACGTGTCCGTATTTTGATTGGCAATCATCAAGGTCACTATGTTTTATTTCCGCAATACATAACAATAGGAAAGACCACATCAAATTAAACTGAATAGGATCCACCTCTAGTATGAATCTAATATGATAAGTCAAGAATTAAGACTGGTTGATAGGGATTAATCTCATCAGAGTAAATGGCCTAGGTTCTCATCTAGTCTTGATAGCTGTGATATCTTGTCACTGAGTTCGTCTACCCATCAGAATTATATTTTTCTTTCAATGACTATATACTTGTTGGAATAGTGAAATCGTCATTCATGACAACATCATAACTTAGTTTTATCATGATCATACTGACTTAAGTTGTCATCAAACACTATCAATCCCATTTTAATATTACTCAATAGACTCGAATTTAAATAATCATTTTAATGAACTCACCTGTCATATTGTTCGGATTATTGTAATGTATTTCAATGACCGCATATTCTTGACCTCGTGAACCACCGATAGGAATTCCAGCTTCAGCTGGAAAAGTCAATCCCTAATAAAGTATATACATTAGCTATAATTACTTAAAATGTAAATGATGATTAGATAATACAGTTTAAATGATCTAACTAATTCATTATTTCAAACTTATATTGCTGAAAGTAAATAAACAAATCAACTATTGATACCCTGTTGTACTCACTCACTTCCTGGATAAGTCAAAAGAGGCTACACATAAATTCATTGTTTATTGTCATAACATCATACTTCATGGCTAATTTCTTTATCCTTTATTTCTACGACGTCTTATAAGTGAAGTTATTGCTCTACTATACTTTCAAGTAAAATAACGACATTTAGCCAATAGTAAGTGTACTCTACCTTTCCATGAATGAACGATAATTTGTCAACCACAAATTTACGAGGTATATTCGATGTATACTAACACCTATCTAGTGATTAGTTTATTACTTTTAAACAAATAACAGTTATGTACATAATTAATTCATTAGTAGCTAAGTACAATATGATCTATATGAAACATAGGTAAAGTTACAAAAATATGACACTATGCAGGAAATCATCACAGAGAAGGTAGATTTTCGCTGGTATTACGTTGTATATTATGATTTACAATAGATTAAGTTAATAACCGATTATATTTAGTGAAGCAGTTGCTCAATTACTACTCATTTACTTATGATTTATACGATGTAATGAATAAGTGGAGATAACAAATCAAGGAAACTGTTATTGGTAACATCAGAATTCGTTTGAGCTCGATTTTGTAGAATTCTAGTTTTATCATTTGAGTTCCACTGAATAACAGGGAATACATGACAACCGTTTCATTCTAGTATAGAACTCTTCAGAAAAATATACTCTTTAATCTTCTAGAAAATCAAACAAGAGACCTTTAGATCTCACGACTAACACTTTACTGTTAACACTAGTAGGTTAGTGTCTTAGGTTTCTAATAAGAAATTTTGACTGGGGACGTTTCGACTTGACGGGAGTAAGGCCGTTGTCGGCATTGTCTTAAATGATCTTTGCGCTAAGTGAAGCAAAAATCCTACCACTGGATGCCAGCCCTGGAGTACTAATAATTAGATGTTTACTATAAGACCTGAATCTTCTAGGTTTGATGTCATGACGGAATAAACTGTGGATACTTTTGAGAAGTAGCAACCAAAGTCAATCTGTGACAAACAATAAAATTAAAATGTATTATTTAAACATCTATTTTACGACTACTTGTATTTTGATTTTTTAATTGTAAGCTCCCAATCGACTTAATGATTACTGTTCGAGGAGAATTGTGACTAACAAGCGGAATCCATTATGCTCGCTCCATCCTATTTGCGACTTGTCAGCTGGATGTACTTACATCCCAGTATTAATGTTCCCATCAAGGCTTAAACTCGGTTCGTTCGAGCCAAACACCACCATATTCACCACTAGGCTACTGAGTTCAAACAGAGACTGATAAATTTCAGTCCATAATAAATCAACGAGAAGATCTAAATACATTCTATGAATAACTATTGTTACGTCATCTATCGTTTCCACGTTATTGTACCTTCTTCATGAACCTCTTGTGTAATTTTTAATATTATTTCTTTAATCCTTAGAACTCCGCCTGTAGCCCCTAGGGTTGCTGCCGGTCCCAAGCCCGGATAAAGGAGGAGGGTTGGGCATGGGGCTAGCAACCCCATCCCGTAAAACAACAAACGTGCTAAAAAATCTCTAACCAGTAAAAACCTTTATAACCATTTTTACTCTGCCCTGGGAGTTGGAAGGTATGTTATGACGCCTCATGGTGAAAGCCGAGTTTCTTCGGAAGCCACGAGGCCGATGTCTCTTCTGACAACCAGAGCAACAATTTATATAGGTACGTGGAATGTCCGCACGCTGTGGGAAACAGGGAGGACCATGCAAATAGCTGAAGAAATGAAAAGATACAACCTGAAGATACTTGGAATAAGCGAAACGCATTGGGTGCAAGCTGGACAGCAACGGTTATCCTCGGGAAATGTGCTTTTATACTCCGGCCACGAAGAAGAAAACGCCCCCCACACACAAGGAGTAGCATTGGTGTTATCCCAAGATGCATGGAAGTCTCTTATAAGATGGGAACCTCATGGACCTAGGATCATCACAGCATCCTTCAAGACGAAGAAGGAAGGGATTGCATTGAATGTCATCCAGTGCTACGCACCCACCAATGACAGCCACGAAGACGACAAAGACCAGTTCTATGCGAGGCTTCAGTCAATCATCGAGAAATGTTCAGCCAAGGACCTGACCATTCTGATGGGCGACTTCAACGCCAAGGTCGGAGTGGATAACACCGGGTATGAAGACATCATGGGACAACATGGAGTGGGAGAAAGGAATGATAACGGTGAGAGGTTTGTGAACTTATGTGCCTTCAACAAAATGATTATAGGTGGCACCATTTTCTCCAACAAACGTATACACAAAACTACATGGGTTTCACCGGACCACATTACGGAGAACCAAATCGACCACATCTGCATCAATAAGAGGTTTAGAAGGACCATGGAAGACGTAAGAGCAAGGAGAGAAGCCGACATAGCTTCAGATCACCATTTGGTGGTAACTAAAATGAAACTGAAGCTGAGGAAGCACTGGACAACTGGAGCAGCAGTATTACACAAGTTTAATACAGCCCTTCTCCGGGATACTAACAAACGCAACGAATTCAAATTAATTCTCAGCAACAAGTTCCAGGCATTTCATGATCTACTAGAAGAAGGTGGAACTAATATGGAAGACAACTGGAAAGAGATTAAGGGAACAATAACCTCAACATGTCAGGAGGTTTTGGGTCTCAAGAAACAACACCAAAACGAGTGGATTTCTGTTAGTACTCTGGACAAGATCCAAGAAAGGAGGAACAGAAAGACAGCGATCAATAACAGTCGGACGAGAGCAGAGAAAGCCAAGGCACAGGCCGAATACACCGAAGTCAATAAGCAAGTGAAGAGGAGCATCAGGTTGGATAAACGAAAATTTGTTGAGGATCTAGCAATGACAGCGGAAAAAGCTGCAAGAGAAGGAAATATGAGGCTCTTATACGATACAACGAAGAAGTTAGCTGGGAAATTCAACAAGCCAGAACGGCCAATCAAGAATAAGGCTGGCAAACCAATCACTGAAGTGCATGAACAACGGAACAGGTGGGTAGAGCACTTCCAAGAACTCTTGAATAGACCAGCCCCACTGAACCCACCAGTCATCGAAGCAGCAGCCACGGATCTCTCTATTAGCACAGACCCACCAACAGTCGAAGAAATCAAAATGGCCATCAGACAGATCAAGAGTGGCAAGTCAGCAGGACCAGACAACATACCAGCCTAGTGAGGCACTGAAGACAGATATAGAAGCAACTTCAAAGATACTCCACATTCTCTTTAGGAAGATTTGGGAGGAAGAACAAGTTCCAGCAGACTGGAAAGAAGGGTACCTCATCAAGATACCAAAGAAAGGCGATCTCAGCAATTGTGAGAACTACAGAGGCATTACCCTACTTTCAGTACCAGGAAAGGTCTTCAACAGAGTGTTATTGAACAGATTAAAGGACCCAGTCGACGGCCAACTCCGAGATCAACAGGCTGGATTCTGTAAAGATCGATCATGTACCGATCAAATCGCTACTCTACGGTTCATTGTTGAACAATCAATTGAATGTAATTCACCACTTTACATCAACTTCATAGACTATGAAAAAGCATTCGACAGCGTGGATAGGAGAATATTATGGAGCCTTCTACGACATTATGGCGTACCCGAGAAGATAGTCAACATCATACGAAATTCTTACGACGGACTACATTGTAAAATCGTGCATGGAGGTCAGCTCACAGATTCATTCGAAGTGAAGACCGGTGTCAGACAAGACTGCCTACTATCGCCCTTCCTTTTCCTACTGGTCATCGACTGGATCATGAAGACTGCAACATCTGAAGACACTCTCGGAATACAATGGACAACATCGACGCAAATAGATGACTTGGACTTTGCAGATGACCTAGCTCTTCTTTCTCACACACATCATCAAATGCAGAGGAAGACCAACAATATGGCAGCATCCTCAGCAGCAGTAGGCCTCAGCATACACAAAAGGAAAAGCAAGATCCTCCGATACAAAACAGCAAACACTAACCCAATTACACTTGACGGAGAAATTCTGGAAGCCGTTGAAACCTTTACATATTTGGGCAGCATCATCGACAAACAAGGAGGGTCTGATTCGGATGTGAAGGCGCGGATTGGCAAAGCAAGTCAAGGGCAGCATTTCTACAACTGAAAAACATCTGGAACTCAAACCAACTGTCAGTCAATATAAAAGTCAAAATTTTCAACACAAATGTGAAGACAGTCCTGTTGTATGGAGCTGAAACTTGGAGAACTACGAAAAGTATCCTTCAGAAGATACAAGTATTTATAAACAACTGTCTGCGTAGGATTCTTCGGATCTCTTGGCCAGATACCATCAACAACAACCTGTTTTGGCAGAGAACTAATCAACTTCCAGTTGAGGAAGAAATTAGGAAAAGACGCTGGAGATGGATTGGACACACACTGAGGAAACCGTCAAACTGTGTCACAAGACAAGCACTGACTTGGAATCCTAAAGTCCACAGAAACAGAGGAAGACCGAAGAACACATTGCGTCGGAAATTGGAAACAGACATGAAGAGAATGAACAGCACTTGGGAAGAGCTAGAACGGAAAGCCCAAGACAGAGTTGGCTGGAGAATGCTGGTGGGCGGTCTATGCTCCACTTGGAGTAACAGGCATTGATTGATTTAATCCTTAGGATAGGCTTGTATGAACAGTGTGAACATTAACATTGGGATGCATGTACATCCAGCCAATGAGTCCCTAATAGGACGAAACGAGCGTCCTGGATTCCGCTTACCAGTCACAATTCAACTTAAATCTTTCTTTAGTCGTTCATAAATTGTTTTTTCTTATTTATTCTACATGTAGTCAGTATAATCCTTAATTTTGAGTTATGCATGAAGTATAACGTGGAAGGTAACTATCTGTTTCTTCTTTTCTTTTCAACGAGGAGCTTTTGGGATAATCATTCAGTATTGACCAATCAGTGTTGGCTCATCAGATGACATAGAAATATTTATTTATTTAACATATAAAAGGAAAGATGTAGGTAGCAGAAATAAAGAGTTGTGAAAACATCAACTTCATCAGTAGACGTAATCTGTGTGATGAGTTATAGTAAAGCCTTGAAAGCTACAACAATCTTTAAATGACTATCATATACACATTGAGTTTAACTTACTGTTGATCCAACAGCCCATGCAGCTATTACTTCTCTACAATCAATTAAATCATCTGGTTTAGTTTCTGAATTACACGGTGCATTATAGTAACGAATATTATGTCCAGGACAACGAAAGACTTCCATGTGGTGAATTAATCCTTGACTTGTTACTTCGATATCATTTTCATACTTCATTTTTAAAAAATGTAAACAATAAGTAGTTTAAAAAGTAGTGTTTGTCAGAATACATAACTATGAAATAAGCTTGTCACTATTTCGGTTTAATAAAAACGATGTGTAAAACAACCGGATAGTTATGCGATAACATGCTTATTTCACAAGTTCAGTAAACCTATTTTACAAATGATAGATTAGATGTAATTGGGATTAGTTTGAAATAAAGATTGATTCCCTATGGACATTGAATGTAACACAATGAGTATCAGACATCGGCTTCGTCATTTTGTGGGACTTCTTAATAGTTTGCATCTCTAATAGGAATTTAATCCGCAATTTTCAAACTTTGAAGTAGATGTCATTAACTATTTGTTTACCATTCACAAATCCTCCAAATGAAGTCTTATGATATATGAAACTGTCTGTAGATGTCCAGAATTCATTGGTTTCGATATTAAACTTTACTTAATTCATGTTAATGAACGATCATTGTCCACTGTTATCAGTAATATATAATTCGTTGCTGAAATAGTTGAATTCTGTCATGTATATCATTTTACCAAGACCTAGGAAATACTGGAAGTGAAAAACCCTAGTTAATCTAGGGATTTATTCTAGTTACGACTTGTCAGAAACACTTATCTACAATATTGAAGGGACTTATAAGCATTGTAGAACTAAATCTTTGTCATCCATCTTCAAAACATCCAGCCGTTGAGTTATACAGGTCGCTATTATTATCAACTCTAACGAAACCCGATTCAATCTTCAACTTACTTCTCATCAAAATTTAATACATATGATGAGGAGTCAATTAGACTATTGATGCCCAAAATTTCACAAATTCAGGAGACACATCGATACCTACTAACGAACGTAGGACCAGCGATACAACAATAGCTAGGCTATTTAACAGCTCCTCAAACCAGCTAACTAGAGGAAAAAGCCCAACGTCAGCAAGAAGCGTTTAGTTCCACAGGCAGCCTGATAGACGGAAAACAACCACACATCTCATGCTTATATATACAAAAAGCAGAGCGTCCCTGGAATGTCACAAATAACGTACTAAAATAAACAATGAACTAATTAGATTTAGAGTTTTGCTAAATGGGAAAAACAAACCGAAGGTTGAAAAGGAACTTTTTGGCGCGGAAACGAGAAATTTGAATTTACACAAATAAATCACAAAAACAACAGGTTTGCCAAGAGAATTCTGAAGATCTGACATCCTCAACAATTGATCAAAATGAAACATATTCAGCTGTATTTGATCAGCACTAGACATACAAGACAATCCTAGATGTGTTAACCAGTGACCACTTATCTGAATAAAAATGAATATGGATTAAGATTGTGACATCTAGAGGTTACATGTCATAATAAAAGTAATTCTGTAGCAATTAACATAATTTATTACATCGGAACTAAAACACTGTAATTTAAAGATTTTACAAATGCTACATGTAATACTATCACTTACTCGCTTCCCTTAAATAACCACTGACACTGTATGAACTTAGCAACCACTCAATCTTATCGTTGGACTCTATAACAATAAGTAACTTACAACTAATCAAAAGATGAAGTCATTTCTCATCAAAGATCTATTTACTATGGAATCTATATGCATTGGGTAACATCAAAGGTGTAGTTTTAAGTTGGGATACTAGTATAAAAACCATTAATTCATACTGTGCATATGTATTTATTATTTAAGAAAGAAACACTATTAATATAACATTAATAAACATTTTTAAAAAGTAGATTTACCCTAACTATATGATGTGGTTGTAAGAAATAAGGTAGTTCAATAGTTGTGCACCAATATGTTGTTTCAACTGCAGGTAATTCAACCTAGTAAAATGATAATGAGGATTGATTACATAATGTATGAAATGATATATACATTAAGTAAAATAATAAAAGACTAAGTTACAATTGAAATCTATATATGTCACAAATTGATGGAGGTAGAAATTCTATTAATGGAAGCCATTTAAGTGGTACATATAGCTAGGTATTCACTATGAAACCTGGTGAACATGAGTTCGATTCTTTGACGAGATTAAAGGTGTGGGCTATTCGGTACTTCCGTACTAATACGAAACAACTGTGTATTGCTTCCTGATTTTAATAGTATCCAGGCGATATTAATCTGTGATAAATACAACCAACTTAACTTAGTACCTATCTTCACAAATGGTCTCAATTCAAAGTCATCAATCTAATAATATACTTTTATATACTTGTGAATATATTTTGGCATGGCTGGGTTAGTGTTGTATCTGAAGCAGGGATGGCCGATATTATCGATTCTGTTTTCCGTCGCGCTAGCACCCGGCATTGTTTTAATCTAATGCATAGGCACAAAGATCCGACTGATTATCAAGAAGCTAACTAGTTACTCACAACCAACAATATACAAGATATATGTATATAAGACCTAGTCTTTTTCATAGGTCTGTCACACGATAATCGCCAGTCACATGTCTTCATCCAGACATGTCACCTCCCTTCTTTAGTATAGGACTTGGCTTTTGGATCAATTTGCAATAGTTGTCTCTGTCTACGCAGACTACGCGGTCTACACACCACTTCATTCTGACCTTCATTTCTTTCCATATGTTGACGCATAGATGGTAACGTAGGTAGTGGTATATCAAATGTATCGTAGACAATTACCATGGGAATTTTACTTTGCGAAGGTAGTCCATAATTATCTCATTTGTGTCTCAGTTGAGTAACCTGTCGTATCATCACCATGTCAGTTAAGATATTGATAAATCTGTAAACAGTTACACCTTAATTCAAATAAGTTGCACAGTCAACTTAAATGATTCATTTAAAACAGTGTATTAAGTCTGTAAATGTCATTTATCGCATAATTTAACATTGACAATAGAATTTTTCAACTGTTCTTATCAAAAAGCTTGTTTCCTACCCTGAAACCTGACAAGAAGAAAATCATATTTCTAAAAATAAAAAGGTTTAATTGGGTTGGATAATTTTTGTGGAAATGAGTTATTTATTTGATAGAATAGGTCACAAAAATAACCATCCCAATTGAACTATAATAATGAGCTCATTAGTGACTAACTCCAAGATGTTCCTGAAGCCCTAGTGAGAAATCGTGACTGGTGGAGTTCAGACTTGTCTGGAGTGAGACAGTTATCACCAATGACAATGGATGATCGTCGAGCTACATATCACAAATTGAGGAAAGTGGGAATTCTACGATTGGATGCCGACCCAGTGTTGTAGATGGTTAGGCGTTCGCTGTCAACCTGAAACCTCTGGCGAAGAATCTAGGGTGCTCACTGCTGAGGAGTTCCACACTAGAACGAAACAGCTATCCAGTGCTCCTTGGTTTTCAATGGTCCCAAGGTAACATCATTCTTTCACATTTAATCAAATAAATAAAAAGGTTAATTTTAAGTAAACCACCTAATCTTAAGCTTATGTACTAATTATATCTATGGTATAACATCTTTGGTAATCATTTCTATTTCAAATTCTCGTTAACATTGACAACAATAGAGTGTTTCTGATTGATTAATTGCAATAAAAAAATACATTTAAGGTAATCACTTTTAAAACAATCTGTCCCTATGATAGATTTTGATAATGCAATAAGAAGATGAATTTTATCAGAGCTCTGTGATCCGCATATTTGCTCAATACATATCGAACAATCTGATCACATACACTTGTTAAGGCAGTTATATGCATAAGATAAAGGTCACTAGATAATTAATTGTATAAGCTAAGATAACATTGATAACAAAGAGAACAATGTAAGTCACATTCTACGAAAGTATATTGAGCGAAAGTACAAATTGTTTTTGAACACACAAGGGGGGGATGGGGTTGAACTTCCGTATAGCTAAGGCTTCAACGAACTTAAGTATATGTCCTTAAGCACTTTCATACAACATCACAAAAGATGATTTGATATCAACTATTTGACCTGTCTCAACTAAATGTTTTAGCGATAGACGATGAAGGTTGTTTATACTGTACTTTTATTTTTCCCTTCGAGTCGATTTGTTTTTGTAGCCATTTGGGTATGTGTTCAACTACACGTACATGCAGATCACGAGTGCTCCTCCCTATGTATGTGTGTCCACATATACACGTAAATTGGCAGATACAGTGGGATATGATGCATTCGTTTATGTGCTGTTTAGGTTTGTTGTGAATTAATGCCCTATACTAATCTGTTACTACTACCTTAGCCGCATAAAGTGTTCTGTAAACAACCGACTTAAGCCTTTGTTTTAACACAAGGCTATTTGCGTCACCTCCGAAGGGTAACGTGATATAGACTGATTTTTTCGGGTGCTAGAAATACAGTAGGTTACACTATAGTGCAACATTTCCATCGATTTTGGATATCCATTCAGCATTACTATTTCTGTCATCAGATTTTCATTTTCTTCAATAGTGTCATAAGTACAAATACGATTAATCCTATTAAATAAAGCTTTTACTAGATTCTTTTTATATTCCATCGGACAATAACTATGAAAGTTCATATACTGCCCAGTCTATGTAGATTTTCTGTAGACGGAATGTTTGACTGAGCTATCATCCCTCTGATTGATTAATATATCTAGGAATGGAAATTGGTTATTATTCTCCTCTTCACAAGATAAACTCATATGATTTTGAATAGTATTCAGTTCACTTAATGACCTTTATTTTTCGCATATATACCTGCCTTAATAAGTGTATGTGTGATCAGATTGTTCTATATGTATTGCACAAATATGCAGATCATATAGCTCTGATATAATTCATATTTTTAATTCAATTTTGATACCACGAATTGATCTGAATCAGACAACCATTGATCACCTGGAAGCACTGGACAGCTGTTTCGTCCTAGTATTGGATTCCTCAGCAGTGCGCATCTACGACCCCGTCGGGGATCAAACCCAGGACCTTCTGGCTCCGCGGCGAACGCTTTACCATTGGACCACTGAGTCGGCTCCCAATGGTTGATATTTCCAATTCAGCCAATTCATGATACATTGCGCGACCTCCTCTATGCCATTGGTGAGTTACTGCCTCACACCCGACACGGTTGAACTCTACTGGTCACGTCTTCACACTAGAACTCCAGGAATTACCTCAAGGAGCTAGTCACTAGTGAGCTCATGTTAATTACAATTGTAAAATTTATCTTCTTAGATTGCATTATCAAAAGTAATCATTTTATTATTATCATATTATCTTGTTGCTATGCTATACATCTAGTTAAAAATTCAAAAAAAAAAAAAAACTAAACATTTACTTTATGAACATGTAATGGTATCATTTGAATATCATTAGTTATCATTAAATTTGTATATAATGAACTTTTAATTAATTGTAATAATAATTTTTGATATGAAATTTTTTTCATATTTAAATTATTTAATAGATTGAATGGAGTTAATCCAATACGTTGTAACCATAGTTGATAAATTGTATCGTATTTATTGAATTCATCATAGAAACTATGAAATATAAAGAGATGTGTTGTTTGATTCTGTTGCCAAAAACAAAAAAAAAACATATTGAAAGAAAATAAAACAATAACAACAACAACGATAATGGAATATTAACGATGATGATAATAAGTATTTAAGTTGGTTAATATGTATAATGGTAAACGAACATTCGATTGTTGTGTATAGGCATTTCAAACTATGCAAAAAGGATGTTCTCCTACGCCCAATAATGTTTAATGAATAACATGCTAATGTTAAATGGTTAACCTTGACTTGCTCCCCTTACACCTCATAGAGGACCATAGGCTGCTCACCAGTATTCTCTATTCAACTCTGTCCTGAGCAAACCTTTCCAATTGTTTCCAGTTGTTGTTCATCTGCTTCCTATCCTCGACACAGTGTGTTCTTTCGCCTTCCACTTCTCCGTTTCCTAACAGGATTTCAAGTTAATGCTTGACTCGTGATGCAGTCTGATGATTTCCACAATGTATATCCTATCCGTTTCCAACGTCTTTTCTTAATTTCCTCTGCGGCTGGAGGTTGGTTTGTTCTTTCCCATAGTAGGCTGTTGCTGATGGTTTTCGACAAGCGGACATTCAGTATCTTGCGTAGACAGTTGTTTATAAATACTTGTACCTTTCTGAGGATGTTTGCAGTAGTTCTACACGTTTCAGCTCCCTACAGCAAAACTGTCTTCACGTTCGAATTGCAGAGTCTGACTTTGAGGTTTGTTAATATTTGTTTTGAGTCCCATATGTTCAAATGTAGATATGCTGTCTTTGCTTTGCCAATCCTTACCTTTACATCTGTATAGGATCCTCTTTGTTCATCGATGATGCTCCCCAGGTACGTGGAAGTGTCTACTTCTTCCAGAGTTTCTCCATCAAGTTCAATTGGGATGGTGATCCCTGTGTTGTATTTGAGGATCTTACTCTTTACCTCATGTACGTTCATGCCTACTGATGATGAAGTTGCTGCTACGTTGGTTGTCTTTACTTGCATTTGTTGGTGTGTATGCGCTAGAAGAGCTAGATCATCCCTGAAGTTCAAACTGTCGAGTCGAATCCTACTTGTCCATTGAATTCCGTGCATCCTCTCAGATGTAGAGGTCTTCATAATCCAGTCAACCACTAGAAGGAGGAGAAAAGACGAGATTAGGTAGCCTTGTCTGACTCCGGTCCTCACTAGGAATGCATCTGTCAGCTGTCCTCCATGCACAATTTTGCACTGTAGTCCGTCGTAAGAATTCCGGATGATGTTGACAAGTTTCTCTAATACGCCATAGTGTCGAAGTTTTCATAGTGTTCTCCTGTCTACACTGTCAAACGCCTTTTCATAGTCAATGAAGTTGATGTACAGTGACGTGTTCCATTCAGTTGATTGTTCAACGATGATCCGTAGTGTTGTGATTTGATCTGTGTACCACCGATCCTTATGAAAACCAGGCTGTTGATCTCGAAGTTGAGCATCTACTGAGTCCTTCATTCTGCCCAACAATAGTCTGTTGAGGACTACCCCTGGTACCGACTGTAGCATGATCCCTCTGTAGTTCTCACATCTACTCAAATCTCCTTTCTTTTGTATCTTGATAAGATATCCTTCTTTCCAGTCTGCCGGCACTTGTTCTTCTTTCCAGATCCTTCTGAATAAAACGTGGAGTATCGTTGCTGTCACATCTATATCTGACTTGCATGCTTTGGCCGGTATATTGTCAAGTTCTGCTGCCTTCCCACTTTTGATTTGTCTGGTGACCATTTTGACTCCCATCGTTGGGGGAGTGACGTCTATCGGAAGATCTGTAGGTGCTGCTTCGATGTCCAGTGGTTTCAGTGGAGCTGGCTTATTCGAGTGTTGTATATAGTGTTCTTCTCATCTATACCTTTGTTCTTGAATGTCGGTGATTGTCTTGCCTTCTTTGTTTTTGATCGGTCGCTCTGGTTTACTATATTTGCCTGTAAAATGGTTAGTAGGGATTCTATAATCAATTAAAAATAAACTCAATAAATATTTGACGGTTGTTTCATTTGATCTAGAGCGGGAATAGTAGGAAAATGTAAGAATTCAACACTTATGTAACCATAAAAAGAACAATATAGTTGAATGTTATTTCATTTTTAACTGAGATAATAGATTGTGCATACGATCAAATTAAAAACACCAACCTTAATGTCAGTGTCCTGAAGGAACTACTTCTTAAGTTTAAAATCTAATTTAAATTCAGTGAGTTGATTTATTAGTTTTGTCACTTCTAGCTGATTATTTTCTAGCCAATCTAAGAAATATCATACTTAGATTTGCAATCATAACTTCTCATGAAATATTTTGATGATACTTGTTGATTTACGATTAATATCATTGAAAGTGTTCAACATATTTAGAATCTGAGCCAATCATTCAACTTTACTCTTTAAACTAATTATAATGATCAATATAGGTGAAATCAAGCTGGAGTGCCCGATATATAAATTTCCATAGTTGCATCTTCTTGAGTAGAAAGTGAAACTTGATTGATTTTTCACTATCAAGGACCAGACATATCTGTACTTATGATATAATTCAAGACGGATTGAATAAACCAAGACAGGTACTTACCAAAATTGGTTATGCTTCATTGATAGATACCTAGAAGTAAAAGTGTTTCATAAAAAGATACCAACAGTCCCAAAGATAAGCCTTTATATGAATATCAATTTTCAAGGAGATACGGCTGCTGAGTTTGCAAACAATAAACTTCCGATAGCTTTACTAAAATCATTGTACTGTTTTTTTCAGCATGACTTTAGTTCGTGTGTCAATGGTAAATTGTCCGTTTAGGATGCATCAGTATACTTATACAAGTTTGCTATCCGTTATAAAGCAAGTTACATTGACCACAAAATACGAGCACTCTCAACAAAGCATCTCTAAATAGTATCCTACCTAGTTATCAGAAGTATCGTTTATGTCCATCAATATGACGATCCTAGAACATCATGTGATTTTTAGACATGTACTCACACCAGAATCATTATTTCAATTCATCCATAGTGTCAAAATAAGTGACTTCAATGATATACAAACTGAAATCTTGCTTACTAATGTAAGCTATAGATATCCACTAACTCAAACCAAAACTGAGTATACAGAATGAATATGTCCAATCACTCACTTTTCTATGGCCATTACCTCACCTTTATTTACCACAGTTGTAATTCAACTCTATCTTACTTTAACTAATCAGCAGTAGTTGCATTATTTAATCATTTCTTTCTTAATACCTATCAACGAATATCATCTAAATCTTCCGAATTATTGCGCAACTTAATTTCGACTTCAGATTACTCTTAAGACTATTAAACAACTCAGTTGGTTCATGAAGTCTTTTGATTTAATTGAAAGTTGATGGAATTCTTTTACTTTATCATAACAAATTACACGTAAATTTTACTACACAAACGATTATCCAGTAAATATGGAAGTCATCGTCATAAAAAAAATTTTCTTAGCTGAACATTCTTTGTAGGTTGATAACGATTGGAAACTAAGAAGTACCGAATATTTATTTCATTCTAGTAAGAAATTCTCAAAACAGCGAGCTTGTACCACCTCACAGAAGCCAAACGCAAGATCTTTAGATATCGTAATGAGTGCTCAACATTCAAGTCATAAAGAAAAGGGCATCTACTAGTTTATACTTACAACTGTAATTAATACGAACAACTGACAGCCATTAACACTGGTGATAGTAATTCCGCTTGCCTTTTTTACATACTTACTTTTTTAAAAGTAGTATCTTATAAACTTATTTCAGTCACAATGTAGCACTAAATGGGATGGTTATTTTTGTGGAGATTGGTTATTTGATTTGATTGGATATATCACAGATTGATGTTGGCAGGGTACCATTGACAACAAGGGAGCACTGGACAGCTGTTTCTTTCTAGTGTGGAACTCTTCGGCAGTGCGCACCCAAGATTCCGCACCAGGAGATTCAGGTTTGTACTAATTGTTTGTAAAGTACTAAACGACAAGCTTGAATTATATACCTTTATGATTCATTACGATAGCTTAGTACTAATAATGAATAGTATCTCGTTAATATAGACACTTAAGATTTGATCATAATACACCTGTATACACATCAGATAAATTAAGTTGACATTCTTCAACTTAGTGATTTACGTTAATTAATTTATGATTAACATGTGTGGTCATCAATTCCACTTGGAATCCTCCCTCCCTACAGTTGCTGCGGTATGATCATCAAATTCTTATTTCTAACAAGTATGGTAAACACGTTTTGCTTTTATTCTGAAGAGTATTAATCTAACTTTGTCATAATATCGAATTTATAATGAATCAGTTGTTAAATCAACCTACAAAAATTCCATTTAAAGTAAACAATAACAAAATTAACTACTTTAATGTAAAACAAAAGCAGTGAATAGTGATAGTACAAAATTAATACGAACATTAATACTGTAACCATTTTCACGACATGAAATTGCCATTCTTCCAAAATTAAAGCAAATTGATTGATGATTTCGGTGAATTTCCCATGGTTCCGGATAACTCACACCATATAACTGGCTGTCAATAGAATCTCTGAGGTGTAACATTGAATACTCGTCAGTGTATGCCTCCTATATTCAGAAATCAAGTGGAATTATTGATTTACCATATGAAATATTCAAAGATACTTACCATGTTAACTGGTAATAAAAAAAAACTTTAAAGTAAGTATCATAAATACATAGATGTAAGGAACTAGGTTGTTTATACTCAGGACAGCCCCAGATCAATCTCTATTAACATTTGTACAACATGAGTGGATTCCCAGATTATAGACTTTTGTAGAAAGCTTACCCAAATCAAAACTGACAAAATGCTGATGAAATTCAGTCTTTCATTTTAATAAAAATAAGACGGAAACTCTGTATTATATAACTTCATACCAAATGGATGGTAGCATTTGAAGCAGTAGGTAGTCCAAATGAATCTTATGACAAACGTCAGAACTACGTTTTGTGTACATCTGACCAATAAATCTTAAATGAGGTAAAATGTTCCACCTTCTTCATGATGGTAGCCACAATCCAACTTTACTGAGAAATTGAGTACGTTTTGTTTACTTGAAAACTATGTGATTTTACAAAGCTATGTTTACTCTCATGGTAAATTGAAAACACCATCATATTATGCTACATAATAAAAAATTACAACTGTGATGGGATTCATATTGGTTCTTTAGCATAAGATGAAATATCTTTTCGTTGATGTTTGGCGGTTGAAGGTAGTATGCTGGAAACATAGCTGAGCATTAGTTGTGCGACACTTGGAATTCACAGCAAGGTTTTTGTAAAATCATTACAGAAATGATGCTTCCTTCTAGATTGAATAGACACGGTGAACTTAATAGACATTATCCACTACTCAATGATCAATCGTCATATAAAACTCAGTCCTACAGGAGGTCGTCGCGGGCAACTACTGGAGACTGTAGAGGTAGAAGCCACTCAGAGTTCTGACTATAGTCACGCCTTGCTTGTATGTGCCAAACGAAACGAAGCGTTTTTGAACGACCGCTTTTTGCTCGATACCTTCAATCACCAAACACCAACTGTACACATGTAAGTATATACATATTTGTATAGAGTCTTAGCGAAAAACAAACTACAAGAGATATATTTCTTCGTTTTTCACTTTTATCATAATGTCTAAAAGGGGAACGTTTTGCTTCTTTTAGAATACTATGGATAGTTAACCATATAGAAGTAATAAATTGTAATTGAAATGGGCAGTAAACTACTTGACTAGAATCCCTTCTAAATAAAATTATTTGTAGGTTACCTCTAGCCATCTGAAATTACCTAGACTTGTGTCTACATTACAATTTGATTAGATGAATTAGATCATCTCTATCAATTAGATAAACATGAAACTGGTTATTAAACACCACATGCTCAACTAATCAAAATATTCAAGTAATTCAAAATGGTATTCTCTATGAGAATGACTCTATGATAGCGGCTCTGACTGTGATGGTGAATGATTCTAGTTCGAACCCTGTATAGATCAGTACTCATCCCCGTGACTCTAGATGCTCCTACCTGATGAGTATTAACACAAAAGTCATGTTAGGGATATTATCGACTACTTCGAATTAAAAAATATGGGAAACCTATAGTAAAACTAACTCAAACTGTTTACAACAGGATGAAACTAATAAGTTATCAAATTTATTATCACTAAGGGACTGTCTAGGCTAAATTCGAATCCCAGTGTGAACATCAACATTGGGATTCAGGTGCACCCAGCCGATGAGTCCCAAATAGGACGAAATGATAGTCTTTGATTCCACTTTCCAGTCACAGTCCAACTTTAAATATTATTTGTGCACAATCGCTATATCGAGATAATCCGCTCAGGATGCACATATGACAACAGACGGTGACCAGTTTCTGTCCATTACAAATCAACGGGAAGTCACAAGCTTATTTTTAATTCCATTATCACTAAGTTTATAGTTTTGAAGAAATCACAAACTGACAATAATTAGACAAGTTATTAAATAGCCACTGAAGATTTGCTTCCTCCTGGTATATAAATTATGAACAGTGAACATCCACGCCCAGACCGAGATATCAAAACCTGGATTGTTTAAATATATATTAATGAAGTTATTAATTTTCTTGTCAGTGTTACTAGTACATCTGGAATCCTGATATCAATATGCACCTATCATGTATGATTCATTATGTAATACACCTATCTAATTGTTATCATTGACTAAAAAATTGACTTGACTGCTTTAAATTTGCATATATATATTGCAGTATATTAGAGTAACGCCTAATAAAGATCACACTGATGAAACAATAATGTTCAGTTATATGTGTTGTACTTCAGTCTTCATTTACAATGTCATTTACAATTTATCTCTGTGAATTGCTAACTAAGTTAAAAACGTTTTTCAATGACGGTTTTGTAGATAAGAAGTGATGACTATCAAGACTATGTAGCCACATAAAGAGAAGAGATTTAGAAAATTAAGAGAAGTTGGAAAAGTCTTTATGAAGTTCTAGTGTGACCATTTCCTCCTTTCAACTTCGACATGGCTTATGAAGATAGCCACGGTAGACCAACAGTTGGGCAAATCTCTTATCAATTAGAAGATTTAGTTTACGAATGTGAATTCCAATAGCTTTAGCTGCGTACAAAACATGGATTTATAAGCCATGCGAAATATTTGATAACATTTGATCAATAACTATAAGAGCTTCAATCAAGTCACTTCGATATATTATGCCAACCAAATAGTCCACATTAAAAGTTTTAATCTGTCTGATTTATCTTTTACCTAATTTCCACGGATGGTGTTTAGTGATATGATACTAGACTTCCTGGATTGTTAAATTAATAAAAGTACATAAAGGTAATGAACCCAGGTAGTCTATTTTTAGTCACCACAGAAATCGAAGGTCGATTCTAAAATATCACATTTACCTTTACTTCCCTGAAAGAATTTTTTATATGAGCACGTGTATCTAAACTAATGTCGATAGCTAATCTTCATTCCAAACTGCCTCAATTCGGAAAGTACACAAGTTGCTATTGATGTTTTCTAATCTGTTGATAAATTGGGTTTATTTCAGTACGTTTTTTGACTGTCGATTGACCTCAGTTCCATGCTTTTGAAAATTGTGTTATCAGTCAATCTTCCTTCAAAACCATATACTTTTCCAAGTCAAACATATATTCATCCAGTTCAGGATTTACAACATGACCGGAAACATCATCCTGTTCTGCAAATCTTCTTTACCACTTCATGTGTTTATCGATGAATGTATTTAGTATTGGCTGAGTAGATTACAAATATCCCTTAACTCTTCTTCACCTAAATAGTTTTTTTTAATCTACTAATTGACGCTACAATGACTACTATTTCTACAACTTAAACTCATTCTAATAACACCAATAATACTAGTAATATTAATGACAACGATAACAACACATCACCTAATGCTAACACAAACACTAAGTATACTACTATTATTATTTATACTACTACTACTGATGCGATAGTGACAGATTATAGGAATATTTAAGTCCTAAGTCAACTACTAAGTAAAACCTGAAGAATTTGTAGCGAAGTCGAAACTGAAGTGGGTAACACCAAAACATATCCGTCTACATCTAGTCTCACTAGGTTCCAATTTCTATTCCAAGTACCATAACACAACCTTATTAAATTCACTGCATTCTCAACTGTTCACGTTGGTAAGCACATAAGAAAGAAAAAGATGCAAATCATCATAATTATCTGCATACTGTTAAAGTGTACTTATACTTTAATTTAAATTCTCTGTAACAAAATCTTATCTTGTATTTATGAACATCTAGTTTCACAAAGAGACTCATGTAGTTGAAGTGGTAAACCACACTGTATGTAAAACAGAGACAAACAATGACTTCTCCATCAATTGGTTGTATTATCAATTAATTGAAGTGGAAATATTTTATGTACTGAGTACTTACTTATTAGTAGTGTAGAAGAAATCCTTCGCTTCATGAGGTTATTGACTAGAATCTTGGAAAAGATCATGTGTACAACTGTTCTAAGTAATGATGAATATATACAATCAATTAAATATTTAGTGTTGACTACTCACAAGGATGTTATGAGTAGTAGTTTGATGCATCATGCTAAAATCATCTCATCAAAGTGATTCAATTCTTTGATGATATGATAGTAAAAATAGTTAAGTAATACAAAATATGCACATAAAAAACAAGTTCTTATTAGCATCATTTAGCTTCAAATTTGTCATCATCTGTCAACCTGAAATTTCGGCTTCATTAACTTACGTTTCATCAGAGAACTCTACATCGAATTGAATGAACTATAACATTAAAAAATACGAAAAACAGCTAAATGATACAGATCTGTAGGAATAAATATTATGTTCCACAGACGATTTCTACGTATAGTCTATCTAATCACAAAACAAGATACTACTATTTGAACCTTCATCTTAGGTAAGACTAACGGATAGATGGGTATTACTAATGATGTTAATCTGATTTATTCACTATTCTCTTCAATAATAAATGCTATTATTACAATGGTGACTATGACACTATATCAAAAGTAGATGAAAGTGAGAATTTTACTATTGGATGACGATTCAGTGGCAAAGAGAGTTTGGTGTTCGCCAACCTGAATTCCGTGGAGAGGAATCTGGAAACAATACAACTGAGGAGTTCTTAACTAGAACGAAACAGCTGTCTAGTGCTCCCTGGATTTCAATGCTAAACTACCAACATCAATCTGTGACATATTCAATCAAATATCTGCGAAATTGTTTATTTGTCAATATCGAGAATGCACTTTAAGGAGGAACCAATGGATCGGAGAAATGTCTTTTCGATTCATTTTTCATCGAAGCTCTATACTAATCCATCTACATATGTATACATTTACAACAGTTTTAAATATTGGAGAAATTCCCATTTAGGCATCAAGAAAGGACTAGAGGTGTGACGAAGATTCTTTTCAAATAGTTTATCATCAAAGCTCTACACTAATATATAAGTTTACAATAGGTTTATAATCATTACCAAATACTTGGTGGTGTGTTACATAATCATTTTACAGATTCAGACGGGTTAGAAAAAAAATTACAAGTAATTAACAAAGCCTTTAAGACATGAAGGTGAATAGGTTAACTATTCTTCCGAAAGTGTGCAAATGATAAGTGACTGGGTTGGCATACTGTTCATTATATAATATCGATTGAGAAGAAACCGATAAAGTAATTCTAAGAAATCTGATTGTCAAGACAGTTATGTAAGTAAGTCATAGAATTTCAGAACGTCACCCAGCTTAGATGAGTAAAAGTCAACTATAGCAGGTAAGCAGTTCTGTACTTGCACATTTAGTTCCTATGGAACATCAAGTAGACGTCAAGAGAGCTTCTAAAATCATCTACCGCTAACCACCCAATCTACCGTATGGTTACGCATACATCTTCTACATATAGCCGAAGCCATCGGTATCCACATTCTCAAACTGGACCTGTGTGTACATAAGAATCTTGTACAGTCTCTTTCCTTGTCTTGCCCATCATAATAGCCAGTGCTCGAATGGTTTTCAAATGACTTACTACATTCGATTCACTCATAATAATAATAACTATTATTTTTAGTACCATGATGTACAATTCTTTTCACAACTTCAAAAAATTTGTCACCTCTTAGTTATAATTTAACTGTTACGTAACTGTCTTGACAATCAGATTTCTCATAATTACTGTGTCGGTTTCTTCTGAATGGATATTATATCATCAACAGTATGCCAACCCAGTCACTTATCATTTGCACACTTTCAAAAAGATAGTTAACCTATTCACCTTCATGTCTTAAATGCTTTGTTAATTACTTGTAGATAATTATCATATTACTAGTTCAAAGGTGTTTATAAATGACTACGATTAATTAACAGAGCAATTAGGATCTGAAGGTGAATAAGGCAGTTATAGTTTTAAAAGTATACAGGTGAATAAGTAAATGGACTGGCATGTTGTTGATTGCATAACATCTGTTGGAAGAAAACTTCTAGATGCATATTTTCTGAGGATACTGTGGAAGAAGAATAAACCACCATTCACAACATGCTCAGCGTAAACACTTATCCATTGATATTCATAAATAGACATATGATGCCTACAAATCCGATTTCTCTCAAATCACAATTCTTAGACGACAGTACTTGTAAAATCCCAACGCAACAAATTAGAAAACTGTTACAAAAGACATGTACCTCAGCCAAACTACATACCATATTCTACAATTACCTCATCATAAGAACAGGAACTAGAGATAAGCTAGCTGATTTCATCACATCTATGTGTATATAACAATCCAACTGCTTCCGGGGAACCAGTTTAACTGGGCACACAATTCGGTAGTTCCACAACACTATTTCCGAACATCACCCAGCTTGGTTGAGTAACGGTCAACTACTGCAAGCAAACAGCTCTATACTTGCACATTTGATTGATACGAAACACCATGTAGACGTCAGGAGAGCTTTAAAAATCAACTGTGAAATCCTACTTAATCTACTGTATGGTTTGCGCATAAGTCTTCTACATATGACGGAAGCCATTGGCATCCACTTTCTTAAACTAAATCTGAGAATGGAAGAGAAATTTGCACAGCCTCTTTCGTTGTCATAACTACCATAATAGTCAATGCTTAGATGGTTTGTAACTGATGTATTCCACTCAATTCTTTCATTATTATTAATAATCTCACTCTTGTTATTACTATTATCGTAAATATTTTAGTTGGATTGTGACTAGCAAGTGGAATCCAGGACGCAAGTTTCGTCCTGTTTGGGACTCATCGGCTGGATGTACCTGCATCCCAATGTCTGCTTCGTGCAGAACGCCACCGCGTTCACCACTAGGCTACTGTGTCCAGACAGTCACACTTGTGCAACGGGCATATGTATGTAATTAGGATAAACTTGTATTTTCCCGTTTCCAGTTTCAATCCATTAAAAAATCAACAGGAAAATACAAGCTTATCGTAATTACATATTATCGTAAATATTTTAAAGCCTTTTTCAACTCATAGATAGATAGATAAATATATTAGCATAGAGCTTTGATGTAAAACTAATTAAAAAAAGAAATTTCTATACTCTTTGGAAATCTTTCATAATGTCAAAATGAGAATCTTTTTCTTTTTTCACTATTAAAAATATATACTTACTATAAATAAATAATTTGGTTTATCATGTAGTTTATTATTTCTACGTAATGGAAAATATAACATATAAACATCTAAATTCATAGGTTCTAATTTTCGACCAAATCCAATACCGAACACTTTTAAATAACTTATAGTCTTCATTTTATTCACTTCATTTATATGTGGTAAATTTAAACAAACATTAAAATGTAACCATTTCTCATTGTTATGTAAATTAACAGACCATTCAAAAGTGTAATCATTATTTTCATTTAAATTTACTGAATAATTAAAAGTATCACTATGCACATATTGAATGAATTGAATGTATAAAATGAGTAATTTTATCACATGAATTATTATAGACATTATTCTATGCAAAACACAATTCCTTTTTCATTCACAATCCCTTTTTTATATCAACATAATTTACTGACCTTGAACTGTGAGTCTGAGAAATATGCATTCGTACTATTGGATGAATATAACCTTGAAAATGTCAACGGTACAGTTTCTTAATTGGTTTCTAAATGAAACTATATTATTTGTATGTGCTTTATGTAATCGCTGAATTAATTTCTGATTGGTTAATAATTAATCAATGCTGGAGCTTGATTGGTTAGAGAATGTTATATGCACTGTTTTGTGATTGGATATTATGATGTTGTTGCTAAATGTATATTCATGTAAAATCGAATTATGCTAACCACATCCCACTTGGCTTACAAGTCTGTCTCGTAAGTAAGGTTGGAGCAATTGGAGGTGTCCATAACTTCAAATCTGATGTGTAGTCAGAAAACATTTGTGTGTAAACCTTTTCTCTACTTTACCCGCTAGCACAATCCATACCGCAATTTTCTTTAACTTCTTCAAATCTATCGTCGTTGTGTTCTTTGATCGTTATAATTGTCATCCCTCTCTTCTTAAGTAACTATTATTGAAATCTAACTCTGTTATCAGTTTAAATAATCTCTCCACCCGCTTCTCTGCTTACAGTCGATTTTTTAAACATTATGTCGTAACCGAAATGTAGCTGCCTCTTTTGTGTGTATTCGATATGCTGATGAGGAGGGATGGCAAGGGAGTGGAATTCAATTCCCATAGAATATGACTGCTTCAAAATCAAATATAATACGTGTATTGATTTCTGGTAAACTTGATTTGTGAACTTTCATATTAATTTTGATTCAACATGAGTTATTCTCTAGTTCACATTCTATGACTTAAATTGCATCAAATGAAATGTCCCACATTTTTGTACACCAGTTATATTTAGTTGACAATTTCTTGTCATGTAATTAACATGGATACATAAATGTATGTGCTAGAATTGAAGATTGTTCAGTATTACTAGCTCAGTATACAAGCATACTTCCTTTCACTGTTTTAGAGCTAAGATATAGGGCAGATTGACCATATGCTGAGTAGTACATAGGCGAATGTATTTTGGTCAGCCAGTTAGTACTAAATAGACTAACGGAAAATTACTCATAAGTCAGTACTCGACCAAAAGCCTTCCTCATGTTACAACACGATTCTTTATCAAAACGAGCATACTTGGTTATTCTTGTGTTTCATATTATGTAATCGGTTGACTTAGTATTAAAATATCCCTATTCATTCATAAGTCTGTCACAGATGAGTATTAGAAAGGTACCATTGAAAACCAAAGATCACTGGACAGTAGTATCTTTTTAGTATGGAACTCCGTACGGTGCGGACCTTAGATTCTGCCTCAGGGGTATCATCTTTGCGAAGAGCTAACTCTCTATCTACCACGGGGCAAACATTTACTACTAGAATTCCCACTTCCATCAATTTGTGATATATATCGCAATGATTTTCTACTGCCATCCTTATTCCCTCACCCACGATTTATGACCTTTGATTGGTAGTCATACGACCCACGTCACCTTTTGTTAATCAGTTGCAGTTTACTTCATGAACACATTTACACTTTTTTATTATAATTTGACACATCACCGCTTGACTGGCACCGATTCTATCTTTGCTACAGTTTATATCCATGTATATTAGTGCAAACACATGATGTTTATTATTTCATGTAACAAACTAGTTCATTTTGATGAAAATACCTACTACACAACTGTAGAATTTTATGGACTGTTTGACATAAATGTAAACAATTGTAATGGATAGTGACTGAGCGATATTGCGAACTGACGGAATTTAGAAATATAGAGTATTAACTGTCAATTCAATTGATCTAGTTTGTTTGGTTTAAAAGAGAATTCAACCACAACACTACTTAAAAATACAGTTATAAAAATTACATAATTCCTAGAATGTGAATAGTTAAGAATTTATATGTTAAATGCTACCATCCTTCTATCATCTACTTCAATAAGAAACAGACTTCAAATGACGGCTACTTCTGTATACAAATGGTGTTCAATTCCAGTTTGACAGTATTATGAACTGTCATACGTGTAGGAAGTCTACTACATTCTATTCTAGCAGATATTTTTATTATCTTATTTTAAATGAGTGAAATTTGAACAAGCGATTGATATAATCACATATTGTCTGAGGTTTTTCGACTTCACTTTATATTGTATGTGACAGTCAATAACATGCGACCGATTTAATGAAGCTTTGAAATGTAGACTATAAGAGATTCTTGTTATCTATGAAAAATAAACTGGATAATAGGTTGAGCTTTCATGACGTTACAGTACAACAGAGGAAGAATAAAACAATTCAATACTTAATGCACTGAAAAGATACACTGGATGAAGTTTATTTAGATTTTAGTTGCAGTTATTGAGTCAACTACACCTGGATATTGGTTAAGCCACTAATACATAGAACAGTAGAGGTAGATACAACCGATGAATTAGAAGAGCTAATAAAAGTCCTAGAAAATGTCTCAAAATTATGGGTATCCATAGACGTGTATTGACAAATGTAGGAAAATTGAAGATAGAAAGCTGAAAGAACCTACGGTAAGTGTGAAATACATTTCCACCAAACTTCGAATTAAAAGTGACGATACTACAGAGACAATCAACCAGAAACTTAAGATCATTCTCTTTACGGCAATATTAACCCCTCTCTACTGTATCATGCAGATTTTCAGTCCATTCACTTATTTTGATTACGTCATCTCTAGATCATAAAAACTTCATAATCTAATTTGTCAAACTGATTGATCTTAACTCATGTTATTCATGATTAACATTAACTTGTATCCAGCTCCTCTGTTACGTAATTAATTAACATTTTTCACTTTACAATCCCTAACCTATTCTGATGTTTTGAAATCTTTACCTACGAATTATCTTTAATTGCAACAGTCATTATTCAAATTCATTAACTTATTTACTTCTAAACAACTTAATTACGCAATCATACTAAATTTTGACTTTATAATCTTTATTTTGAAGTAATACAAGTTTTCAGCTGATGATGAGAACCGGATGAAATATAAGAAGGAAATATAGGAAGCTAAATGTATAGGATTTCAATAAGTGCATCATACCCAGTAAATGCTGTCATTTATCATTCATTTAGTCGGTTAGAGTTAAATATTAGAACATAGTCTATATCAAACATTCCATATAATGCTCTAGTTTCATTTGTTTCTGTGTTCTGTATACTACAGATTGGGTTACGATGTAACGGACATAGCGAAAGTTACAAATAACTGAAGTTACATGAAGTGAAACTGTAATATACAGCATACATTTAATAAATTATTTATGGAATAAGTAAAGTTGGAATGTGGTCGGTCAATCAAAACCTGCGCTTAATATAACGACTTCAATTGAAAGATAGAAATACTTTCACGCATACATACACGTTGTGCAAGCATTCCTATCTAAACTTTAAAGCTTGCTGATGACGAAGGTGTCGTTTGATCCGAATAGACTGAGTTTGACTCAGAGAAGTAAATACATCCAACTGACGAATCCCGATTGAAAAAAATACTTGACGTTTCAGGCACAATTCAACTTTAATCATAGTTGTTATCTATTTCTATGTCGATGCAATCCGCTCGTGATGTGCATATAACAGCAGAGACTTGTCGACTATTATCCATTGCAACATCAATCGAAACATACAAATATTTTCAAATTACATGCTTAGCATATTGTGGAAATTTCGGCAAAACTACAACCGTTTGTAACCTTTGTTCACAAACTACATAATCGCTTACAGTTGTATAGTGTTGAGATGATTTGTTTTTATATGTAATTAGTAAAAAATTCTGAGAAAGTTAATCAAATATTGCACAGATTGTTTTATTACGTAATAATACGACATATATAGATAGATTGTTATGTTAGTAACATACAGATAAAAGGCATTCACTTACACACAGTAAAGCATACAGTAGAATTTTACCTGATCACTTATACAAATGAAAATTTATCCGATTACAATACACTCAAAGATATGCTTTCCATTCATAAAGTACAATACAGTGCAAAACTACTGAAATACACACTTTAGTAAGCATTACAAAATGTCACTTGCATTTAAACAAATAAAAAGCAAGACTGAACATACAGTGATTATTTGAACTATTGAAATGCCTAGTTATTTCATAGTCAAAGTATAATGTATATATATATATATATATATATATATATATATATATATATATATATATATATATATATGACTAGGAAATACAGAAGGATTATCTATACTTCGAAGTTAGATGATGAGGAGTTAGAGAGATGGAGATAGTGAATAAAGGACATTGAAGTAAAGTGAATTAAATAAGGTGAAGTAATAGAGTCAATAGAATTGACAATGTCTTACTATATTCGTAAAGACTTAAAATGTGTATATAATATTATTTTAAAACAAAAATATACCTAGAATGGATATTTTGATATTGAAATGTAAACATAGAACGAATGCTGGAATACTAATTTATATTTCCTATTCGACTGATTATGATTATTAATATCCCATGTAGACCATGTTTGATTCCCGAGTGTATATTCATTGTCAATCATAGGAGCTGAGGATATACTTGTTACTTTTGTATTTGTTGACATCGGTGTTGATGATACTTCTTCTGTGATTGATGGTAAAGATGAAGATGATAATGTGGAATCATTTTCATAACATGATACACGGAAAAATAAGTAGTATAACTGACCAAGTTCATCATGTTTTGACTGCTGATATGTTCTATTTGTTACAGCTTCAATATGCGCACTTAGAAGGGTACGTTCACTTGATTGATTTGTCTGGTTATTTCTAGTCCAATTTGGCGTTAAATACACAACTCCATCTTCGGTACGATGTTGAACTGGTGTATTTGGTGCTTTATCTAGAAGTTGATAGTAGCAATTTGATTGTTGAACCTTAATATTTAATGAAAAAGTGAAAAGAGAATAAGATATAAAGTAATATGAAGAGACTGATTAAAGATAAAATAAACTATATATTAGTAAGAAAAGATAGAACTAAATACTATGTGGGTTAGGATCCCACAGTAGTGTGGGCATCAGTTTATCCAAGACTTCATGCACGCCTTCGTGTGAGTTTCCTGCCATTTGCGTTTAACCACGTTACATCAAAATATGGCGTATTGTATGTCAAGTCACAGACTATTAATTGCACTGAAACATGACAGATGAAACTTGATTGGTACTAAGGACTAGACATAGCAGTAAACACTACTCTCTGATCAATCAGTGTAGACCATTTGTGTATATAAATAACAACCATGCTATATCAAATGGTTCTGTTTAAATTGGAACGTATTCAGTTATAATCATATATTAGCTCCCATAGTAGATATTGATAGTAATTATCCACTATCATAAGTTTTCTGTTTATGTTATGACGCCAAAAAGAGATGAGGGAGGATTTTGGTTGGCAGTAGTGAACGCGAATGAGAGTGCGACTGACCCAAGCCCACTCACCCCCAAGAAGAACCAGAATTGAGAACCGAAAAACGGAGAGAGCGAGATCTGAGAACTGAGAGCTGAGATCACATTATATTTTAATCATGCCTTTATATATACATTAAACCAAACCACACGGTAAACCAAACACAAATCTAACATTGATAAAGAACAAAGAAAAGAGTGGCAGTAAATAGGGACAACTTGTACATAACTAAGTAGCTGTACTTCGTAGTAATAAACAATATACTAAAAGTATACTAAACGGAAGGACTGGGCAAGGTGAACATAACAGTTATAGAAATGAAATGATTACACTGTCCATAGTTATGATAAATGAAATAATGTTCTAAAATACAGTTCTCGAAGATAATCAATCTTCATTAGGTGCCCGGCATATCAGTTAATATGTTAAATTTTGTATGAATCTTGTTTTATTGGATGTAGTTTAAATTTCATTGCAATGTAATTTATTAAATTTAGTTCACTTTGTTTTGATCCCTTTTATCAAGGGAAGATGAAGTCATACGGTTACCAGTAGAGTTGAATAGTCTATTACATTGGTCACTGATGAGTAACCGATGTTATCATTTTCTAATTCTTAATGTTAATGGAATTCTATTTGAAATCGAGTAGATTATGTTTTGATGCTAAGTAGCTGGGTAGAATTTTATCAACACTAAAAGAATAGACAAACATGATATTAGTTACTACTCTGTGAGTAACCAATGTGAATATCACTATCATATAAGAGATAGTCAACTCCAAGCTAAATAGTTCAGTAGTAAAGTATGTGACTGTGAGAACAGGTGGCCTAAATTAGAGCTTTTAAAAAGGCATCACTTTTTTCATAAATGTAGACACGCCTTGCATACAAATGCCAACTGGCACAACAGTAAATGAATAACATCGTTTTTTGTTCAAACTAACCACTAAAATCCTTTATATTTTAGATCAAATGTACAATCTAAATGTGAACTTAATTATATATAATGAGTGAGTTACATAATGAATTGTTGCTATTTATCACTATAGTTTACGATTGTGGTTCGATGTTATGGAGGTTGTTTAATTTAATATCATGAATTCGCCTGAGTTAGACACCCACTTAAAACCAACTGTCAGAGTGAGGCATGACGTTCAGGTCTTTCTGCAAACACTTAATCGTAAGGCAACTAAGCCATCTGATGTTCGACAATTAATATTTCTAACTTTAGTCAACTTGTTATACATTTTCCTGACTTCATCTATTGTTATCAGTGAGCAACTATTTCGTATCCAAAATGGTTGGATTCTACTGGTTACGTCTTCTGATTAGAAGTATAAGAATTACCTCCTGAAATTAGTCACTAATTATAATTATTATTGATTGTAATTTACTTATTTACTGGTCAGTGATTATATTTACAATTATAATAACTGTCATTAACATGTTCCACTTGAAAAAAATATTCACTCAAAGAGTAATAGAAATTATAAAATAAATAGTAATCAATGTTCAATTTGATGATCAAATTAACTCAATGTCATTTACAGAAAATGATACATTTACAAGTAACTTGTAATTTTTATACTACCCTCCAAATTTTGGTTCCTTAATCCACTGTATTTCATTTGTATTCTTCATCTTTCAATTAAAAGCAGAATTGAAGCTGATTAATGAAATGCCTACTTGATAAACTTTAAAATTGTATCATTAATACACTACAATATATTATTCCAACTGAATTATGCTAATATTATGTAATGAATTAAAAAAACTTTAGATATCTGGTATGTTGTTAAACAACTTGAATGTAGTAAGTGAAGAGTACCTGAATTTGAATGGTTAGATAACATGACGGATAACTAAAGCTATTTATTGTACTTAAATATATTTTCGATTTGATTGTAAACATTCTTATCAACATAACATAGATATACCCACGCAATCACACGTACAGGAGTTCTAGCATATAATTCAGGTATAAAGTGATAATGAATTAAGGATCACATTAAATCAAAGAGATGATTATTCTCCAGGTAAGAAGGGTATATATATTAAGACTTGATTTCCCTCCCCCTAATACCCTTTCCTTAGGATGAATATCAGTCAACATTTCCCCTAGTATCTACTTAGCTTGTTTCTGTTTTTACATTGCACTAACACTTATAAATAATGATCAGTAATAAACGTGATTTGAGGATAGTGATATGTTTAAATGTGTACAAGTAGCTTTTTGTGTAGAGTCGTGAGGCACGAATCTTTAACAGTCAGTCAGTTATAGCATAGAACATGGTACGTGACCACATTAGTTCAAGCTGCCATGGCGATGAAATTATCAGACCAAATAGCAGAATATTGGAGGTAGTAAAATGTACAATTAATGAAGGTGATTAGCGATCGGAAATAAGATTTAAGAAAATACAATCCAGTAGACAGAAAATCATGATGAGTTCAGAACCTTATCATTTGGAGGAGGACAAAAAATGAATGCACCTGTGCAAGTTCTAACGATTTTGAGCAGATTTATCCAAAGTTTCAAATCATTGGTTACGAAGATGTACACACACTGATGCTTAAGGTAGTCAAAACTCTGTATTTTGTTAGCATCTTCGCCCAACAGAACTATGTCATCTACATATACTAAGTCAGCAAGTTTATCTCCTGGAAGGAGGTTAACTCTTTAGGAGCCAGACGACGAAAATGTTAACTCTAAAAGCATGTTAATGATAAAATTAAATAAAATTGGGGGAAGTAGACAACCTTGGCAAACACCACTTGAAGTAATCATGTCTATGGACAGTCCACCGTAATTTCTGATTCGACTAGTAGTTTCCGAGTAGAGAGATTGTACAAGGTTAATGTACTTCTCTGGTACACCTTTCAATGACAGACATTGCCACATTTCCTAACGATCAATAGAGTTAAACTCCTCCTTAAGGTCAAAGAATATAGCTATTGTCGGACGTCTAAAAGCGTGCCTATGTCCCAGAACCAGCCGAAGTGTGAATATTTGGTTTCTACAACAACATCCAGATCTGAAACCACCTCCGTTCTCTCGAGTTTGCTCTTCTCGACCTTTAGTTAGGCGTCGATGTATTGAACCTAATATTTTAGACACTACATTCGTTAAGCTGATTCCTCGGTAATTATCACAAGAAGGCTTCTATCCTTTTTTATAGAGTTGGACGATTAGAGTTCGAAACCAGTCAGAAGGGATTTTGTCCAGTTCCCAGATTCTAGCCTAGATCCCGGTTAATCTCACTGCTAAAACTGCATCACCATCCTCAAATATCTAAGGGGTTGATCCAGCAGGTCCTGCTGCTCTCCCTTGCTTTAGATTGCCTTTATCCTCCTCGAATTCACTAAGACATCGGAGGAGGCTGGTATCAATTCTACATGTAGGATGTTTGGGGTTAGTGGAAAACTAAGGCTAAGTAGAGGGTCAGTTGAACTGTTCTCTAAAGTGTTCTGCCTATCGGTATAACCTTCTAGATTGACAGTAAATGATGGTCCCAACTTTTTTCGAGATAGTTTCACTGACAGCCAGATTTTTGATACCCGTTTCCTTGATAATTCTGAATAGTTGTTTGCTGTTACTTGTTGTTGCTGCCTTTTCCATTTGTTTAACTTTCACCACCCACCACAGTTCACGATCGTTACGTAAGCTCTTAACTAGCTTGTGTTTAAATTGCCCCATCACTCTTCATCGTGTTCAGAGCCAAACGGGATGAGTTGACGAGCATTTATCAGTTCATTGGATACAAGTAGACATCACCACTTTTTCAACAGCTTTTTGGATGCAATTTCAAGCTTACTCAGTGTGGATGTGGCTTACATAGCTGACTAATTGGTTTCCTAGTTGTTGTTAAAATGTATTCTTGATTTTTCCTCTATAGGTTGAACTCTGAGAGAGATCCTTACCGTGTATCTATTAATTCCTGGGAGACGCAGACTAATACGCACTAATGGTAGAGCACCATCGGGTCTACACAGGTGCATTTAGGTTCCTTTCGGTTTACCTACTTGGATATTAAAATCACCAGCCACCGTTGCTGCATCAGAGTGCTTAGCTTTATGACGAAGGTTGGACAGTTTACTGTAAAATTGACCTTTCACTTCATGTGAAGAATAATCAGTGAGAGCATAGGTAGAGACAACGAAGTAACAAAGGCATGTGTCCCTGTCCTGCCGAGTTCTAACTATCCCGTTTAGACGGACAGTGCATAAGTGACTGTCTATTAAAATCAGGTCAAGGAGAGTCAGTTTGGCCTTTGAACTTAATGCTATACTTACAATAGTAAGGCTTTGGAGTAATAACGATGAGGACTCCGGATACACGAAAAGTGAATCGGGTCATTTTTTTATTTTGATAAGGTGAGGTCAAGCGGATGACTGTACTTGTTTCCTGTATACTAGTTTCCGAAAAGTAGCATACGTAAACGGAGCTGGATTCCAGAGTCACACTTAAGGAGGCTTGTTTCATTTTATACAAGGTTCGAACGTTGTAAGCTCCTACATGCAGTTTAGTGTGAGGTTTCAGGGGAATAGGAATAACATTTTGTAAACTTGAATCAGTACCATTAGCGGAGTGAGGTTATAAAGTTATGCAAAAAGTGTTCGTCGTCGGGATAAGTAAGTTATTCAGAGTCGAGGATAGAATTTAACTTTGAACAAGATCTCGTATGCTGTTAAAGGTATGAGGGTGGTTTTCACTTCCTGGCGGCCTAGACTATGGAAGGAATCTTCAAAAAGCAAATTATTATGTTAACAAATGTCTGCTTAGATCTGCCAGACTCAAAATCCACTAAACTGCAGAACCGATAGTTACTTGAATTCAAAATAACTGGAGCTTTGAGTAGTGAAGAAAGATATTCCACCACTTCTATTACATTAACCAATATCAAGTTTAATCTGTCAATATTCATCTTAATTATAGAGTGATGTGATTTTTTTAGTATACAAAAGTATACGTTCCATGATAAATGTGTAGTGACTAGTTTGACGTTCGTCAAGTCCCCTTTAGTGCTGGTCGAATTTTATTGATCGATTTGTAGTGTCGCCACTAATCTAAGTAATTCAACATCACTGGCATTATGTAGCAGTGGAAGGAGATTTGGGGGATAGTCTACTGGAAACTCAACCTAGATTTCCTGCTAACTACCCACACCCACTATAAACCGCCTTCTCTACATAAAATCTTTACCTTTGTATTTTCTTATTAGCGCATTATTCATACATTCATATACATTTGGGTAACTGCTACTGTTTACATATAGTAATTCTATAGTTCGTATCGGTTTGTATCTTCCTGTTGCTGATGATCATAGCGACAACAGACAATTTGTACATCCTGTAACTGATCAATTGTTGAGCTAAACATCAATAACGGGAACACATAAATACTTTAAATTATATATATATATTTATAGACTCAGTAGCTCAGAGGATAACTCGATGAGGTTGAAAGAGAATGCATTAGGTTTAAGTTTATCTGTAAATATTAACATTTGGATGCAGTTACATCCAGTTGTAGAGTGAAAAAAGAGGACGAAAAGATTGTTTTGAATTTTTCTTAGAAGGCACAATCAAACCTAATTCAAATATGATGAAATTCATCGAAATCGACTCTATAACTTTTCATCTCATTTTTTTCGTTGAATACATTGCGTAATCTTCAAATTAACATTACGTAATACTAATTGTTGTGATATTTTGATGATAGCAAAAACTTGTATACTAATAATTTATACAAGATATGCATAACTGTTGATTTGGACTGTCAATTATGATGTATAACTATGGAACCTGACGTGAATTTATCATCCATCATCTATGTGTTTGGATACAATGAGAACTGTTAATATGCCTTGACAATTTCCACAGAAACTTCTAGAAGGTGGAAATTAGCTAGTACTTACTTTGCGCAATCAGGATCCACTAAGAATTTTTAGTAACGTGTTATATGCAAGTCAAATAATTCTAACCTCTTATATGCACATAATTACTCCGTGAATATATTATGAATACTGATGATTTTATGTACACAGATATGCTTTCGAAGGTATTTCTTCTGTCCATTACAAATTCCATTTGGTATACGTTAAGTGTTTGAGGTAATGGAATTCCAAATAACTAAAGTGAGATGCAAACCAGCACTGGGTGTTTTAGTTTAAGGAATTTATGAATAAGCTCCTAATAAGAAAGGTATGTTATACCACAAGAAATAAGGAGCTACTCAAAGCATGAAACAAATAATTGAAACCATGGAACTTCATGTTTAATAGTTAGACTGACATGAGAGAAACTTGAAGTCAAAAATGAAACTACAAGATGAGAGATTTTTGTAATACTTTTGTGAAGATCATTTTAAATGAGAATTTACTGAAGGTAAAATATGCTGCATAGAGAAAGAAACCCACGGAACCATGCATTATTGGTAAGAATAACCTGCTGAAAAATGTAATCTATTGATTTCATGAATTGTTGAATCGGTGAATAGAAACATTTCATTTGTCTATTTGATTATGGTCTGGTAATTACTTTCTTACTTATGCTTCAGTTTTCTTACGTTAAGTAGGCAGTGGTTCTCTTCACTAATCAACCTTATTGGTTTCATTTACAAAGTCAAACTAACAGACAAACAACATAATGAATGAAATTAATGAATGTCAGTGGGATGTGTTCGGATGGAGAAAGAACTTATGAATAAGATAACATATGACGTAAAGATAAAGAAATCGTGGCTTGTGGAATTCAGACTTTTCAGGAGTCAGACAATTATCACCAATGACAATCGATGGTTATCATGTTCTATATCGCATATTGATAGAAGTGAGAGTTCTTTTATTGGATGAGAGCCCACTGGCGTAGAGGGTTAAATGCTAGCCAACCTAAGGTGCGCAATGTTAAGTAGTCTCTTACTAGGATGAAACAGCTATCCAGTACTCTCTGGTTTTCAATAGTACCCTGCCAACGTTCAGATAATAGGATTAGTAGACAGCAAACAGAGTAGTGCACAAAAATTACCACAGATCGAACCAAGGTGATGCCAAAGGAAGCTTTCTTACAGGCTTAATATTACGAATCGTCAACACCTTTGTATTTCAGAGATATGTTATGGTCAGAATAAGTTTTGTTCTATTCGTTACGATGTCATCTCTACTAGTATTAATTTATGCTTTGGGAGATGATTTTGATAAACGGTCCATCTGCTTAGTATAACAAGGGGAGTTGAGCACATAAACAGGAATCTAGTCAGTCAAATGAAGTGCGTACCAGTAAGCAGCTGATTTAATAAAAGTACTGAAATCAAACAATTCAATTTATGTAAGACAAACAAACGACTGATGGACATTATCTTAAAACAGAGTAAATTAAAGTAAGTCATCAAATCGAATGTATCTATAAAGAAAAAGATTGTTTTACTTACTTGGTGCCAATCAACTACACGTAGCATTATTCTTGATCCAGTTACACGAAATGATTCCGGTGATGGAAGACTAACAATTAAATATTCTACAGTATCAGCAAACATAGCCCCATGTGGACAATTTAATTTAGAATCAACACATTTGATTCGACACGATCTAAATTATGAAATGAAAATCAAGAAAAGGAAACTATCCATATAAAGAAATCAAAGTTCAATTAAATATCTCATCTGTAATAGAAAGAATTCCCATCATGTGAATTAAAATAATACATATAAGTGAGTACTATTGTTTCGTCAAATAGGTCCTCATCAGATTTCATTCTAATATACAACAATATTTATGTGCAACAGTGAAAATTATTAAATCAATCAATGATAATTTGTTAATCAATGATAATGAAATACATGGATTACCTAAGTACATACATAAGATGAAAATCAATTACATAAACATTTCAATATAGGTAGTACGTAGAAATATGGGAAGTTAAGACATCATTACCGAGGTTAGACTTGATAATTGAACATTGGATAAGTAGTTTGTAGAATTAAGTAGTATAATTATAATAATCCAATAAGTAGAAATTGATATTTTTGACGTTTTACAACTTAGTGTAAGCCACTTCTTTAGAGATTAAGTAAGAAACTGAATTAAATTAAACATCTTAAAACAATAGTGACATCATCATAATAATAGTAGTCGACTTTCGCAACTACGAAAAGTTGAAATAATTTGGTGAAATATATAGTGAGTGGAGGGGGAAGTAGTATTAAAGGGGTAAAGTAAGAATAAACAAATAGGAAAGGGGTGTAAAGAAATGAGTAAACTGTTTATTAGATTTTTTATAGCTATGAAATGAAAGAAGAGTATAATACATTTCTTTTGAATACACAGACGGGTTGTTAGCTCGAATCCCTATAAATTTTGCTGTATTGATAAGACAAAATCGAAGCCTATCCGAAAGGTTTGATGGTACATGATAAACTACCCAATCAGTTGTTATCATTGACTGATAAAAAGCATTAAGTGACTTACTAATTTTCATAACTATATGTAAATATTGCTGTCTATTTAAAGTAAAGCTTGATGAAGATCGAATTGATGAAACAGTAGTGTTCGTTTGTGTAGGCGTATCAATAATGATAACATTAATAATCTTGATTTCATTAAGTACAATATGTTTCATTATAGTGTTGAATTTTTAGAGTATACAAGACTGTAACAAAATTACTGTCTTACACGCAGTTAACCTGTGCATAATAAGCTTATAATCTCCGATTAGCTGTCATTCATATTCATCTGTATATGTTTACGATCATTATTGATACAGTGAGATGTTTTTTCACCACTTGATACCTTTGATGCATGGACTTCATAGTAATCGTCTCTAGTACCCTCTACACAAATAGGAGGAAAAATTAAACAACCGTGATGATACTTCATCAGTATTGTTAGTAACGCCACAAGCGTTCACTACTAGGCTACTGAGTTCAGACAGCCACACTTGTGCAGTAGGTATGTATATATGATTAGAATGTATTTGGGTCTCACCGTTTGGTACGGAATGAACTGGGTTCGAGCCCCTGTCTGAACATAATAATAATAGTAATAATAGCTTTATTCAGTAGTATGTTTAGTACAATATGAATTTTCAGCATACAATGTCTCAACGAGTTACTCATCCATATACACATCTGAAAAATGATGCATATATATATATCTACGGTCAACAAAATCAAGTGCTTGGTAATACCAAAATTATGTAATCGCTTTCCATTAAACGAAACAAAAGCCCTCTTTGATGTTAGCAAAACATGCCAAGATCAAGATAGATCAGAAATAAAAGTTATACCAAGATAAGTAACATTTTATGGAATCTTAATTGTAGAATCTCTAATTTTACAAACATCGTGCAAATGCACAAGAGCATTTAGGTCTTTTTCATGTCTAAGATTGAAACTGACTCTTTGACATTTGGAGAGATTAAGTTAAAGACCACTCAAACTAGACCATCGTTCAACATTCGCTAAGAAACAATTCATTTTACAACAATTTAAGGAAGAAACAAGTATACAAACAGTAAGATCATCTGTGTATTTAACAAAGATATTTTCATGGAAGCGGTCAACTCATTCAAGAAAAATGAGAAAAGAACGGGAAAAGACAGCACCTTGAGGCAAACCGACTTTCGTTAATAGATGAGTGAAACACTTTCCTTTGTCCAAAGTATATTATTCTCTTACGGAGAAATAGAAATACAGCCAGTTAATTATCCAGCTTCCTATGTTCACATACTGAAGTTTATTCAGCAATACAAATCACTAGCCACTATGATGTCTTCTCTTAGATATAGCTGGATTACTCACGATAGATTGTAGATTTTTTATAAAGGTGTATGAGTACGCAATCCTATTTTAAAACGTGATTTCAAACAGGCTGCTATCATAGCTGGGATACAGATACATCTAGATAATGAGGCCTGAATAAGAAGAAACGCTCACCGAACTCATACAATACTTGTAATTATCGTTATATCAAGACAATCCGCTCAGGATGAACATATGTTAACAGAGACGGATTAATTTCAGTCTATGACAACTGAACGCGGAAATCTAAATATTTTCTAATGATTCACATATTTGTAACATTTTTTAAGTATTACATAAACATAAATTTCTGATTTGTCAAGAATATCTAACTAAAAGTAAAGATATGTTTAAGTTGGATTGTGACTGGCAAGCGGAATCCAGAACGCGCGTTTCGTCCTATTTGGGACTCATCGGCTGGATGTACCATGCATCCCAATGTTTATGTTCACACTGGGATTCGAACCCAGTCCGCTTCGTGCCAAACGCCACCGCGTTCACCACTAGGCTACTGTGTCCAAACTTATCCTAATTACATATATATACCCGTTGCGCAAATGTGACTGTCTGGACACAGTAGCCTAGTGGTGAACGCGGTGGCGTTTGGCACGAAGCGGACTGAGTTCAAATCTCAGTGTGAACATCAACATTGGGATGCAGGTACATCCAGCCGATGAGTCCGAAATAGAATGAAACGCGCGTCCTGGATTTCGCTTGCCAGTCACAATCCAACTTAAATATATAACTTGTGTAATAACGCTATATCGAGGCAATCCGCTCAGGATGCATATATGGCAACAGAGACTGACCAGTTTCAGTTCATTACAAATCAACGGGAAAATACAAACTTATCCTAATTAAAAGTAAAGATACTTTGAACGAAAATATCTTTAACCTTATTGACTAACATTAGTTCTAAGATATTCAAAGCTATAAAGTTAACTAATTTCATATTCAGTTAATTATGCATGCATCATTGATACAATATGAAAGACTAAGTAAAATGATTCATTTATGTGATCATGACAAACAAGTGAGGGAATATGGAAAATGTTGACTGCTGAAATCTCATGATTCATTTAATATTCAGTGATGAATTATGAAAATAATCACTTGACCCCTAAATAGTTGATCAAAACATATTCATTTACAAAACGTTAATATACTATTTTCGATCGTTAAAACTACAATAACAAGATTCATTTTTGACTATGTTATGTTAGTAGCCTGGATCATGCTCATCAATCCTATAATTAAATTCAAATTCTGAGTCATAACACTTAACCTTGACCCGTAATCTTGACTCTAAACTCCATTTAGAAACAAGTTAAAAATTTCTAAAATAAACATTTATGTAGTTGTCAAGTTTGATATCACGAATTGATCTGAATCAGACAACCATTGATCACCTAGAAGCACTGGACAGCTGTTTCGTCCTAGTATGGGACTCTTCAGTAGTGCGCACTCACGACATTCTTGGGGATTGAACCCAGTATCCTCTGGCTCCGCGGAGGACGTTTTACTATCGGACCACTGAGTCGGCTGATATGCCATCGGTGGGTTACTGTCCCACACTCGACACGGTTGAATTCCACCAGTCCTGTCTTCACACTAGAACTCCAGGAATTACCTCATGGAGCTTGTCACTAGTGAGGGTTTGTGGAGATAGTTAATTGTCAATTTTGATATCACGAATTGACCTGAATCAGGTCGTGCAACATATCACGAATTGACTTAATTGGAAATATCAGTCGTGGTCCAATGGTATAGAGTTCGCCGTGGAGCCGGATGGTCTTGCCTTCGATCCCCGATGGGGTCGTGGATGCGCACTGCTGAGGAATCCCATACTAGGACGAAACAGCTCTTCAGTGCTTCTAGGCGATCAGTTGTTGTGTGATTCAGATCAATTCGTGATATCAAAATTGACAATTAACTATCTCTACAAACCGCAACCTAATTTATGTATTTATAATGGTTTATGAATGTGAACGTTATAATCTGGTCAATAATAATAAATATGACGATGTTGTTCCCAGATTAAATCGAAAAGACTCTATGAAACTTCAGTATATTCTCTAAGCATGTTAAATGTGTATACCCTATGTAATAGTAACGTTAATCCTACATAAAGTAATTCTTTACTGTTATGAACTGTTACAAGTATGAATATGTGATGCTAAAGAGTTGGTTTGTTTGATTGAATTTGCTCGATTGATTCTGATTGATCCGAATGATTCTACATCGCTACTGGTTTAATAATCATTAATTTCGGTCACTAAATTGTACATCTATGTAAATAATTCTATATTAACGATTGGTTAAAGCATCGAGTTTATGCAGAATAAAGTCTATACGAATTAGTAATAGTACAGCATCTTCACAAATAGAAAATATAACATTTCATTGTTTTAGCCAATTCATCCTTGCTGTTTGTATTTGTCACAGTATAATGTTGGTTGAATAATATTGGAAACTATAGAACAATGATAAGTTGTTTCGTCCTAGTAAATGACTTCTCGGCAATGTGTACTGTCGATTCCATCTGAGAATCGTACATAGGTATGTCAAGTTTCATAGCGAATACTTAATCAATCACTGGGTTGGTGTTCAGTGATTGAATATCTTTAATCAATTTGCGACATCTAGAGATAATCAGCCAATGCTATTGGCATTAAGTGTCTCAATTCTAACATATTTGAACTCTACCAATTAATGAGCTGTTTTCTTGTTGAAACATTATCTATCCATAATTAGAATGTATTTGGTTCTTCCCATTGATTTGTTCTGGACTGAAATTGATCAATGTCTGTTGATATATGTGCTTCCTGAGCTGTTTGTCTCTATATAGCCATAGTTCACAAATATTGTTTTAGTTGGCTTATGTGAACATCAACACTGATGGAAGATGCAGGTATAACGGACTGACGAGTCTCAAATGTAACGAAACGCGTAACAAAAATGATTCGATATTTGGTTTGTTTTAAGTAGAACTTACTTAGACTTTTTATCAAAAATGTAATTTTTCGGACATCTTTGTTGGACACATGTGTAATTACCAGGTAGATTTAAGCAAACTTCATCTGGTCTACATGGTTTGCCTAGGTTACATTCATTTATATCTAAAAGAAAATTACATTGAGATATAATCTCTATTATTAAGAAGAAATATGATAAACACGATATAACATTTGATGAGTTTGGATAAATTATTAAACAAAAGAAATATCGTCAACTGATTACTTGTAGGAATTGTACGTATGTACACACAACTTTCTCTCAGTGTGTAATTCCATAACTTAAGTTCTGCTTACCATTACTATTATTAGTATCATTACTGTTATTATTGTTATTAATAACTATGTATACACAGTGAAATAGAATCTCACCCATTCTACTCTTTTTATTTCCTACTTAATTCGCATCGTAAATGACGTTATGTTCTTATCAAACCAAACAACTGAACCGATTATAATTCTTCTTCACATTATCATTATTGATATTATGTAATGAATCTTTAATTATCATCCACCCCACGCCCACTTCCAAGTTTACTAATTTTTGCTTAGTTGATATCATTTTAAATAGAATACAATGATAGACTAGAAACATATGACTCGATTATAACTTTGCCATCAACCCCCCTCGGTGTCGTCCAAATACAGATATCCAGATATTTAATTGATAATCTTCAATTGTCGTCTAAATTTAAGTTACATGATGATTATTATAACTTCAACATTAACAGTTGACATTTACATCACAATCCCAAATTCGTATGCGGTAATCCTTGATATCTAAATAATGTGTTTGCCCTTCTCCCCCCCCCTCCCATAATCTGTTATTTTTATAACCATTAATGTAAAACACAATCGTTGATAGGATGTTATGGAGGTTGCTGAATACTAATTCGATATTAAAAATTGGTCGTGGATGTGCACTGTTGAACAGTCTCACACTAGGACGAAAGAGATGTTCAGTGCTTCCTGGTGAGTACTTCTATAACAAACACTTTTATGTATAAGTAGTATAATGTTGATATGTGGTTCTAAAATTTAATGCTGATACTTTAAGCAAAAACAATCTAACCGATTACTTTTGTAAAACATAAACAACAAACGTCTGTAGGATGAAGTAAATTCATTTCATTCCATGCACTGAATTTTTAACATATGAACTAGTGCTTTACAAATGTAGTTTCGCAACGTAATATGAGTATTTGTTCCATTTACCGGAATCTGACAACAACTTCATCCTAGTATGAAATTTATCCAAGTGAGCATCTATTGTCTCCAGTGCGACATGAGTCAATGATTATCAAACTTTGAGATGGATGCTTAACCTTTTGATTAATAATGTGCTATTGAAGGGTTGATATTTTTAACTTCATTCAACCTGTGATATATTACTCTATCTCTACTATTGTCATTGACCGGTAGTTGCTACATTCCAAACATGCGCAAATTTCATAGCTCTAAAGTTAGCTGTGTTATTATTTATCAGTGGATTAAATGACTTTATAAATGTTACACAAGAGAATTATATACTTAAAACTTCATTACTTAAGAAGACTTTGATCACATGAAATAAAATGAATCTTCCTCATATAACACTGTTTCAACTATTCTTTCTTTGCACCAACCGCCGCTGCTGCTTTGATGTTATGGTCAGGCTTGCCTATCGTGAAGACTCAACCGAGCTATATTGACTAGAACGAATGTTCCACTAGGTCCTACCATACCAAGCAGGTCTGTTGAAGAGCGGTAAGACTAAAAGCGACACCCTACAATCTAAGGACAAAGTTGTACTACTGACTGAAGTGGAGTGTGACAGCTGTAAAGTGTTTCCTTCAGATAACCAGCATCTACAGAGATGATGCCTTCTCTACGGAAGGGTTGGAAACTATCCATTCAGAAGTAATTTATTCTAAGACATTTGTAAGATACTTAGAAACATCAAAATCATAAAGATCAATTTTTTGATGGTACAAAATGTAAAGAATATTATGCTGAAATTACTACATTTTAAGTTATTGTAACCAATAGTAAAGTAAATTTTGTTCTCAGTTAACTTAAATTCAATATAAAACCTAACCTTAAAGTTGAATCATGAACACTAACTCCTAACATTAAATCTAACTCATGAATTCTAATCTTAACAATTAGTCTTACTATTTATGGCTTCGAGAATCATGATGTGACAGACTCGTTAATATTGTAAACAATATTGTAACCATGGATCACCAGAAAGAACTGAATATCTGTTTCGTCCTAGCACAGGATGACTCAGTAGTGCGAATCCAATACCCCCCCCCTCATCAGAGATCAAACTCAAGACTTTCTGACTTTCAGCGAACACTTTACTATTAGACCATTGATTCAGCTCCCAATAGTTGATATTTCTAACTCAAATAATTAGTAATATGTTTGCACGATTTGATCAGTTGCTATCGGTGGGTAATTGTCTCACTCCCGACGAGGTTGACAATAGCTAAATCATATCCTTGAATTGAACTTACACTCAAAGTATAGTCAAAATATTTATAATAATCAGCAAAAAACAGTTGTGGAAAGTTTCACTTTTTAGTATGATATCATTCTATAGCATATTATCAGTAATGAACTCACCTCTGCATAAATTTGTTTTACGTTCTATTTCATAACCAACTGGACATTCACAACGATATGCTCCATAAGTATTTAAACACTTATACTGGCATGGACTTGAACCGAACGCTGGATTACATTCATCAATATCTATTTGTTTTATAAAGAAATTTGTATTTTTGTAACCATTCTATGTAAACATTATTTCATGTCAGGTAAATTTTATGAATGTACAGAATGATACGTAAAAAAGCAGTGACATAATCATTATGACATTCAAATATCAATCATTTAGTCATATGTTCGAGTTCTACTCTGCCTACTTTAATCTATGAAGACTGATAGTATCATTATCCCACTGACATCATGTGTAGGTCAATTTTGAATGCAGCAGCCATCATTACTAGTCAGTATATTAAGAGTTTAGGTCAAACTCGTGTATACGATTACATCATCATTGTTTGATGATGCATTAAATCACATATAGTCGCTCAAATAAATTTCAATGTTTACAATATCTTTATAAACTGTAATTTTCGATAAAAATCAGACAACATCAATTTCCAAGTAGGGTTGTAGATGAACACTGATGATGAGCTCCATACTAGGACCAAACATTTATCTAGATCTTTTCGGTTTTAATAGTTATCTAACTCAACTCAGTTCGTGATATCAAATTCAAAAACTTTTAATTTAAACTAAGAAATAGATTCTAATAAAACAAACATTGGACGTTCACATTACAATCCTTTCGTAATGATTACAGACGATAACAAATGGAACCATTTAAAGTATAAACAACATAAGAAGAGCATTAGACGTAGAAATTGGTCCGGAAGTTCCTAGTTATTTACTTTATTGTTTGAATGCAATATGAAGTTTATTAATAGTTACAGATCTTGGCATTATATTTAACCTGAATAAATGTTAAAAATCATCTAGTAGTATGTATGATAAATTGGAGAAATCGCAAAGACTATAAGCTAATTCAGTACCATACGACAACCAACATTGAAATGTCAGATCGATAATATGCGTAAGTACATTAGTCAACAAAATATGATCTGTAATCAAATAACTGAATTTTGCATAAACACCATCGTATAAGTTAGACAGTCAGTTATGATCAACGTAGAACTTGGCATATATGCGTATAAGTTCAAGTTTCCATAGTATATTAGCACGATGACATCGTATTTACAAGATTACCATAATAATGTAATACAATATTACAACATAACTCAAAACAGAAAGGGATAAAGCAAAGGTATGCATTAAAAAAGCACTAGATAGGTATATCGAGTGAATATAACTGTAATACTGTGGCCGATTCTGATCCTTGTCACAGATTGTTCTTTCTCACTCATCGTGATTATCACACTGAACCCAATTAAGTAGTCTGTATCTAACAACATAACTTAGATCAATAGTCAAATACTTCATTGACTGATGCAATGTTTTGGTTCGGCCGTCCGTACGTTTCTTCCATTCCACTCACATCCTATCCAACATCTGGCGACGTGGTAAGTGATGATCGGGCACAAACAACACATGTCCTAACCATTTCGGTTGATGAAGGCTTACTATCTCATAGACTGATTTTCCACTTTTCCCATTACTGTGTATCTAACATCAACATTGCTTATTTACTTATATCATGAAATACAGTGGATACTTCACAAAGGTCTGTGATCAAAGACCTGGAGCTTTCGCCTATCTTCTATCCTCATAGAGCATGTTTCTCATCTATAGATGGATATCCCACCTATACCACGAGTGACGCTAGTGTGCAGTAACAAAGCGTTCTTTCTGGATCCGCACTAACATTTCGTCAGGCATCAACCCACCAAAACTGTCTGATGAGACTTCTGAGATAAATGTAGTGGTTTACATTGTGTAGAGTGGGACAAAAACACTAATTTTCTATTTAAATTCTATCAACATAATATATGTATCAATTGTTTTTTCAATATGATTCTTCATACCTGTTCTAGTAACTTTGATTAAAAGTATTCATTACAACACACCTACATTTTGCCTTAATTCTTCCGCTTTGCGTACGTAGCTCATTACTTTCTCAGATGGTTGATTAAATATAGTAGCCGTCTTACTCTTTACTCTTAATTACTGTTAGTATTGTTGATATCGAAGATTCGTAATTATTGTTTGGTACATTCTAGTTCACAGGAATACTCTACACTTCATCTCCCATTTTCCATCGAATCATACATTCGTCATTATTAACGTAGGTGATCTTAAGATTTTTTCGTATATCCATCTGACGGATGAAAAATAATATGGCGTCTTCTGAAAGCATATCCATTTAAAAATCAGTTGCTGTTTAACGAGTAAATTAATTTGAAATAAGCTTTTATATGTTATGAAGTATATTTACTAGTAATCAATTAATCAATCAATCAATGGCTGTTACCCCAAGTGGAGCATAGGCCACCCACCAGCATTCTCTAACCAACTATGTCCTGGGCTTTCCTTGCAAGCTCTTTCCAAGTGCTCTTCATTCTCTTCATGACTGTCTCCAATTCTCAAAGCAATGTGTTCCTGGGTCTTTCTCTTTTTCTTTGGCTTTTAGGATTCCATGTAAGTGCTTGTCTTGTGACACAGTTTGATGGTTTCCTCAATGTGTGTCCAATCCATCTCCAACGTCTTTAACTAATTTCTTCCTCAGCTAGAAGTTGATTAGTTCTCTGCCATATAAGGTTGTTGTTGATGGTATCTGGCCAACGAATCCGAAGTATCTTGAGCAGACAGTTGTTTGTAAATACTTGTATCTTCTGAAGGATACTTTTCGTAGTTCTTCAAGTTTCAGCTGCATACTACAGGACTGTCTTCACATTTGTGTTGAAAATTTTGACTTTTATATTGACTGACAGTTGGTTTGAGTTCCAGATGTTTTTCAGTTGCAGAAATGCTGCCCTTGACTGCTTGCATTGCTTTCAGAATTTCTTCCTCAGCTAGAAGTTGATTAGTTCTCTGCCATATAAGGTTGTTGTTGATGGTATCTGGCCAACGAATCCGAAGTATCTTGAGCAGACAGTTGTTTGTAAATACTTGTATCTTCTGAAGGATACTTTTCGTAGTTCTTCAAGTTTCAGCTGCATACTACAGGACTGTCTTCACATTTGTGTTGAAAATTTTGACTTTTATATTGACTGACAGTTGGTTTGAGTTCCAGATGTTTTTCAGTTGCAGAAATGCTGCCCTTGACTTGCTTTGCCAATCCGCGCCTTCACATCCGAATCAGACCCTCCTTGTTTTTCGATGATGCTGCCCAAATATGTAAAGGTTTCAACGTCTTTCAGAATTTCTCCAAGTTATACAATATATAGTCTAATACAAGTCTATACAGTTGTACTACAATCGTCATTATAAGCTTTGTCTATCTAACAAGTTGACAGGTAAATAGATCATGACGACAGATTTTTTGAATTGATACGTAGATACTCTCGATTCGATTCATCTGAATAAGTGAATTAAGATGGTTTTTTTTAGAGATAGATAATAATTGTCAGTGTTTGTATTTTGTCACAGATTGATGTTAGTTATGTAGCACTGAAAACCAAGGAACACTGGATAGCTATTTCGTTCATGTATGGGACTTATAGTAGTGTACATCTTCGATTCCGCCTTAAAAGATTAAGCAACTGTACCACTGGGGCGGCAATTGTTCAACGTCAGAATTCCCACTTCTATCGATTTGTGATATTTATAAATGATAACTGATTGTCATTGATGATAACTGTCACACCTTGTGTGACAAGGTAGAACTCCATCAGTCATAACTACTCACTAGAACTTCAGAAACATCCTGTCCAGTGCTCTCTGAGTTTCAGTGGTACTCAACCAACATCAGTTTATGGCGAATTCAAGCAACATTATAATAACTAACTAACAACTAACCGGTTAACTCAAGTTTCAGAATACGGTTTAAATAGGTTTGTTCAACTTGATTATCATCGTCTGTATAGTTAGACGGTTGAAAACAGAAGTCTACATTGTTAAGTAAATCAAACTTCAGAAAGTAATAGTACATTATTTCCAAGTTTGAAAATCAATCAAAATCATAGTTTACAAATGATCATCATATATAAATATGTTAAATAGGTGTATATAACTTTTACCTATACAGCCTTTTTCTCGATTCCATTGAAATCCTTCATTACATAATAAGTCACGTCGATCTAAAATTCAGAATATGTATATTAGCTAGAAATAATTCTTATACTATTTTCGAACAATATAAAAACTTTACAGTAAACAACTGATTTTGAGAGTTTTTCCAAGTTATACAATATATAGTCTAATACAAGTCTATACAGTTGTACTACAATCGTCATTATAAGCTTTGTCTATCTAACAAGTTGACAGGTAAATAGATCATGACGACAGATTTTTTGAATTGATACGTAGATACTCTCGATTCGATTCATCTGAATAAGTGAATTAAGATGGTTTTTTTTAGAGATAGATAATAATTGTCAGTGTTTGTATTTTGTCACAGATTGATGTTAGTTATGTAGCACTGAAAACCAAGGAACACTGGATAGCTATTTCGTTCATGTATGGGACTTATAGTAGTGTACATCTTCGATTCCGCCTTAAAAGATTAAGCAACTGTACCACTGGGGCGGCAATTGTTCAACGTCAGAATTCCCACTTCTATCGATTTGTGATATTTATAAATGATAACTGATTGTCATTGATGATAACTGTCACACCTTGTGTGACAAGGTAGAACTCCATCAGTCATAACTACTCACTAGAACTTCAGAAACATCCTGTCCAGTGCTCTCTGAGTTTCAGTGGTACTCAACCAACATCAGTTTATGGCGAATTCAAGCAACATTATAATAACTAACTTAACAACTAACCGGTTAACTCAAGTTTCAGAATACGGTTTAAATAAATAATTTATAAGCCAATAATCCAAATTATACGTTATACGTAATACGAGTGAACTTTGTTTTAGATTAGGGGGTCAACAGTGTGTCGTTTGTAAGTTTTGAAGGGTCATTTTGAACTGACACATGAAATTTCATTGTAACCTATTGATTTATGACTGACATAATAAAATAAATCATATGATCATCTTCGTAATCCTACATGTTACTAGGGTATACGAATTTATTATTGATTACAAATTCTGTTATCTAATTTGTTATCAAATTACTTAATCAGAATACAAATTTACTTAAACTAGAATTTAGACACTCATGGCGAGATACATTTGAATATCATAGTCACATAACAAATAATCAAAACCACCCCACCTGATGCTAAATGAGAGAAATTTTAGGTTCTAAAAAACTAAACTTTGACTATACGGTAGGTTAGCTAACCTATTCAAAGTTAATGAGATGAGAGTGTTTAAATATTAGTTGAAGTGAAGTGGTATTATGTTTAAATCATTTTGCCATCATTTTGTCAAGATATTCGAATATATTAACTTAAGAGAATCTGAATTCTAATCTCAGTAAGTCCAAACTCCATTTATTATTATTTGGATACCTTCGGATGTCCAAAGCTAGAATGAACTATGCTAGGGATAAACATAATTAAGAGGGTGTTCGGAAGGTGAAAGTAGCTTTGGATATGCAGAATGTTACAAGATAATCTCATCGTAACTAAAATTCACTGGAGCTATAATTCAAGTACACTCGACTCGAACAACTTAATAACATCGGGCATTCAAAGATGTTTACTTATATTCTAACTGTCATATTGACCTTCATTTTTCATAAGATAAATAACATGACACGACTAGACAATTCAGTGTGTATTTACTAGTTTAACTGCTCATGTGGAGCTATGTACGTATGTTGTTCGTCAAGACCACTCCTTCAAAGTATCCCAAACATCTTGTGTAACTAACGAAAAAACAGCACAAATCAATTACTTCCTCTATCCTGCAACATATAGTAAAGTCCAGACATTCAGTCTCAAGCTCTTTATTTGATATAGTCTCCAAAATTCAGTTACAAATTCCAAGAGACTCTATTTTACATTATAAAAGATCTAACCCGTGTTGTGCACAGCAAAGCAATTTGTGAGATCACTTCATCTACGGAGGCCTTAATTGCGATTTCACATTATTTAACTTATTTATTCATATTTGATTGAATATATCACAGATTGATGTTGGCAGTTTATCATTGAAAACCAGGGAACACTGGACAGCTGTTTCGTTCTAGTGTGGAACTCCTCAGCAGTGCGCATCCCAGATTCTACACCTAGGGTTTCGTGGTGGTGGACGCCTAACCATCCTCACCACTGGGTCGACATCTAAGGGTACAATTCCCACTTCCATCATTTAGTGATGTATCTCGCGACGATCATTCATTGTCATTGGTGATAGCTGCCTCACACCCGACAAGTCTGAACTTCACCAGTAAGAAGTCGTGACTGGTGGAGTTCAGACTTGTCGGGTTTGAGTCAGTTACCACCAGCGATAATCGATGATCGTTTCGCATTATAACACAAATTGGTGGAAGTTAATTCTATCACTGGATTCCGACCAAGTAGTGCAGATGGTTAAGCATTCACCAACCTGAAGCCCCTGGGGCGGAATTTAAGGTACGCACTACTGTGGAGTTCCACTCTAGAGTGAAAGGACTATCCAGTGCACCCTGGTTTCGAATGGTATCTTGCCAACATCAATCTGTGACGTATTCAATCAGATGAAAATTTCATTTTCCACAAAATAACCATCTCTATTATCAACCTGGTTATATAAAGTTTATAAAATAATGATTTTTTTCTAAAAATAGGTTTATACACAAACTTACTATCACATCCTTGACTTCCTGCTTCTTGACCATTTGAACAACGACAACTGTATGCTCCTGGTTCGTTAATACATTTAGCTCCAATAGGACATTGATGAGAACCAATAGCGCATTCATCAATGTCAATACACTCAACTATATTTGATTCTTGTGTACCAACTGCACGATATCCTTGTGGACATGCAGGATGACAACGGAAACTGCCTGGTATATTCACACAACGTTCATTTTCATTACATTGGTATGCTCCAGATAAACATTCGTCAATATCTAGATTTAAGCATATTACAAAAACGTACGGTTTAATATTTATAAAATTCATTGATTACAGCACAGAGTTGTTAATTCCTTTTACTAAATGGGCCAGATTGTATACTCTATTCAAAAGAAAATGACTCGGTTAGTAATGTAAGTTCCTCTCAAAGCTTAAATGAATCGGATTATCTGTCATATCTATATTGTGATGTTCCTTAACATAAACCTTATTTTCAATAACGAAATCCTACAGTAATGAAATTCAGTCTTTCCTGAAGGAACAAAAACTTCATTTGAAGTTCCATTTCTTCAATTGGTGATATGAATAAAGTATGTTTGACAAGTAGTGTACATTCTATACTGTCTTGGTTAGTGTTAACATGATAAAATACTAGTGGGTCTAGATAAAGTACTATCCAATGTAGGAAGGTGAACTATTTTTCTACATTATATTTCATGCCAATTACAATCATTCGAGTGTTAGGAAAGATTTGTGGTTACAGGATAAAGCTCGCAAACAAACAGAGACAATTATGTTTTAGGCTACATGTACTGTACACAAATATCCCCTTCTCTAGCATAAATCTAAAGAACCTGAAAAGAAGTGATGCAAGATTAAAGTTTTGTTTATTTGTCTAATCATTTTCAATCATCTGATTAACTACATGTAATCAATTATGAATAAAGAAAATAACTTTTTAATAATCCAAAAGTTCACTTAGTTACCTTGACATATTTCACCGATTCGTTTGTAACCAGGTAAGCAAACACAATGATAACTGCCGAAAGTATTCACACATGTATGAACTCCACATAAACCTGGTTCATCTTGACATTCATTAATATCTAGGTCATTTTATATAAAAATAAATAATCAAAAACACAATATCATCATTAGTAACTTTGAGTAGTGTTCCTAATAGATTCAACTAGGACATGTTACAACAGTTATGTAACCAACTACGACTCTGTAAATGTAAGAACAAATGTTGAACTACAGAATTAGTATAGATAATAAGGCTGTCATACAGAGTGAACTTTTAAATGTGGCTGCATATGTTTTGATGAAGTACAATTCAAGTTCGATGTCATCATAAATCCTAATAAGTTCTCCAAGTTTCATTCACTCGTTGAAATACTACTCAAATATTCTTACAATCTGTCACATTCACAGTAACTTACACTTCAAATATCGAAGTCACTTAGATTTTTGACTTATATACTACGCAACCGTGACTCTCATGATACACTTAGCAAAGTGTGAATCTGACCAATACCAAAACACTTTATTGTCATTCTCAATCATTTCTGTATTAAGGAGAAACTCACAGTGTAATTTATCCGACATCGATTCACATTTCTTATTCTTTAAAGTGACTCTATCTTAGGCTGGCAAAACTAGATGCGTTAGAACTAGATCCCTAATGAAATTGTAAGCTTAAATTAAATCCCATTTCATTTTTTTCACACGATACTAAATAAATTAGCTGTTACGATGTCTTCCTTTTTATAGGCTTCTTAACTCGGCTTAAAAGCCCATATGTCTCATTCAAAAGTTACTCTCTATACGTATTACTTTACAGGTAAATTGCTAAGAATCTGAAATGGTTTTTTCCGCAAACCGTTCACAAAACAGGTTTTTTCTCACTTAAACTTCACTGAATAAATGAGTGATAATTTTGCTGTAATAGTAATAAACATGGGCCTACCTAAGGAGGCATTACTTCAGCTTTACTGGGAAGATGTATTGAGTGCAGTTCAGCCTCTGTAGAGGCGATTGTTACTCCTAACATTATGATGTTTGTACTGTATACTTCGTTATTGATATTTGTACCAAAAAGTTAGAATGCAGTGTTCAACTTAACGTTAGCGAGTTGTACAATATGAGACGCTAGATTCTTTGAATTCAAATATATATCTATCGAATCTTCGTTCCAGACTTCTTGATCATAGGCGTAATTTAAGATTGTTGTGCGTGTATGAGTCTTGTTATTAACAAAGGCGAAATTACGGCCAAGATATATAGTTATTGGATCTAACGAGGTTGTAAATCCAACAGTATAAATTAGTCCTAACAAGCCATGTCTGAGTGTGTGGTAACAACTGAAGTTTGACTGTGGATGATGTTATTCATTATCGTGAATCGCTAAATTTTGAAATGTAAACCACTGAGTGATTATTCAATAGTCTCAATGTTTTAGGTTCAATCAGTAGTGCTAGTGGGGGGGGAGAGCATTGTTGAGTCCCGTAATAAAATGAAACACATTTCCAGTACTTCTACGTTGCCGATAGTTGTCTGACGTAGGCCGATACGTGATATCAAATATAAATTCATCAATCTTTATTATACCAGATAATAATCCACTTTATCGTCTGACAACTTTTCTGTGATAATTCATAGGAAGTCATCGATACTTTTATATCACAATCGTGATGAAATTACACTGTTAACCATATGTGGATTAAGATGACCACCTTTAATTTTTCTTTTTCAATGAAATAAATAAGGTAATAACAGCCACTACACGATTTATATGTAGATTTCTAGAGTATGATTGATTTAACGACTATCGTAACACCTTTTCTTATTATACAGTTATTATAGTCATCTTAAACCTTATTACCTTCTAATTTTGTCCTTATCGTACTGTACTTCTCTTTACTAGGTGATCTATCATGCGGTATGTAAATTTGCCTGTTCAAACGCAAATTCTGACTTTCAGTTTGGAAGGTGCTACCGTCATTTTTCCTTCACTGTAATTAAAGTAGCACTCATCAATTATTTCTGTATTAACCAGTCAGCTATCATGTATTCTATTCATGCCACTTAGGCATTCATCTTATTGTTTCCCTATTGGTTTAAAGGCCATAACATCTCAACCCTCTCTTACACCGGTATGATTATTTTAGAAATATAATTTTAAAATATCGTTCCACTTCATCGTTACTTCATGAAACTGAAAAACTGATTGACTGACAACCACGTGATGTAAAAATTGTATCCAATTAGACAACGAAGTGTTTGCATCATTGTTGAGTTTATCTCACAAATATACATTATTCTGATTTAGTTGAGAGAATTTGCGTTATGCTGGGCAATCAAAGAAGAGTAACGAACTTTCTGAAGATTAGTGTCAGTTACTGATATGTCGGGCACCTAATGAAGATTGATTATCTTCGAGAACTGTGCTTTAGAACACTGGTTCAATTATTATAACTGTAGACAATGTAAACATTTCATTTTTATGATTGATACGTTCCTCTTACCCTATCCTCCCGTTTAGTATATTTACTCCTTGTATATTGTTTCTTACTATGAATTACAGTTAAATGATTGTGTACAAGTTATGCCTATTCCCGACCACTCTCTCCTTCGTTCTATGTTAATGTTAGATTCCTGATTGCTTTATCGCTCCGTCAAGTTTTATGTATATATAAAAGAATGTGCGGAATATAATCTGATTCTGTCTGATTGGTCTATCGTCTTGTTCTTCTATGTCCGGCTTTGGTCCAAGTGGGGATAGGGCAGATGCGCAGTTATCGACTAGGCACACCCAATTGGAGTTCGATAAGCCAACCAGTCTATTTTGAATCATAACAATTTGTCACGTATTGATTTTGATAGGATAACAGGGATCACTAGACAGCTATGCTGTCCTAGTATGGGACTCCTCAGCATTATGCACCCTAAATTCTGCCCTGGGGATTTCAGGCTGGCGGATGCCCAACTCTCTGTACCACTAGGCCAGCATCCAATCGCAGAATTCCCAATTCCATAAATTTGTGATATAGCGTGATTACAACAGCAAAAAATCGTGACTGGTGAAGTTCGGCATGTCGGTTGTGAGTCAGTTATCACCACTGACACTGGATGATAATCGCACTACATCACAACTTAATGGAAGTGGGAATTCTGACATTAGATGCCGGCCTAGTGGCGCAGAGAGTTGGGCGTAAGCCAACATGAAGTCCGCCGGACAGAATTTAGGGTGCACACTGCAGATGAGTCCCATACTAGGATGAAACAACTTTCCAGTGATCATTGGTTTCTAATTCTATTCTACCAACATCAATCTGTGACAGACTTAATCAACTAAAACTTAGTGCCAATCTCCATTAACCATCTCAATTCAATTACAATAAACACCTCACTTGTGACTAACTTTAAACTGTTCCTAAAGCTCTAGTAAGAAATCGAGACTGGTGGAGTTCAAACTTGTCAGCAAGCGGGAGAGGGGGAAAACTTGACAGCTATTTTCGTAAAATGTTATAAATTACCTTCGCAACGATCCATGATAGGATTTTCTTTTAATCCAGGTCCACAAACTTGTTTACATTCATAACTTCCATGAGTATTAATACATCTTTGTCCATATGGGCAAATAGTTACATTATTCCCATTTATGTTACATTCATCAATATCAATACAAGAATATCCATCAGTTGATAAACGATAACCTTTATGACATGTACATGTATAATGTGGAATAGTATTTTTGCATACATGATCACATTTATTTAAATTTGGAAATGCGCATTCATCTACATCTGTAAAATGAACAAATAAGCAGGTAAAGTAAACTACCCAAAAATGTAAAGGCATGATTCTCTCTGGGTATATTAGTAAATGTGTATGCCAAATAGATTCATTCAATAGTGAGATTTATCTGAAAGCTTTTAGTAAAGTTAGAATGTGGGTAGTAGTGAATGTTTAGAAGCATACTTCATACTATTTTGGATTCATCAATCAGACGTATAAAATAATAACATAAAGGTGATACGCTCAAGATGTACATGTAGTGATAGAGATTAACTAAATGCAGCCTATAATATTGCTAATTAGGTCCTGGATTCCACAGCTAACCATATTGTTTAACTTTACTAAATACGCCATTTTAATTGTAAAAAGATATGACAAACCGAGATCGGTAAGGTGCGGCGTGGTCGTTACTCAAACATGCAGTCACTAAAGTTCTAGACTTTAATGATATTTAACAAACAGTATACAGTTTAGCAAACTACTAATTTCTCCAGTTGTTAGTCAACAATAAATATTCAGTGACAATACTCAAGTATGATGGCATAAATTCGTGAAGTAACTAAACTTTGGAAGTTTGTTGGGTGATGATAAGACAAGATTTAAAGGTTGAGCGATCTCTAGAAGAACTGATGGTCCTCGGTTCTATTAGTGGCAAAGGTCATAGATGAAAACTGTGAAGAAGTCCCATACTAGAACTAAGTAAATAACTAGTAATCCTTGGTTTTCAATGATAGTCTAAACATAATCGGTCGGTGATATAAGGCATCAAAAAGAGAAAATCTATTCACAATCCATACATGGGACAGTTAATAAGTGATTTATAGACTATGTAATTTGTTTTACACGATAATTTCTAAAGAAATATGTGAATAAAATCATGCGAAACATGAACTTTACCTCTACAATAATCTCGTCGTCTTTGTAATCTCATACTCGCACTAGTGACTCTAGCCTGATTTATTTCAAATCCAGATGGACAAACTTCTGGGCCGATGGGTTTTTTTATGATACTTTGAGCGTGAAATTCAATTCGTCCAGCATTTAAATCTGCTTTATTTTCTAGTTCATTCACATGCAGTTCTTGAGTTAAATAACTTTGTCTTCTATCTGGACCAATGTGAATTGTAGAAATCCATGAATAAGGTTCCATTTGTGATTTTTCTCTTTCCAAGTTATAAACTGTGAATGCTCTAGAAGAATGACTATGAAGGCTACCTAGTAAGAAATAAGCATTAGATATAGACACAATTGTTTGAAAGAGTCATTACAAAAAGGAAATATAATCAATAATTGTGTTGTTTAACAACCTCTAGTTTTTCCAAAATCTGATAAGCAGTGAAGTTTGGGAGGCAAGTTCTGTCTTAATGAGAGATAATATGGGCCTCTGTAATGCTTTGGTACGGTCAAGGATGGTGAAACTTCGCTGTCACGTTCGAAATGCCTTCATATGGCCACGCATCTAGCCTCTACCAGGAAATTCCTATCCGCTACCTTCTTGTGGCGGTGGGGGGGGGTGTTGTCTAATAAAGTGGAAGGACGAAATCAAAAGTCCGGCGCTTAAATAGGATTGGTGGATATGGAGGATCCACCTAAGGGAGCTGGAAAACTCTGAGTTCAAACCAATGGTGCACATGGGTTCGGTGGTCCTAAAGGAATGGAAGGCTTATGAACTATCTTTGTCACCGGCTACCAAGGAATTACATCTCCTAACAATGTTCCATTGATAAAACTACAATTAAAATTACAGTTAGAATACTGAGAAAGATGCACATCCGGTTCACCAATTCGATAATTCATAAAAAACTTGTCATATATTTCACTATTGACCATGTACTAAATAAATCCAAAAGTAATTTATTTCTTATATATGGTAGAAGGTATTTAGGAAGAAACTCTCTTTTACCTTAGATTTTTATGCTAGTTGATACTTGTCACTTATTGTATACTTGCAATCTTCAGCGGACTGAAGTTGCCTAGTGACTTCAACTTCAATTCACCCAGTTACATAGTTCGCGTATGCTATCAGTGAGCTATTCTAGATGAGATTGATCTCTTGTATGAGTGAGATACTTATAAATGATTGATTATTCAGTAAATAACATTCTCATACTTTTGTAATCTTTTAATTCTGATCAAACTCTATCAATCAAATAGTAATTTTTGTCAAAATTTCCTTATTTACGTAGAAATTTCCATTCTGAAACATACCCTTAACTTGTCTTCAGGTCGTCAGGTATCGAAGTATCCAATAAATTCTATAAGCACTAATATATTCCATTATAAGTACATTAAAAAAAGCAGATTTCTCTACATAAACCTACTCGACTAATAGATAATCGATGATGTAATACCCAGTAGACGTTTGAATATAATTAATGGAAATTTCTGGAACTGCATTGTACTTTTAGGATTTGTTAAATAAAGAGAAAGTGATCTTCTGGAAGTAAATCACAGCGGTAATAATTAACTTAGTAATGAGATGAGTTACTGTTCTTATTTTCACATCCATCAAATTCTTTAGTGTATTAAGCACTTTTATCATGATGATGATCAATAAACAAGAACCATCCGATGCCATAAATATGATTCTTAAGGTAAACACTTTTCGCTAATATAGAGGCAATCTGCTCAGAATGCACATATAGCAACAGAGGCTGACCATTTTCAGTCCATGATAAATCGAAGGGGAAGATACAAATTCATCTTAATCCATACTTCGTTAGCTTTGTGCATAATACACGATGACTCTTTGTAACAGGTACGTGTAAACGTTTAGTGATTTAAAACAAACTGAAAATATAACAGTTACACGTAATACAATCTGTATGATGCCTGAATAAAATACTTCGATTCTGTAAGGCATTATCATTACCAACAATTTAACTACACATCTAAAATAGTAGAGAACTGTTACGCCGGGCGATTAAAGAAAAGTAGCGAACTTTCAGAACTGTATTTTGAAGGACTATTCTCATTACTTTATTCATAAGTAATGTAACCATTTTATTTCTATGACTGTTACGTTCCTATTACCCAGTTTTACCGTTTAGAGTATTTATTCTTTGTATATTGTTTATTACTATGCACTACGGTTACTTTGTTGCGTACAAATTCTCCCGATTCACTGCTACTATTCCCTTTGTTTTGTATCAATAATAGATCCTTGATTGGTTTAATGTGTGGTCTGGTTTTATGTATATATAAAGGCATGATTAAAATATAATACGATCTCGGTTCTCAGTTCTTGTTTTTGCTCTCTCCGTTTCCTGGTTCTCAATTCTGGTTCTTCTATTGTTGGACTGGGGGCGAGTGGGCTTAGGTCAGTTGCGCATTATCAACTAGGCACACACCTTATTGACGTTCGCGTCGTTACTTACCAGAACGTTCCTTCTTTGCTTCACGTTAAAACCAGAACCTAATTGCATTCTACGTAAGTTAATCAGACAATTCTAAGAATAATCAGTAACCAAATTATGTCCAGTGATCTATCCAAGTTTCTTAACTCTAAATAGGTATCATAACAGTTTCTTATTTATAACACCGTTTACACTTGGTTTTGACTAGTTGATTGTAGACATTAATTCAGTGTTAAAAAAATTTCTATTATGAAGTTATATCAACATGAAAATCAATGGAAATTATGATCTTTAATTCGATATCACGAATCAGTCTAAATTAGGCAACAGTCGACCACTAGGAAGCACTAGGTAGCTGTCACGTTCTAGCATGGAACTGATCAGTAGTGTTCACTGAAGATCTCATCAAGGATTGGACCAAAGAATTCTCTGGCTCCATGACGAACGCTTTACCATCAGACCACATAATTGAATCCCAACTATTGGTATTTCTGATTCAGTCAATTTGTGATACGTTTGTGCAACCTCATCTATGGCCAATGGTGGGTAACTGCCTCACATCCACACTATTGAAGTCCACTGGTCACATCTCACACTACACCAGGAATTATCTCGAGAAGTTAGTCACAAGTGAATTGATATCAAATAAAAAAAATTCAACAATCTCCACAACATCCAATTATGAAAAGTACACTGTAATTGATAACTATTTCATCCTAGTTTGTAACTCCTTAACAATCAGAATTTGAGGATTGGAAAATATTTACTGATATTTGAACTACTATATGTTCTGCTCTCAGATACACTAATCAACAATGACACATTACTTTTAAGTTGGATTGTGACTGGCAAGTGGAATCCAGGACGCGAGTTACGTCCTGTTTGGGACTCTTCGACTTGATGTACTTGCAACCCAATGTTGATGTTTACAATGGGATTCCAACTTAGTCCGCTTCGTGCCAAAAGCCACCGCGTTCACCACTAGGCTATTGTGTCCAGACAGTCACACTTGTTACACTAATGATATATTATTTTGTTTGAATGGTCACATTTTATGCATGAATGAATAATGTTCTGTTAGTGTTAGGCGCTTGAATATACAATTTTGTAATTATAATAACTGATCTAATTGTAACTCATTCAGTTAAACGAATCATTTGACTTTATTTGTACTTTAATAGATACACAATTTTCAATGGAATAAAACCAACTACTTGATAATATCTTCATTGAATAGTTAAATAGTTTACATAAAACATAAGTAACATACCTTTATGTGGACTTAGTTGTACTAAATTCTCATAAAAACTATGTAGTTCAACTTCAGGATTTGCAATTGTCTTGGAATCAATTAATGAAACTGTACAAGATCCAGATAAATAAATATTTGTTGTCAGATGAACAATAGATTCACTTGATGGTAATGTATTTGATTCAGTTAATCGTAATACACGTTGACTCATATGTACTGTATTACCATCTGCAAATTGACCAACTGATTCCCATGTGATTCCACTTAATGGACCCATAATTGTTTGACCATTAGATGCACCAGAAATCTATATATGTCAAAAGAAATTGGAATACATAGATGCTAAATTTAAGTCCTTTTTTATTGAAATACTCGGTTTGTTGTTTGTGAAATCTTAATATGACAAATTACTTGTAATAAATGCTTTGAATGATTGAGGTCATTTCGTCAGATAACAGTTCTAATAGTTAGCAGTTAGTTTGTAGCACAAAATCATTATATAACTAAGTAACTTATTGTGATTACATTTATGATATGCCGGGCACCTAAAGAAGACTGATTATTCGCGAGAACTGTTGTTCTGTAGAGTATATCATTATTTTTGATCGTATTCAAGGTGAACAATTTATTCTTATTATTACTCAGTTCCTCCTACTCTGTCCTCCCGTTTTACACATTAACTGTTACTATATCATTTCTCATTGATGAACTATGGATAGTATACGTTCTCCGGTTCACACTCACTATTACTTCTATTTTGTATAAATGTTAGTTTTCCAATCGGTTTACTGTGTGGTCAGGTTTTATGTATATATGGAGGGATATGTGAAATATAATACGATTCTCTGTCTGGTTGGTCTATCGCCTTTTTCTTCCATCTCTGGCTTAGGACCGAGTGGTCATGGGGCAGATGCACATTTATCGACTTGGCACACACAATAGACGCTTTGCTCAACTGATCAATTTTCTTTGCGTCATAACAATCGGTTAATCTGTCGGGTTTCTGAATGCCAGTAACTGTTTATGATTATATCATATCCATTAAGAAAATGACTGAATATCACAGTTCTTATTTCGAACCACTGAAAATAACTAGTCATTGTTATATCGGACGATTTAAGAATAATAACTAGCTTTCTGAACTGATTTCCAGAAGACTATTTCATTTATTATGAGTAAATGTAAATTGATTATTTTATTTTTATTACTGTCATGTTCCCAACGCTCTAACGTTCCATCAAACTCATGAACCGTTGTCATACCATTTGTCATTCAGGAACTATGATCAATTAATCGAGTACCTGTACCCTTAGTCTTTAGATGAGGTCTAATCTTACAGGATAATCTTGAAATTTGATCCACCTACCGTATAGTAATGGTCAAGCACATTCTGTAGTATAGATGTTCTTTTATTTTTCCTCTATCCTTTACTGAACCACACTGATAAGTGTTCTTACATGCGTCTGGAGATGCTGCTCGTTAAAGTCCTATGAAATTATCTCCACAGGAGCTGATGAACAAAGAGATGCTTATTGATCTAGTCAAACGAGGTACTTAGTCCTTCTCATATGTGTGCACTAGTGAGCGGCTAGTGTAAAGTGCTTATCGCAGTGACCTCGTTAAACGATTTCTGAACTGATGTCTGAGCACCTTTGAATTCTAAATTAATATAAATATATTTTTAATCACAATAAGTTTATATTTTCCCGTTGATCTGTTATAGACTGAAATTGGTCAATCTCTGTTGCCATATGTGCATCCTGAGCGGATTGCCTCTATATAGCGATATTACACAAGTTATATATTTAAGTTGGATTGTGACTGGCAAGCGGAATCCAGGACGCGCGTTTCATCCTATTTGCGACTCATCGAATCCCAGTGTGAACATCAACATAGGGATGCAGGTACATCCAGCCGATTAGCCCCAAATAGGACGAAACGAGCGTCCTGGATGCCGCCTGCTAGTCACAATTCAACTTTAATAAATATATTTCTTTTCTACATTCGTTACTTTCAGTAGTTCCATGGTATGTTTCATATTTATGTCAATGAACTTAGAGAGGAGGGGGTTGAGGGCAACCATTGTCTACAAATCAACCTTTAAGGGTCTGAATTTCCTCTTTTATGCTGTCTTTGGTACATAATTTATCACTCATTTAGTGAAGAAATGGAGTAGACTCCTCTTCCTATTCATCGAAATAAAGCTATTTAAATTAGTCAGCTGTACATTCCATATAGATTTTCTATGAATGTATCTCTTTAGAGTCTTCATTATTGCTTCTTGTGAGTAGAATGTCTAAAAATGAGATTTTCCATTATGTTTCTTCTATCAATGTGAATTTAATAAATGGGTGGTATTCATAAATTGATCAAGCAAATAAATACCACCTCCTATGAGTGTTTAGAATCAATTGAATAATTATTCTCTATGGTATCACTTATCTTATATATATGCACTATTTACTTAGTTTAAGAAATGCATGTTATAACCTGATTATGTTTTTCACCTAAAAAATAACAATGATTCACCTCTTTTGCTGCATACCAAATACCTGGAAGATAAATTTCAGTTAATACTTGTAAACATTGACTACATTCTATTGGTACATTAGTTAGATAAAATTCATAATTTGTAGAACCATTTGAACCAGAATTAGACCAACTAGCATTTAAATGAATTGTACCAAGATCTTGATTATTCAGTTGACCTTGTATTATTCCAGTTAATAGTCCATTATTAAAATTACGTAAGGTATCTGTAATATAAATAATTATTGATAATACATATAAAATAATGTATAATTCAAAAGATAACAGTAGATGATAGAAATCAAATAGTATATACCAATAAACGATAAATCATTTATGTACAATGTAGAACATAGCATATATGTATATATTCATCAATCCACGTCGCCACACTTCAGCAACATGTCTGATGAACAGCAAACGACTAAAAGTAGTAGATACGTAAATGATCAATCAATTAATACTGGCTACCACACATGAAGCATAGACCACCGACCAACATTCTCCAACCTACTTTGTTCTGGGTTTTCTTTTAAATGTTCTTCCTAAATACTATTCATTATTTTTATGTCTGCTTCCAGTTACCAAACAAATATGTTTATTCATCTTCCTCTTTTCATTTCGTTTTCACAATTCAAAGTTAGCGCTTATCTTGTAATACCATTTGATGACTGCCTCAAGGTGTATCCTATTCACATTCAACGTCTTTTCTTGATTTCCTCCTCAGAGAGAAATTGGTTTGTTCCATGTCTCACAGTAGGTTGTTGGTGATAGAATCTGGCCATCGCATCTAAAATATCATGCACATACAACTGTTTATAAATACGTGTGTCAATTGAATGACGCTTTTTGTAGTTTTCCAACTTTCAGCTCCTTATAATATAACAAACTGTCTTTATATTTGTATTGAAAATTGTGAAATTGATGTTGTTTGACAGGTGGTTTGAGTTGTTGGTGTTTTTCAGTTGTAGAAAAGCTGACATTGCCTTGCCTTGTTTTGCCTTCATATCTGTATCTGATCCTCCTTGTTCATCGATTACGTTGCTTAGGTATGTAAACGTTTCCACATCTTCTAGAGATTCGCTATCAAATGAAATTGAGTTGATGCTTGTTGTTTTGTATTTAAAGATGTTGCTTTTCCTATGTTGAGGACTACTGATATTAAAGACTGTTACAGTAAGGAATAAAAGTGTACATATGAAATGTGATACACGGATAAATTATTAGTTCATGGAGAGGTGGAAAATAATTCTAAACTCAGAATTTAAAGAACAGTAAAAGTGAATGCACCTGCTCCAGCGTAACCTATTCTGATCCATATCGCACACAGTCTCCAACAATTGGTTGCAACATTGGCACGAAGCCAAATAGTCTGCATTTATCAACGCGGCTCACATCAGCAGTCAGTGACTTTTAGGACGGATGCCATGTCTTGGCTTGACTGCCACTAGCTTCCTCATCCATCTTAATCCAATATCAGTAAGCATCGTATGCCGAGGTATGCAATAGATGAGCATATATATATTAGATATCCTAACCACCTAAATTGATCTGGATTCGAAACCGAATCAAGCGGTTTACCACCTTAGCCCAATACATTGCGTCTAACCTCATTATTACTTAGTCAGTGGTTTCAACTAAATCGTTCAATGTTTTAAAGATATCTGTGATTGACACTAACAAACTACTAATATCATTTACTCATGCTTCACATCCGTAGAGTAGGACAGAACGAACTACTGAGAAGTTGAGTAGTTACTGGACTGCGAAAATCTTATATACGACATAGATGACAGCATCGAGTTAGTTACCAGAAGTTACAAGAGCATTACGAATCCATGTGGATATTTCGTTAGACGCTAGTCTGTCTGGGCTGACGAGACTTCTGAGATAAAAGAAGGGGTCGACGCGCTCAAACGCTTCACTCCTTATCTGATTAACCGATAAATTAAAGACGTTAATGACATTTAGCTGTCAATCGTCAACAAAGTCTGTTGGTAAAATTGCGCTCCTTAGTAAGAATAGTTCATTTCAACGATTCAATTCACATTGCAGATAGCTACCTTTATTTAAGTTAACTTTTGTGTGAAGCTGTTCAAGATGAATTAAGGAAACGTACTTTGAAACTTTACTCTTTTCTTTACGAAAGAGGTGTTTCAACCGCTATTCTCTGTTAGATCACAATTTGTTTCAGTGTTATGAATCTTTTATTAAATAATAATTCTAAAAGGAGATTATTATAAGATTAAACGTTGATTGTAGCAAAATATATTTCCATTACAGTGCTAAAACCTACTTTGACATCTGTCTGATTTAAATTCAAGTGTACAGTCTTGAATTTCTTCTGCTGGACCGGGACAACCATTTGTCAACTCATTTTCAGGAGATAAGAGTGTACATGTCCTTTCACGACGTTTTATTCCACTTGTTTCAGAGATGTGACCATTTGGTGAACAGTCAGGTTCACATTCTGACCAAGAAGACCATTCTGACCATGTAGAAATCAGTCCAGGTTCATTATCAGGACAAAATTCTGAACTGCCACGTTTTTGCATTTCACATGTTCGTATTTCCTTTGCTAATCCTCGGCATAAACGACCACCGAATTGAGGTTGTGGTTGAGTACATTCACGCTCCCTAGTTTGTAATCCAACTCCACAGGTACGTGAACATGCAGACCATGATGACCAGTTTGACCAATCTCCATGAACTGATAACAAAAGTATTACAATGGAGATACTATTAACAACTAGTAATGAAATAAAATCTTAATACAGTTTATGAAGAAATGAATGGTTTAAATACTACATTCAGAATGAATAGACGCCGTAGGAAGTTTATAAACGAAAACACAGTAACTAAAGTGAAACAAACGCAAAACTTGTGTTCATACCGAAACCATCTTAGGGTAATATCAGTACTAAATGTTCAACGTAAATAAATTGCAATCAGTTTTTCTTATGCATTCAATGATAAGATGGAAATTAAAGTATAAATTACTTTGACTAGACACATATTGCCATAATGAATTCATTTGCTCACGTAGTGTACACAACATTCATAGATGTTCTATGAATTCATTTTTTCTTCATCCTGATCACTATTCAGTATGACTATGAAAAGCATGATCAAGATCGTTAATATCGTTATCCTACGGATCATAAATTGTTTAACAACAACCTACCACACTACTGAAAGAGATTACTATGACGGATGCATCATCAACACATTAGTAACACATTACATGATTAGTTGAACATTTGAGTATATTTCCATTACATTCACTAAAACCATTATATGAAAGTGTTATTTTATTGATATGGAAGTTCATAAATAACGAAAACTATATTTGGTATTACAGACGTTTATCATTAGAACTAAATATTAGAGCAAAACTAAAAAAAAAAAATAACTTCTGAAAACACAATAATAGTTTGGCGTTTGGCACGAAACTACTCAAGTTCAAGTCCCGGTGTGAACATCAACACTATGATGCAAATGCATTTAGCTGCCGAGTTCCGAATAGGACAAAACACAAGTTCTGGATTCCCATTGCTAGTTACAATCTAACTCAAACAATACTTGTAAACTTTCGCCATATCAAGGCAATCCGCTCAGGGTGCACACATGGCAACAGGGAGTGATCTACTTCAGTCCATAACAAATCATCAGGAAAATCAAAACACACTCTAACAATAATAGTGCTATATCGGACCACTAAAGAAAAGTGAAAAGCTTCCAGAACTGTATTTTAGAGAACTAATTCATTTATTCTGGTCGTGTGCAATGTAAACATTACGTTTCTATTATTGTTATGTTCCTCTTACCCTATCCTCCAGTTTAGTATATTTATTATTAGTAATTTGTCTCTCATTATGAACTACAGTTAACTAGTTGTGTACAAGTTACCCCTATTCAGTGCCACAATCTCTTCTGTATTAATGTAAAATCCTTAAATGGTTTGCTCTGTGATCTGAATTTGTATGTTTATAAACGCGTGACTGAAATACAATATAACCGGATTTGGACTGGGTTAGATTGTGTTTGGTTGGCTCGTAGTTGTTGTTTTCTCTATTCCGGCTTTGGGGACTGGTAGTCGCCGGGCTGACGTGTCCGTATTTTGATTTGCAAATATCAAGAGCACATTGAATTATTATTTTTTAATACATAAGAAATAGCCATATGTTTCACTTATAACGTAGGGTGACGCAGTCACATAGAGTATTAAAGTTTCTCACTTTCCGTGTATAAAGTATTTCAATATGACAAATCACTATCGTTTCATTTAGTATCTTGACCACTGAAAATAAAGTTTGAGGTACCACATAAGGGATTAACTTAGATTAGACAACCATTGAAAATAAAAACGCACTATATATATATATATATATATATATATATATATATATATATATATATATATATAAGACATACTTGGACATGGCTCTGACTGACATTCTGAAGTTTCTGTACTTCCTGTTGGGGGACAATCATCACCACCATATGCTGGGACCGGACTATCACATATACGAGTACGGCGACGTTGACCACCACCACAGCTATGTGAACAATGTGACCAAGAGCTCCATGTTCCCCATCCTCCATTTACTGGACAAGGACCACGGTTGCATGCACGTACCTATAATTAGCATAATATAAGAAAAAACGATTTTTATTTTAATTGAAAGCTATCAGAATAAGTTATAAAATACTTTGGATTTAAGCTTTAAGCCTAATCTATCAGACGTGATAAGAAGCTACTTGAATAAAACTAACTGCATGAATAAACTTTGTACTGATTAATCCTTAAGTGCTAAGTAATTTCGTCACTGTTGAATCTTTAGTGTTGATGGAGATCACTCACTTCAGCTAAAATGTAGTTATCGGTCTAAGTGATTCTCAATTGTGTGGGTTATGTCTAGACATAAGTTGGTTAGTGGTGGTAATCAAATTAATGCCTTACTACCCAGAGAGCATTATAGTCGGCGTACATCATAGAGACTTATCGTCAATCATTTAAGAATCTAGGCCATGCATGATTATTTGCTGGCTTTATTTTAAAAATTACTTCTCATTGTGAAACTAAAGTATCCTCAAGAATGATATTCGCAAAAATAGAATTAATCGTAATTGACAGTCATTGTGACATGGAATATTTTATCAAACTGATGAATCAACCAATTAGTCATACTTTTAAAATTTAAGTTACCTACCATCAGTTCTTGGCCAGGACATGATTTGCCACCATTTGAGGGTGTTGGATTATCACATGTTCTTTTACGATTTTGAGTTCCTCCCGTTCCACAAGTTGATGAACACTCAGACCAAGGTGACCATGGAGACCAACTTCCAGAGACTGGACAAGGTGGAAGTCCTTCACACATTACATCTTCAACAGCTTCTCCAACACAAGACTAAGTAAAAATGTATAGAAAATTCAAGAAACTCGGCAATTTTATTCATCTGTGTACAAACTTACGTAATGATAAGCATGAAAATGTACACAATTACGGATATTAGCGTGTGTTCATAAACTGAATCTACTAACTAATAAATAAGATGAAACATGTTTCATGGTGTAAATCATAATAAACCGCATGCAACTTACAGTTCATGTCTTCTAAACTTACAAAGTCATGGAAAGTAAGTTATTCATTTGGATTGTAAACTTGTAATAATTCGTGAGAACAAAAGATGTGGTAGTAACTTTTAGTCCTGCCTACTACCTTAGTGTAGTATAAGTAGTGAGTTAAACATTGTTCTCATTTCAGTTTTTTATTATCTTGATTCAAAGCTTAACCACTTAATACAAAAATATCTTAGTTCATATTTCATACTGGAATTGAATAGTCAAAACTCATCAATAATAAAAAATTTACGCACTAAATATGACTTACCCTACCACCATTACTAGGCGGTGGACTATCACAACGTCTTCGTCTCTGAGATAAACCAGCTCCACATGTGGCAGTACAAGCAGACCATGGTGTCCAACTACCCCATTCACCATCTGTAGGACAGAATTTTACTAAACAAGGACGAATTTCAGTATTTTCACCAAAACAATGTGCTCCACCATATTTTGGAGCTGGATTACTACATGTTCGAATCCTAGGTAAATGTTAGATAAAAAACGTTTGGGAAATCAACAGTGTTCGTTATTTAGACTGAACATTTCGAAATATGAATAGTAGTTGGTAAGTCACTTAAAAACCATAAGTTAACACTATTACTAAGATGTCAATCAAAATATTTATGTTAGTTCACATGTTAAACCATCCTTCAGCTCAACCGACTCAATATTACCAAGATTATCACCTTTCACGGAGCTACAGATCACTATAATCCATATGCATCACATCTTCTGAATAGTTATTCTAATGAAACCCAAAATAGAAAATTCTAAGTCATAAATATCCATCAAATTATGATATTATAGATATAAGAAATAATTTTATATCATATTACCCACCTTGATTGTGTTCCATGTCCACATGTTTGACTACATTCTGACCAACTAGACCAATCTGACCACCTACCATCTAATTGAACTTGTAAAAATGCAGGAGGTGAAAAATCTTCACCTAAACTTGACGAAGCAACACAATGATATAAACCATCATCATCAGATGATACTCCAACAATTCTACATTAAAATGAGATCATATAAACAAGTAGTAGGATATTATCAAAATTCATTACTTACTGTGTTATACTCACTTAAATGAATTATAGAAAAGACTATTTTGTAAGTTCGTGTAAATTTGATAGAACCAAGGATTCTAGACTTAGCTTCTCTTATTGTCAAAACCAAACAAATTACGTACTAATTCAAAGGCCACATAACAGATGTGAAGACGTAGACAAGGTATTAGTTCCAATTAAGTGAATTATACACCTAGTCACGGTCATAGACCACATGTACTTGTCTAGGTCATAAAGATATTGTATATATACTCATTATTTGATTTTAATATAAATCAGCTTTGGTATTTGACCCAAGAGTAACCAGGAGTTGTATACATATTCTCACTCAATCACACCCTTTGATCATAACAAAGATTATTTCGAATTGGACATAGTTTCAGTTGCTACCTCACTCCTCAACAACGTGTACCTATCACTCAGTATGAAATCAACCTTAAAACTGACAGGTCCAAACTTAAATGGGATAGATATCCTTAGTTTTAACATTTTCTTTAGATCATATCAGTCAGTGACAGAATAAGATCTCATATTAACATTGATTTGTTCGTTAAAACATTACATCTAAATTAGGATAAACTTGTATATTCCCGTTGATTTGTTATAGACTGAGGCTGGTCAGTCATTGATGCTACATGTGCATCCTGAGCGGATTGCCTCGATATAGCGAATTATTCACAAGTATTATTTAAGTTGGATTGTGACTGTAACAAATCTACGGGAATATACAAGTTCATCCTAATACCAACGTGCCTAGTACACAAGCGCGACTACCTGGACTCAGTAGTCTAGTGGTGAACGCTGTGGCGTTCGAAATGGACAACTGTTTCGTTCTAGTTTGAAACTCCTCAGCAGTGCGCACTCCAGATTCCGCACCCGGGGCTTCAGGTTGACGCGAACGCCTAACCATCTGCACTACTAGGTCTGCATCCAATGGTAGAATGCCCACTTCCATCAATTTGTGATATATATATATATATATATATATATATATATATATATATGTCGCGCGACATTCATCTATTGTCGTTGGTGATAACTGTCTCATTCCCGACAAGTCTGAACTCCACCAGTCATGACTTCTCACTCAAATTTACATGATTTGACACACGGCTATCTTCAAATTGTCTATCCCCTTTCCATTACGTGAACATAACTCACAACAGTACATGTGCACAAATGATTGCAACATGAAACTACACACTCAATGCCCACCTTCCTTCACCCACAACAATTTACTCAACTAAATTACTAATATCCACAAAAGTAAGCATCTCAAATAAATTATAATAATGAGTTCACTAATGACTAACTTCAGGAAGTTCCTTTAGCGCTAGTGCAAAGTCCTGACCGGTGGAGTTCAGACTTGTCGGGAATGAGACAGTTATCACCAATGACAATAGATGAATGTCGCGCGATATATATATATATATATATATATATCACAAATTGAGGGAAGTGGGCATTCTACCGTTGGATGCCGACCCAGTGGTGGGGAGGGTTAGGCTCTCGCTGTCAATCTGAAGCTCCGGGTGCGGAATCTGTGGTGCGCATTGCTGAGGAGTTCCACACTAGAACGAAACAGCTGTCCAGTGCTCCCTTGTTGTCAATGGTACCCTGCCAACATCATCAATCTGTGATATATTTTCAGTCAAATAAAATAACCAATCTCCACAAAAATAACCATCCCAATCAGAAAATAAATAGTTTGTCATTGAAACTGGTTTTGACGAGTGTCACCTAATGTCGCCAAGAAGACAGCTTGGACCTATCGAAAGGCCTTGTTCAACAACCTGTGATCCCATGGAATATTGATACCTTAGTTCTATCAGTTCTTGTTTTATCCTAACCGAAACATAAGTCGGCCTAAAATCAGGTGATTAAACATATTTAATAGATATTTTAGCTATCTCAGCCGGTGTGGACTAACAATCATATCAACTGATTTTTATCTTTTCCTAATGCCTTGCGTCTGAACTTATGATAGCTAACACGGTAGTTTAAATATATGTGATCAATGCTTGAAAATCATTTATGATAAAACACTACCAACTTATGAAAATCCTGTGCTTTTAAATACTGCATTTAACAGCCCCTAAATAAACTACAGACCTTGTTAGTATGCGGATATCTTGTCGAAGCCACAGGTGGCGGATGTTAGCAGGAACTAGACAAGCTTTCTAATCCCATTCAGAGGTAATGATAACTGAATACGTAATTGATTTTAAACCATATAGTATATACGACTTTCAAATGTATACCTGTTTTATTTATCACTTACCTTAGAGAACCATTATTTATGAGTGAACGATGCCCGCGAAGAATAATTTGTTGCTTATCTTTATACCATGTAATAGTTGGTTTAGGTTGACCTTCTGCATGACATTCCATGACAACTACACTACCAATTTGAGCTGTCATATTATTTGGATGATTAGTAAGATACGGTTTACCTGAAATGTAATGAAAAGGGAAGGTAGACTACGCCGAAGCAATTTATGAATTTCTACATCTATTCTGAGTTGATTAAGATTTATAGTTCAGTAAGTAAATTTTCAAAGTATTATGTCCTCCAAGTCGGTAGTTTATTCGTTAATATTTGATTGACTTTCTCAACAACATCTTCAGAACCTGCTTCAGTATGAAGATATTAGAGGGTTTGGATTATATAATCTTAATCATTTTTATGTCATTTCACTTTAGACAAAATTGAGCTTTTCATATGCATCTGCATAGACCGACTTTTCATTTTGTGTTTATATCTGATAATCATATGACATTCTGCAACAGTTCCATGTTTTACAGTGAACTTCTTACTTTAATTTTTAGTGTTGTACATCTTATCTTTTAGTTGGATTTGATCAGTAATTAGTTTACATACGCTTAACTACAATTTTATTTTTTGATTGTTCTAGGACGTTTTGCACGAAACCCAAACATTACAACTTTACATTATTTTATACTTATAGTTCTATAAGTAAACACAACTGTTTCATCTCGTGGTTGATGGTTTGACTAGCTGCAGAAAACTATAGTACTCGAACGCCTTGACCCCTCCTAGTCGCAAATTTAGAAGATGAAAGACGAGTAGTCAGGACACTTTATTCAAGTAAGATGGAGGGAGAGACTAAGAAGTGTCAAGACTTTCGAGTGCTAAAGTTGTTTGTAGCTTGTCAAACCACCAGCCACGAGATATAACAACAACATATCTACTCGACAAGGAGTCTAAATGTGAAAATCAAACTTGTTGCCTAGTCCTTTTATAGTCAAATGTCCAAACTACTAATCCATTATTCCCCGAATGGATTGTGTAATAGGATTTCTATTTTAACATTTATACAGATTCCACCGTTTAACTCTTCTTATTTATGTAAATAGTCACTACACCCCCCTTCCCCCGAACGCCCACTAAAAATATTAAATAACTTACTCTCTACAACTAAACGAAGTTCACCAAGATCTTCACCAACTGGGTTTGCAGCTATACATTGGTATGTTCCTGTATCTTTAGCCTAATTAAAAGGAAACAACACATTTAGAAAGTAGATTGATACAGTAGGTATATAATTGTTACAATTAGATCCAACACAATTCGATGAAGTATGAATAGCATAGTATGGCTATAAAGATTGTTGGATGTGTAATGTTTTGCTGACGATCGGAGTTAAAAATGTAAACTAATAAATGTCATTACATTAGTATAAAGGTTAAGCAATTACTAGGTAAACTGATGATCATGGACTCAATCTTTGTTAATATCGAGGAGCAAGCCTTCTTCAAGGTCTTATAGTAGGACTAAAAAGTCTAGTGGTCCTCTCCTTGATACAAATCATTCAATGTCGAACCATAATGGCTTATCACTTCGGATTGAGTGTCTCCCTTGTTTTGTATTGATATTAATTTCTCAAAAGGCTATGTGGTCTGGTTTGTGTATGATTTGTTTGGTTGATTTATCAGAATATGTTCGCATTATTTCCCGACTGGGATTGAGTAAGCATCGGACAGACGTACAGAAACCAACTAGGCGCACTCATTAGTGCTTGCTAATGTAACTTCATGTGTACAAGTACATTTCCATTAGTTGATCGTATACATCAGTCGTAAGTGGCTTTTTGACGTCAAAATAGAAGTGAATAGGATTTTCTCCACTTTTAAATGAATCAGTCACAGGACTATTAAGTCACATAAACATAAACAACATTTTAAAAAGATCTCCATTTTTAACAGTTTTATTTAAAAATAGAATAAGAATAAGAAAAAATTAATAGATTACTAATAATATACTACTTACTTTTGCCATTTTTATTACAAGACTTGAACCTTTATCTAAAATACGAAAACGACTTGAATTTGAAATTATATTTCCATCTTTTAACCATACTACTGAATCAGCATCACCGCTAACTTCACATCGAAGACGTGTTGTATCACTTTCTCTTGGTGGTTCATCTGATTGATATACATGAACTTTAGGACGAGCTATTCATTTAGACAAATAAATAATAGAGATGGAGATAATATTAATAAAATAAAACATATTTGAGAAGTTATATGCTAATATTAATCATTTTAATACAGGTGTGGTAATCTGCATTGGTCAGATGTGAAGTAGTTGCAAAGATGTTTCATGTTCTGTTCCGGGAGAACAAGTATCAATAGACTGGGAACATTGATACCTCATCAATATACCAAAAAAAAGAGAACTTAGCAAGCGTGAGAACTACATTAGCAGCACTCTACTTTCAGTATCAGGAAAATCATCAAAAGAGTGATGTTAAACGGAATGGAAGATCCAGTCGATGTCCAATTTTGGGATCAACAGGCCAGATTCCATAACATTGGGCCTTGTACTAATTTGATTGCAACAATACTGATCATTATTGAGTAATTAATTAAATAAAACTTACCACTTCGCGCCAACTTCCTTGGATATGAGAAAGCATTTTATAGCATGGATAACTATATATTATGGAGCCATCTTTGATACCATGGTGTGCCTGGGAAGATAGTTATTACGACGGACTACACTGCATAGGGAGCAGCTCACAGATTCATTCAAAGTGAAGACAGGCGTCAGATTAGGCCGTTTACTCTCATTCTTTCACTTTCATCTAGTGATTGATCAGATTATGAAAACTGCAACATCTCAAGGCATCACGGAATATAGTAGATTGCTTAAATTAAGCTAAACAGCTTAAACTTTGCAGATAATATACCTCTTCTATTTTGCACCCAGCAACAAATGAAGGTGGAATAGGACAGTACAGCAACAACCTACTCAGCCAGCAGTAAACATTGATATACACAATCGGAAAAGCAACATCTTAAAATATAAAACAACAAGCACCAACCCAATTACATTTCATAGCGAATTTCGAGAAGATGTGGAAACCTTTACTTACTTAAGCAACGTAATCAATAAACAAGGAGAGTCTGATACAGATATGAAGGCATGGGGTTGGCAAAACAAGGCAAAACAAACGCATCTCACCGACAAATGAAAAACATCAACAACTCAAACCACCTGTCAAACAACATCAATCTCACGATTTTCAATACAAACATGAAGACAGTTTGTTATATTATATGGAGCTGAAAGTTGGAGAACTACGAAAAGCATCCTTCAGTTGACACACGTATTTATAAACAGATGTGTGCATGATATTTCGGATGCCATGGCCAGATTCTATTACCAACAACCTACTGTGTGACAGTGGACAAACCAGTTTCTAGCCGAGGAGGAAGTTAAGAAAAGATTTTGGATGTGGATAGGACACACACTGAAGCAATGATCAAAGCGTATTACAAGATAGGCACTAACTTTGAATTGTGAAGACCAAATGAAAATAGGAAGATGAAAGAACACATTTGTTTGGGAACTGGAGGCAGACACGAAAATAATGAATAGCATTTTGGAAGAACTTTTAAAAGAAAGTAACTGGCACTGATTGAATGACTGTGATTATCAGAAATGTTTTAAATTTTTACTCAGTGAGGTATTACTGATGATTATAGCGTAATTCTAGTTTTGGTCGTAACTATACTGATTGTTTGTCTGGCATGTTGGTTTACGAAACTGACATTTGAGTCCAAGCAAGTCGTGTTAAATCTTAAATGAAAATTCCGTCTTAAGTATCATAACTCATTTAAATCTCTCGCTACTCAAATCCGAACAATTAACAGTACTGACATCATAGATGAAGTGTAAAACATCTTAATGAAAATGTTTATTGTAGATGAATATCCACAAAAACATGAAGCCCACATTTCTAAAAATACCAAAAACCTTTACATCAAAGAAAATACTTTACATGGACATTGATTTCAACGATGATGAAGATGTTGGTATCCAAAAGAGAAGGATTTCTATTTTACTTAAATGAATGCAACCTTGTGATTACTGTTGTCTAGTTACCCCTTGTTCGCCAACAACCTGAAAGATAAACTCTCTTATTTGACTACATTCACGTGTGTTTATAAATTTACTTACTTCATTGAAACTCATTATATGAGTCCTTAGATTACAATTCTATTCAAAAGAGTTCAAGAATATTATCCAACATCGTTGAGAAGTGGTGGTAGTGGAACAATTAGAACTTCCATTATTGAACATGTTGTAAACACAGACCAGTTTGATCAAAGCAGATCCTTTCTTTAAGGTTATTTATAAAATCCCCATAAGCCTACCTAGAAAAGTAATGCTTCATCTATGTTCAATTGTTATAGCCCACCACCTAATGACATAATCGAGCCCAGGATCTTTAGGCTACGCAAAGAACGCATAACCATTAAACCATTGAACTGACTGGCTTCCATCAGTTATTATTTGTAACAAACTTAATTAGTGATACATCACCGCGACCTCATTTACTGACATCGGTGTGTGTGGGGTGGGGAGGAAACTGTCCATACAGTTAACATGGTGTCTTAATGGTCTATTGGTTAACTATTCGTTCCTAAGCCTAAAGATCCTTAGCTGGATTCTCTGGTAGAGTACTAGATGGGTACATCAATAGAGTGATGTAGTTAGACGAAGTAACTATTCAGTAACTTTCTAACTCAGTCCAATTCATAAGATTAGACTAGAATATTTATGTAATTGTATAGTAATTCATAAAAGTAATGTTATTTATCAATAGCAATAGTAACGTACTTTTAACTTTTAATTCAAAATCATATTCGATATTCCCAGCATCATTCTTTGCTACACATGTATATCGACCAGCATGATCAGTTCTTAATGGACCTAGAACAAGTGAACCAACGCCATTTTTGCTTGGATTACCTAATTTGAAAATAAAAAAGAACAGTAAGCATTATTGTAGACGAAATTCAACCCACAGAATAGAATAGTGTTTGATTTTTATTTCGTTAACAATATCATGTCAATAAACGATTGTTTGAGGTAGCCTTTGCTAGTGGATTTGGCTGTTAATTTATTTCAATATTTTGAAACGGTTACAATTTAGAAGAAAAACACAAAGCTGAATGGCATGTGTTATTCTTGGTGATGTGGATCATTTAGCTGATTCAACTTCCTTCGAAATATATCGATAGATAGTTCTACAACTGTGTGTTGAGGCGAAATGTTCCACTAGGTGTAGTATTTACAAACATTCAGAGTTATAGCTTTCTGACTAACAACAACTTAATAGATGATATACACTTATTTAAATTTTATATAGAAACACTATATAACGACATGTCTCAAGAGAAATATGTGATTACAAAGTGTCACTTTTAAGGAGTTACATAAACACGAAAGTGTACATTGGACTTCGGTTATCCAGTTTGTTGTTAGGCTATTTGTATGTAATGTGTCTAGAATATCTGAATTCTTGTTACAGTGACAGTCAATTATATAATTACTTAACAACATACCGAATAATCAAAGTCTGTTTACTGTTATACTAATAAGCCAGATGGTATAGTTTATTAATGAATTTATAAATCACACTAGAAATTACCATTTAAGTAAGTCTATGTATTTATAAACACCTTGTAAATAATAAATATCGGTAATTATTCTATATGTTTTGGCAAGAATTCACACTTCACTGATTTTATAAGTAAAACAGTACCTAGTGAATGACTTAGATATACTTGAAACACTTTTAGTCTAGCTGATAGACAAGGTACGATCATTATCAGGTTTGAATCAAAACGTTCTGTGGAGATTGGCATTCAGTTTTAGTTGATTGAATTGGTCACAGATTGATGTTGGTAGAGTACAAATGAAAATCAAGGAGCATTGGACAGCTGCTTCGTTCTAGTGTGGAACTCCTCAACAACTGCACGATTGTCGTACTATAATACAAATTGATGGAAGTGGGAATCCTAACATTCGACGCTGGTCCAGTGGGGAGGAATCTGAGGTGTGCTCTGATAAAAAGTCCCATACTACAACGATATAGCATCCTTGCACTCCCTATTTTCTAATTGTATCCTACCAACATCAATCTGTGACCAATTCAGTTAACTAAAATTATCAGATTTGCTATTTGGTGATACACATCACTAGATAATTTTTGCTACCATATCACTAAAAACTAAATGGAAGTGAATAATAATTTTGTTCCACTACGGAACTCCCTCCAAGTACAAGTACATGATTCCAGGGAAAACAGGACATTTTGGTCTAACTATTAAAACTATTTAAGTAGTGACACAAAATATGCATCTCCAAATTTAATTAGTTCTCAATATTAAACGATAGTGCCAACAATATAGACTGTTTCACTTTTAAACATGCCTGAAATACAACGGTCATGATTTTCCATTAGAACTTCCATTGAGAAGACAAGTATTGTACAAAAGTAATTAGAATAGGAGGATAGTTAGAGTAAAGTATAGAAATGATCTAAGACGGTGAATAAATGATCGGCGAAAATTTCCTAATTGACCATTGTGAGACAGGGTGTTTGCTTCAAGGTTGCTACAAATTTAACTGAAAGTACACATCACATAATATTTCATTAGTATCTAGGCTAAACGTTAAGAATTTCACTTAGAGTTAGGTATTTAATATGATTTTGTGTCAGGTTACACGGTATGAATTAGGTTTTATAGTAGGAATAGTAGATGAATTGAACTCACTATCACAATGATTAGTTACAGCGCCATCGGTCATTATATTCAAAAAGAAGTTAGATAAAGTGAGAGACTCTCATTCCTGAAATTATCACAAGCAGTTGAACTTTCTGTCTTAATCACATAAATTTGAGGGGAATAATATGCACAACATTAAGTAAAATGTGTAGAAAACAACAATTTACCCAACATTTCCCATGTTACAGCGTCTCACCCAATCATACATTACATCTTGCTCGATGTTATCCGCCCAACAACCTCCTACCCCAGATTACATTTCGTCTAGTCTTATTTGTCATGAAAATATTTATATCTCCTGTAAAATAACTGCCTTTTTATCCTGATAAACTAATCAGTCACTAATACTATATTCACATTAGCATAAATTAGTCATAGAGTTAAAACGATGTCTACTCCATTTGTAAACTGAGCGTAAGCACTTTAAGTATTGAGTCTATTCGTTCCTATACTGTGCTCTAGGCAAGATGTTTATCATCGACATTCAGAACATCAATTCTAAATTATGTACTAATGATGACAATTGTAGTTTATTATAGTAGGCTACATTACGATGTGTTCTTATGTTAAAATCTGAATTCGGAAACGTTTAATAAGTCAGCTTCCAGTTAACATTTATGTATTTACATATACTACTTTGTTAGTTAGTATCAAAACAATTTAACTAATAGCCTATATATTTTCTGTAACTAATGTAACACGCATACATTATAAACTATGAATTGCACTACTTACTCGGAATAATATTTCCATTATGCATCCAACGTATTTCTGGTTTTGGATGCCCATTTGCAATACAACGAAATTGTATCCATCTTGCTTCATATGCTTCAGTTGTTTGATTTGGTGTTCTTTCAAATTCTGGTTTAGCTAGAAAAAAAAATAATTTCAGTAGTATACATGTATTAGTTGATATTAATTCATAAGTATAACACATCAAATTATTGATCATTGAACATGTCATTTTCATTTTTCTACTATCAAGAGAAACTAAGAAGAAAAATAAACAAACAATTAGGTCATTCTGAACTTCAATGATACACCTAATAATAACGTCTATGCTCCCACCCCGCCTTTTCCACCACTTCAACAGTTGTATAGTATTACATCAATCAATTCCTGTTACCTCAAGTGGAGCATAGGCGACTCACCAGCATTCTCCAACCAACTATGTCCTGGGCTTTCCTTGCCAGCTCTTTCCAAGTGCTCTTCATTCTCTTCATGACTGTCTCCAATTCTCAAAGCAATGTGTTCCTGGGTCTTTCTCTTTTTCTTTGGCTTTTAGGATTCCATGTAAGTGCTTGTCATGTGACACAGTTTGATGGTTTCCTCAATGTGTGTCCAATCCACCTCAAGCGCCTTTACCTAATTTCTTCCTCGTTTGGAAATAAATTATCAACATCAATCTGTGATATATTCAGTCAACTAAATTCAGCATTAATGAGAAAAGTTCCTATTTAGGCTTTAAGAAAAGACTAGAGGAGTGACGAAATTTCTTTTCAAATAGTTTTTCATCAAAGATCTACACTAATACACATCTACACATAAGTTTACATCAGGTTTAAAATCATTACCAAATAATTGGTGGTGTGTTACGTAATCACTTTACAGATTCAAATGTGTTAGAAACAAATTGCAAGTAATTAACAAAGCATTTAAGACATGAAGGTGAATAGGTTAACTATCTTTTTGAAAGTGTGCAAATGATAAGTGACTGGGTTGGCATGCTGTTGATTACATAATATCTATTGTGGAAAAACCGATACAGTAATTATGAGAAATCTGATTTTCAAGACAGTTACGTAAGAGTTAAATTACAATTAAGAGGTGACAAATTTTTTGAAGTTGTGAAAAGAATTGTACATCATGGCACTAAAAATAATAGTTATTATTATTATGAGTGAATCGAATGTAGTAAGTCATTTGAAAACCATTCGAGCACTGGCTATTATGATGGGCAAGACAAGGAAAGAGACTGTACAAGATTCTTATGTACACACAGGTCCAGTTTGAGAATGTGGATACCGATGGCTTCGGCTATATGTAGAAGATGTATGCGTAGCCATACGGTAGATTGGGTGGCTAGCGGTAGATGATTTTAGAAGCGCTCTTGACGTCTACTTGATGTACCATAGAAACCAAATGTGCAAGTACAGTGCTGTTTACCTGTCATAGTTGACCTTTACTCATCTAAGCTGGGTGATGTTCTGAAATTCCTTGACGTACTTACGTAACTGTCTTGACCATCAGATTTCTTAGAATTACTTTATCGGTTTCTTCTCAATCGATATTATATCATCAACAGTATGCCAACCCAGTCACTTATCATTTGCACACTTTCGGAAGAATAGTTAACCTATTCACCTTCATGTCTTAATTGCATTCGTAATTAGTTGTAATTGTTTTACAAACACGTTTGAACCTGTAAAATGATTATGTAACACACCACCAAGTATTTGGTAATGATTATAAACCTATTGTAAACTTATATATTAGTGTAGGGCTTTGATGATAAACTATTTGAAAAGAATCTTCGTCACTCCTCTAGTCCTTTCTTAATGCCTAAATGGGAATTTCTACAATATTTAAAACTGTTGTAAATGTATACATATGTAGATGGATTAGTATAGAGCTTCGATGAAAAATGAATCGAAAAGACATTTCTCCGATCCATTGGTTCCTCCTTAAAGTGCATTCTCGATATTGACAAATAAACAATTTCGCAGATATTTGATTGAATATGTCACAGATTGATGTGGGTAGTTTAGCATTGAAAACCAGGGAGCATTAGGCAGCTCTTTTGTTCTAGTTAAGAACTCCTCAGTTGTATTGTTTCCAGATTCCTCTCCACGGAATTCAGGTTGGCGAACACCAAACCCTCTTTGCCACTGAGTCGTCATTCAATAATAAAATTCTCACTTTCATCTATTTTTGATATAGTGTCATAGTCACCATTGTAATAATAGCATTTATTGATGAAGAGGATAGTGAATAAATCAGATTAACATAATTAGTAATACCCATCTATCCGTTAGTCTTACCTAAGATGAAGGTTCAAATAGTAGTATCTTGTTTTGTGATTAGATAGACTATACGTAGAAATCGTCTGTGGAACATAATATTTATTCCTACAGATCTGTATCATTTAGCTGTTTTTCGTATTTTTTAATCTTATAGTTCATTCAATTCGATGTAGAGTTCTCTGATGAAACGTAAGTTAATGAAGCCGAAATTTCAGGTTGACAGATGATGACAAATTTGAAGCTAAATGATGCTAATAAGAACTTGTTTTTTATGTGCATATTTTGTATTACTTAACTATTTTTACTATCATATCATAAAAGAATTGAATCACTTTGATGAGACAATTTTAGCATGATGCATCAAACTACTACTCATAACATCCTTGTGAGTAGTCAACACTAAATATTTAATTGATTGTATATATTCATCATTACTTAGAACAGTTGTACACATGATCTTTTCCAAGATTCTAGTCAATAACCTCATGAAGCGAAGGATTTCTTCTACACTACTAATAAGTAAGTACTCAGTACATAAAATATTTCCACTTCAATTAATTGATAATACAACCAATTGATGGAGAAGTCATTGTTTATCTCTGTTTCACATACAGTGTGGTTTACCACTTCAACTACATGAGTCTCTTTGTGAAACTAGATGTTCATAAATACAAGATAAGATTTTGTTACAGAGAATTTAAATTAAAGTATGAGTACACTTTAACAGTATGCAGATAATTATGATGATTTGCATCTTTTTCTTTCTTATGTGCTTACCAACGTGAACAGTTGAGTATGCAGTGAATTTAATAAGGTTGTGTTATGGTGCTTGAAATTGAAATTGGAACCCAGTGAGTCTAGATGTAGACGGATATGTTCTAGTGATACCTACTTCAGTTTCGACTTCGCTACAAATTCTTCAGGTTTTACTTAGTAGTTGACTTAGGACTTAAATATTCCTATAATCTGTCACTATCGCATCAGTATTAGTAGTATAAATAATAATGGTATGCAGTTTGTTCGCGATAAACGTCTTTTGTAGCACTTTTCTAGTTCATTGAGTTGTGATTTCACTAATGTTTTCATCTAAGAATTGTAATTTGAGAGAAATCGGTTTCCTACAGACAGTTACGTTTTCCAATTTCGTTTTCTTGGCGTCAACATTGGGTACCTTTAAATGACGCATATGAAAATAGATTCATACACAGCAAACTATTGGATATTCATAGTGACATATGACCTCTTATTTACACATACATATTGAATTGGGTTGGTTATTTTTATGGAGATTGATTATTTAGTTAATTGAATGTCACGGATTGATGTTGGCAGGACATCATTGAAAACCAGGGCACACTGGACAGCTGTTTCGATATATATTGAATGATGCTTTAATTTTGGTTATTTCTCCGAAGAAGCTTGGACTAGTTTACCAAGCGGAATGTTGAAATTTTCATTCGCTAAAACTATTTACATATACGTTCTACTCATATGTATTACATACATTCATCGCCTAAGTTTTGTGAATCTATTCGTCCTTCTTTGTCCAAAAATCCCTATAAACTTTCACAGTACAATGATTCAATACACTGATTCTTTCAAACAAGTAAATTTTTTATTTTCAAAACATTTAGATACAAGAAGTGTTACATTGTTTGACTTGAGGATAATATCATACACATCTATGCAATGTTCTACTTAAGCATATTGTTTAGTTTACAAATTCTTTATGATGATACGAATGTAAATTACATCTCTGTTAACCAAATGAATAATACTACTTATTATTTCACTACTACAGTTTGTAGTAGTGAAGCAAAGGAGAGATTTTAAGTGATCTAGTAATATTACAAAATACGTATGTGAGAAAAAATTTTTATAGAATTTTAAGTATGACAATGATACTACTGAAGACCTCAGATACACATAAATAGAAACGTTTCAGTCATCAAAATATTACAAAGTTGGTATCGTTCCAGTGGCAGTTTCATGTGATATCACAATTTTTAAAGGTTAAAACAGCATCTTTCTTATATAAGATGACAGACTTGTATGAAGTAATGTGCCCATCTTAAACTCGTTGTTCATTTACTGTTCAAAACTATAAATTACTTCCGGAAGACGAGTTAATTCTACCTTTTTGGGTAGATGTATTGGCTGCACTTGTTAATTTCTTGCTCTTAATTACGTCAGATGGTACCATATGGCAATCTGGTACGAAATGAATAAACAAGCAAACAGAAATGGAGCTAGGATGATACATAAACAATAAACCATTCAACATCGATACAACTAAAGAAGCCGACCTTTAAGGACTTTCAGGGATGTTGTAGAAATGTTCAAATCTCAGCCCGCATATTTACTATGTATGTTGTGAATAATTTGTTTAACTGACTCAAAATAGCCAGGACTAAGAACAAACAACAGTTCATCATATATAACCGTTGGACGTTAAGTACAACTCTACCTTTGAAATATTAGACACGTACCATATAAAAATGATGCGAGAAAGCTATACCTCTGACGATCCGATGCATAATTTTTATATGATCAAACAATACTTATAAACTATCGTTATATCGAGGCAATCCATTCAGGATGCCCATGTATTAACAGACTTATCGATTTCAACTGGCAGATCTAAATACATCCTAATTATACATACATACCCGTTACACATGTATGGCTATCTGGACTCAGTTGCTTAGTGGTAAATGCAGTGGTGTTTGACAAGAAACAAACTGAGTTCGCGTCCTAGTGGGAACACCACTTAAGTAAGCATTATTAACCACTTAGATGTAAATAATAGGTTTAGAAAAGTACTTACTAAAAATTGTTAGGAAGGTAGAATCCATAGCCAACTCTTGACCAGGAGAACGAGCAATACACGAATACGTTCCTCCGTCTGATGGCTATTTAGGAAAAGTGTTAAGAAAAAATAGACATTTAACTCATATTAACAAATTCATTTTCAGATAACTTAAAAGACTCACTGTTTCATTGGAGAAGAAACTGAACAATGCTACTGATTGTATTGGTCGTACGTATCCAATGTTCTCTAAAGGCATTATCGAATCTTATCTAGCTTGTCTTGTGAATATAGTATATAAGTTTGCCACCAGTTGCTTACAGTATCATCCTACCAATTTCTTTCAATATCAGACACATCACTGTACTATATAACTCTAACTTGTACATTACAGAAGCGTTGAGAAGCCAGAAATTCCTAACTAAACTCTAGGTGTTTTAGCAATCTCTACATTTAATATGACCCCCCCCGCTAACCCCTTAACACCTGTTTTTCGTTTGGTTACTTTGTTTATTATTTCCTTTGATTTCTAATTTTCCATACTTAGTAACTGGTATGTTACTAACAAATGCTAACTTTTCATAACATCTATAGCTGACTCCAGTAGCTATGGAATTTCTTTTACAATAATTTCGTAATATTCTGATCTATTAATTATTTTTATTATGTCGGACCACTAAAGAAGGGTGAATAACTTCCAGAACTGTGTTTTAGAGGACTAACTCATTTATTCTGGTCGTGTGTAATGTAAACATTACATTTCTATTATTCTTACGTTACTCACCCTAACCTCCCGTTTACTATATTTGCTATTATTATGTTGTCTCTTATCATGGACTACAGTTAATTGATTGTGTGCACGTTACCCCCATTCACTACCACAATCACTTCTGTTTTGTATTAATGTAAAATACCTAATTGGTTTGCTGTGTGGTCTGAATCTGTGTATATATAAAGGCATGATTAAAATACAATACGACTGAATTGGGTTGGATTGGATTGTGTCTGGTCGGCTCATGAATCGTTGTTTTCCCTATTCCGACTTGTAGGACTAGTAGTCGCGGGGCAGAAGTGTCCGTATACTGATTAGCAATTATCAAGGACACTGTGTATTTCCGCATTACATAACAATTTTTCATCTTCTATTGAGATCATTACGAGTACTGTTCATGAACTTTGTTACAAATGAAATCTCTGGGCAACGAAATATTCATGATGCAATCATTTTTCATTTTTTATTAGATTAACATCGCTTATATTGTAAATACAACTGTACACTTTATGGAAAGATAACATTGTCGAAAAGAGATTTCCTTCACTGAATTGTCAATAAGTAAACTTCTACGGCTTCTTAAAGATGTCTAAGAAAAACAACCAAATGTTTCGTAGTTTCTCAGTAACTACCTTTATATCAAGAATTAATAGTAATAACTGTATAAAAAAAAGCAAACAATCTTCACACTGTCATGAAGAAAAGTCCTCATCAATGAAGAATAGTGAAGGAAATATTAATTACAGGATATGTTTATATAGTCAACTATTTATGACAAGAAGTCGTGAATGCTGAAGTCCAGATTTATCTGAAGTGCGACAATTATAATCAGTAATAAGCACTGATCGTCCAGCTATATCACAAATTGATCAAAGTCAAAATTCTACTATCGGACAACAGCTCTATGATGTTAATGGTTAAGCGTTCACCTCGAAACCTGAAGAACATAGGTTCTATTACCTGACGAAATGGAGGGTATGCAATACGTAGTTTACATGAACGCCTTATTGTAGTTAAATAACTACTTAGAACCAACAAGCTACGAACATCTGCAACAACACCAGTGATCGAATACATGACCTTCAGGTACTATGGTGAGTGTATGATTAAATTGACTATGAACAGTTTATATTTCTAAGTTGCATTGGATCACAATGCAGTGTAGATATCATTTAATCCCATTTAAAAGTAACTGTCTAACTTCTCAGATGGTTGAATGGCAATAATTATGGTTTCATACTAAAACTCTGAGTATTATCCTTTGAAATTAATCACTTTTAAGCACATATTCTTGCATATCATAAGCTATGCATAAATTGAATTTGGTTGTACTTTAAGGTTAAATAAACTATGTACTCATCAAAATGAGTTAAGCAACTTCAAGAAATGAAGTTTGTCAACAATGAATATTCATACATACTGAAAAAAAAAGTTATCTATTACTTACACTTAAATCATGTATAGTAACTTTAGTTGGTGTTTCAAATCTCACACGATCACCTAAATGATTGATCATAGGTTGACCTTTGAATTCCCAAATAATTTCAGGTTTTGGACGACCATCAACTTCACAATTCATTGTAACTGATTTACCTTCGTAACCAATTGTGGAAATTGGTAACGAGACACGTGGTGGAACTGTAAAATTGAAAACAAAATAATTGAATTGGTGTAAAATCATCAAATTACGACATATACTGTCATATACTGAATAAGTAGCTCTGTCTTACTGTATGGGTGTGAGACGTGGTCATTAAGGGTAGATGACACTCGAAGGTTATTAGTTTTTGACCATCGATGTCTACGAAACATCGCTCGCGTTAGCTGGGATCACCGAGTAAGTAATAACGAGGTTAGACGACAGGTGTTAGGTAAATGTAGTAAATCGTTCGATGAGGTTGTGAATCTTCATCGACTGAGGTGGTTGGGACATGTGTTGCGTATGCCCAACCACCGTCTTCGTCGACGCGCAATGCTGGCTGATATAGGAATAGGATGGAAGAGTTAGAGGTGGCCAAACTAAAACATGGCATCAGTCCATGAAGTCACTGACTGCCGGTCTAAGTCGTGTCGGTAGCTGCAGACTACCTGGATGAGGTCCTCGCGATTACCGTAACGAGTGGCTAGAAACACTGAGTGACATGGCCCAGAATCGGTCACAATGGAGCAGATGTATTTAATCTTTGTCCTCCCTTAAATCATGAGATATAAATTATTCCATAACTTTCTTTCTACGCTTCCTGAACCATATTCTATATGTTCACACTCCTTGTTACTATTATTATTTTATTTTATTGAAGTAACTTCTACTAATGCTGGTGGTGTTAATCTTGCGGTGCCTATGGTGGTATCCCAACTTGAACCGATGCACACATGTGCCAGGTTCTATGTTGATTGTACACACACGTACACTGAATAAGTATTTAGACATTGTTTACCCATTCATCAATAGAGTGACCTCCTTGATGATTATGAGATGTAAGATATACATTCAAATATATTACAGTGAATAAAAATTGCTACCACACTTTTCATCAGCTATTTATGAGTACTTAATTACCATCTAAAATTTTATTAGTTAATTTCAAATAATGACATACAGTGAGCATTACACATTTGCATAAACTTGCATTTACTACTGATATAGTATGAATGAAAAGATATTTGTATTACTGGTGTATATTGAAAGTAGTCTAAAGGTTTCATCAATCCACAAAGTTACTGACTAATAGTTTGAAAGTTATAAACTTCCTGGTGTGAATTGTCAAGATTGTGGTCTACATTTTAAGACCTTAAAACCTCAGGTTGGTTACAGTGATGGTTGAATCACAGTCAATTAAGAAATTATAAATGACTATTCCACTAACAAATAGGAATTCAATATGATGAGAATCTATTTAAATGAAGTTATAACATACCAACTATCACTATTTAGTGGTCAATTATTGAGTGTAGTCGATTAATTCGATTGAATTGAATGTATCAAGCTAAATACATGAAATCAGTAACATTTCTATTAATTTAAGTTGGATTGTGACTGGCAAGCGGAATCCAGAACGTGCGTTTCGTCTAGTTCGGGACTCATCGGCTGGATGTACCTGTATTCCAATGTCGATGTTCACACAGGGATTCGAACCCAGTCCGCTTCGTGCCAAACGCCACCGCGTTCACCTCTAGGCTACTGTGTCCAGACAGTCACACTTGTGCAACCGGAATATATGTAATGAAGGTAAGCTTGTATTTTCCCGCTCAGGATGCACATATGGCAACAGAGACTGACCACTTTCAGTCCATTACAAATCAACGGGAAAATACACAAGCTTATCCTAATCTCTATTAATACAGTCTTTTGTTAACTGCCAAGATAACTCAGTAGCCTCAACTATTATTATCTGTAAATCTAATTTAATACATCAACCAGTAACATTAGACAACACCGAGAATCGTAATATAACTATAGAGACACGTAGAAAACCTTATTGGTTTGATGATGATTCCAATGTGTAAGAGTAGTATGCCTAGATTGATACTTTTGTGTATTACAGATTATTGGGCCAACAGTCTAGGATATTTTAACAGGGAGTAAAGTTAGTTCAAAAACATATAATGAGTAAAATAGAAATTAGGTTTAAAGGTAGATTTTGCATCTCTGCTTGGGTTATTTGTAACTATGCCGTTTTCCGGAATACTGTTTATCATTTTTCAAGTAGATATTGATTCAATAATCTTCAAGTGTTGTAACCTGTGTGCTTGTTATCTACTCTTTTTATAATCAACAACAGGATTCCATCTTATTAGTTTGGCGCTATCACTGAGTATAGTTTTTAAATGTGAATCTTGTTATTCATGTTAATCATTATCATCATCAATCGAATCATCTAAATATACACTTCTTTAAGTTTATCATTAAGTTCCTGTTTGTTTATTAGGAAGCTACAAGGTTTAGGAACTAAACATCACGTTATCATAGAATATCATTTTGCATATGCTTTCTTGTAGTACCTTTAGTTACATATAATAGTCAACCAATAAGAATGTACATAGTAATCTAGAGCCGATTTACAGCTAACTGGTACCAAAGTCGAGTAGTATATCGTCGATATTTTAGTCATATATGGGCAATTAGTTTGTATCTTATGGTAATTTTTATCTGCTCAATAACATTCTAATTTTATACAATTAGGGGGTTTGTAGAGATAGTTAACTGTCAATTTTGATATCACGAATTGATCTGAATCAGACAACCAATGATCACCTGGAAGCATTGGACAACTGTTTCGTCCTAGCATGGGATTCCTCAGCAGTGCGCACTCACGACCCCATCGGGGATCGAACCCAGGACCTTCTGGCTCCGTGGCGAAGGCTTTACCACTGGACCACTTGGTCGGTTGATATTTCCAATTCAACCAATTCGTGATACGTTGCGCGACCTCCTCTATGCCATCGGTGAGTTACTGCCTCACACCCGACACGGCTGAACTCTGCCGGTCACGTCTTCACACTAGAACTCCAGGAATTACCTCAAGGAGCTAGTCACTAGTGAGCTGATATTAATTGCAATTAGGGGGTTTGTAAAGACAGTTAACTGCCAATTTTGAAAATATCAACCGCTGGCAGCCGACTCAGTGGTTCGTTGGTAGGTCGTTCGCCGCGGAGCCAGAGGGTCCTGGGTTCGATCCCCAGTGGGGTCGTGGGTGCGCACTTCTGAGGAATCCCATGCTAGGACGAAACAGTTGTCCAATGCTTCCAGGTGATCATTGGTTGTTTGATTCGGATCAATTCGTGTTATCAAGGTCCTAATTTATGTCTGTCAGCCACCTGCTTATCTTTAACTCGGCACAAAGCTGAATATATCAGTCACTTCCCCATCCCTCAGATTATCTTTTAGTTGAGTGGAAAAATAATTGTTCATAGTTATAAACGAAAAACCTCCCAGTCATTCATACAAGATGGTCAATCAAAACAAGTTTGAGATCCAAGTTTTTTGTCAACTTTTACCAACCATCTAATATGAAAACATGATGGACATGAGATGCTAAATCACTTAAACCAGTAGTTACATTCTTTATGTTGGGCGATTAAGGAAGAGAAACGAACTTTCAGAACTGTATTTTGAGGAACTATTTCAATTATTTTGGTTGTGAGTAATATAAACATTTCATTTTTATGATTGTTAGGTTCCTCCTACTCTATCCACCAGTTTAGTATATTTACTATTAGTATATTGTTTCTTACTATAAACTACAGTTAATTGGTTGTGTATAAGTTGTCCTCATTCACTACCACTATCTCCTTTGTTCTGTACTAATGTTATATTCTTGATTGTTTTTGCTGTGTGGTCTGGTTTTGTATATATATAAAGGAATGTTTGGAAATATAATATGATTCTGATTCTGGTTCTGTCTGGTTGGTTCTCCTATTGTTTGATTGGGACCAAGTGGGACTAGGATAGAAGCACATTTATCGACTAGGTACACTTCATTGGCATCTCGTTCAATTGATCAATTTTCTTTGCATCATAACAATATTACAACTTGATAGACAGAGATCGATTAGCACTATAGGACCAGATAAACATGATATTACGTACTAATGGGTATACAACCAATGTAAAACAACAATTCTGATGTGTAAAGTAATGAGAAAATATTTTTGCACAACATGAAATTTTTACTCACCTTGAACAAATACACGAAATGTTATACGATCTTCACCAGCTGCATTCTTAGCAATACAAGTAAGTTCTCCTTCATCTTCAGGTCTTAAAATAAATAAGCAATATGATTTATACAATTATTGACCTCATAACAAAACAATATGAAGCTTAGATTGTTTCTATAATCAACAAGTCTCTTAACCTCTTTGTATTCGCTCTACAGTAATATTTCTATTAATCACATTCTTCACCATTTGTTGTTATGTATGTAGTCTAGTTGAAAATGAGACTGGTATAGGGACAGTCATATTTATCCTGCTTTAATCAGAGATTGATCAAAAAACCTTTTTTGGGCATTCACTTGCTGAATACTAAAGTTAAACTGTCATTAATAGTTAATGTTAGCCTGAGAACTAGAAATAACGTATATAATATGAGTTGAAGCTAAATATATACCCACAACTTGATGAAAGCAAGGGATTGAACCTTAGAGTTTCATTTAAGAAAACTGTCTATCCACTAAAGGCTAATTCATAAAATTATCATCTTTCATTGTGGTTAACAGACTGTTTTCACTGCATCTTGATATCATGAATGACATTTAATATAAATCGACTATTTCAATTATCAGATGTGAAAACAACTCTTGTTGACAAGCTGAAGTTGGTTATCTAGCCTTCAAAGTTGAGTATGCTGTTAAAATAATTCACATACCCTAACAAATAGATCTACTGATAGTAGATAAATTCTAGTTTACTAATGAATATTTAGTGGTGATTCTCATATTCCTAACTGACATTGATTACACGATCATTGAAAACCATGAATCACTGGATTTGAAAAAAAGTACTAATTTGCAATCTTACAATAATCGAACCAATCAAGCTTCATGATGAACGCTTAATCATTAAGCTAATCAGTAGATACCCCACTAGTTTGCAAATCTAACTTTAGTTAACTGGTAACATTATGTGACTAATCATCCATTGAATTCGCTAATGTTTGTGTTAGTCAGTCTTACATAACAAACTTCAACTTCAGCGGCTTCCACAACACCCTATAACAGCACAAACTAGCTTTACAAGACACTGATTTTAATCTCCCTTACCCTATCACAGATGAATTGATCTCTTTCCAACGTCATTTAAAATCATATTTAAAATAAAAATACTAATAGATATTGTCTCTTCATTAACTTACTTTAATGAATTAAAGATAAATAAACCAGACTCTGTAGTAGTATAGTAACTTTTAGTTCGACTAAATGTTAAACCATCACGTTCCCATGTTAATGTAGGTATTGGAGAACCACTTTCAACTTCACAATTTAAACGTAAAACAGAATTCAGTCGACCTGATACTTCTAAATTTGCTGGCTTAACTAATGTTGGTGGGACTACATAGAAAACAAGTATAACATTATAATTTTATAAAACATGGCAGTCATCATAATTAAGAAGTAAAAAAATGTAACAACTAACACTATACATAATTACTGATCATACTTCACAACAATTTTATACAAACCACAGACTTAATTCCTTTAAGAAAAGTCTAGAAATGATGAAAGTCTTTGTGGGGATCTCCAATAATCGGTTGATATAAAACTAGTTGATCAAGTGACTTAACTTTAGTTTAAGCCTCAGTTATTTTATAAACTTGTGATATGCCGGGCACCTAATGAAGATTGACTATCTTTAAGAACTATGCTTTAGAACATAATTTCAATTGTTGTGACTGTGGATAATGTAATCATTTCATTTCTTTAACTGTTACGTTCCCTTTGTCCGGTCCTTCCGTTTAGTATATTTACTCTTAGTTTATTGTTTATTACTATGAACTACATTTACTTAGTTGTGTACACGTCGTTCCAATTCATTGCCACTCTTCCCTTTGTTCTGTATCAATGTTAGATTTGTGATTGGGTTACTGTGTGGTCTGATTTTATGTGTATATAAAGGCATGATTAAAATATAATACGGCCTCGCTCTTTCCGTTTTCCGGTTTCCAATTCTGGTTTTTGTATTATCGGCCTGGGGGACGAGTGGGCTTAGGTCAGTCGCGCATCATCAGCTAGGCACACTTCATTGGCGTTCTCTACACCCAACCAAAATCCCCCCTCTCTTTCTGAGCCCTAACAACTTGTTGCTGTGCTTCCTAACTCATGCATCTCATTATACGTATGAGTGTTGGACTGCTTATTTCCTTTACTACATTGTTTTGGTGTTGTATGCTAGTCGTTTCTTCATATTCCATATATACGATTGGTCGTTCTATTTTCATCCCCCTACGCTTAGATATATTTAGGACACTGGTATTTCGATATACAATCATGTAACACATATTCTTAGTCAGACTTCATTTCTGGCTTATTTGTGCTATTATTTTTAAGGTATACAATACAACACTGCAAATATTACTGTTGAGTACTTACTATGTTACTCTGTCATTGGTTCAGAATATAGACTTCTAATACTAATATTAAAACAACTATTGATAATAACAATAACATTAGTAATAATAATGAAGATAACAGTAATGAAAACAATAACAATAATAATGATAATAATACAACATAACTAACTTCACAGGTGAGATTCACAGTAGCATCATTACTGAATTCTTAGGATACTACATATCAATAACATAATATTGTATTCTATTAACATGATTGAACTGTCTAATGACAGTGGTATGTTACTACAAAAGACTATATTAATGAAGTGATTTCTACTATATCTGTGGTAACATGTCAATGTGTTTATTGTATGCCTAGTTTCTATGACGAAATAATAATCGAAGAAGAAGAAAAGGAAACAGTTCTGCATAAAAGTAAAGACTATCCTTTTTAAAGAACTTGAGGATAATAACAAAGATGCTGAAGAAGGCTTTCATTTTAAAATAATGTAATAGATAGGATAGAAAAACAGATAATTGACTCAAGTATGAATTAAGTTGAATTATGACTGGCGAGTAAAATTGACCAGTCTCTGTTGCCATATGTGAATTCTAATCAGATTGACTCGATACAGCTAAAATTCATAAGTATGATTCACACGAAAATAATTGAGTTCAAGTCATAGTGTGAACACCAACACTGATATCTAGGTACTTTCAGCTGATGAGTCCTAAATAATACGAAACGTGAGCCACAGATTTCACTTGCCAAGTATAATACGATTTAAATTATTAATTTATGTTATTATTAATCTTATTATCATCAATTTTAGTGCATCTGTCAGCAATGCCATGAATGTGAACCTTTCACTTATGATTAGTTATATGATCCATAAAATTTGTTAGTTATCACAAAATAGGGTGATCGGTTTAATAGTTGCATAGAAAGATTGCTGTATATTAGGATGAAGCCTGTTGAAAATCCGATTGATGAAACGATAACATTCACTACTATTATGTGTTGTCCTAATAGAATCAAATGTTCTGAATGCTATTTCGCATACCTAGTTTTTGAAATTGAGCCAAGGCGTATCAAACCGTCAAATATTTAGAAATATTTTAGATGTGATTTTATACTACTTATTAGTAGGCAGAGTTATATATGTCTAATGAGATGAGATCATTTTAGCACAATTTACAAGTTGGTTTTATATTCATACAGTGAATGCAATAAATGAAGATCAACTTATGAAGTATGACAACATGTTCTCACTTTTTGTCACCATTAGGAAATTTGAAATTCGCTTTACTATATATTATCTCAATTAGTTGTGACAAATCGATATGTCAGACAATCATTGACAACCAGGAACTGATAATGAACAACGATTTCATTCTATTATGGGACTTTTCAGTAGTGCACATCCACAACTGCACCAAAGACCAGACTCATAACCTTCTGGCTTTGCAGTGAATGCTTTTCATTATACTAATGAGGCAGTTTACAACAGTTGATATTTCTAACCCAGTAAATTGGTGATATACAGATTGAGCAACCTCATCTTTTGATATCGGTGAGAAACTGACTCATAGTTGCATCTTGTAACTAGAATTCCAGGAACTGCATCCATCAGGACACAATCAAAAAAATTTTATTCGTAACGCAAAATCTTATAAACAACTTATAAAAATATCAATTTGATATAACAGATGGGGCTAAATTAGACAACCATTGATCATCTGGATGGGATCAATGTCCTCATTGTTGAACATATGAATTGAGCTTAAAACTACAGCGTATTCGCCACTTAACTGATAGTGGACACATTATTGATAAATTCGGCTTCATTCGAAATGATTAATAAACTGGCAAGCACAAATCACCTTCTCTTAGCTGAAGCACAATTATTATAAGATGACCTAAACCATATTTGTGTGTGAAAAGAAACCGTAGTAAACTTTGAGTTGCCTTGATGAATTTAGATTTTTAACATACGGTTACGTAATATTTTGTGAACCAAATTTTCAATTCTTCTTTTCCGAGCTTTACTCACTTAACTACTGCTTTTTAACACTTATGTTTATTATCACATAATTTATGTTACCTACCGTCTTAACTCTTTATCCATGCTCTTCTCAGTTTTATCGTTTAGACTTTCCTTATAGTTGTAGTATGAATAAATCAGCTGTGTTAATGACAATTTAAGATGGATTGTGACCAGCAAGTGGAATCCAGGACGAACGTTTTGTCCTATTTGGGACTTGGCTGGATGTGTCTGCATCCTAATGTTGATGTTCACACTGGAATTCAAACTCATTCCCTTTCATAGTAAACGCCATCGCGTTCACCACTAAACTACTGTGTCTAGACAGTTACACTTGTGCAACAAGTCTATGCGAAATTAAGACGAACTTCTATCAGGATGTACATATAGTAACAGAGATCGACCACCTTCAGTCCATAACAAATCAACGGGAAGATATAAGTTTATCTTAATTGTGTTAATGACGTTTTAATTCTTATGTAAATAAGTTGTGTTGTATTGTATTTTTCCAGTTGATTCACATCTACATGTCAATTTAAAATTCTTCATGTTATTGTAAATTGTGAAGTATGCATAACCGTTTTATATTCAATGATTCTAGTTAATTGTAGGTTGTATACAGTTGAAGAGAATCAATGAGATGAACTGAATTCAAGAATAATTGTTCTAGTCTTACTTAAACTTGATGGAAGCAAACTGTTAAATCTAACATCTAAAGAAGATTGACCATCTTCCACTACAATTCTGAACATTTTATTTCTATTATAACTACGTTCGTCTCACCCTAACTTATCATTTGATCCGCTGACTATTAGTATATTATTTTCCACCTATTCTTAATTAATAATATACATCACTTCACAGTTATCTATGATTGTCTCTCTTATTATGTAATCATGTCATTTTCCTAATTGACTGATTGTGTAATCAAGTTTTACATATATATAAAGGAGTACATGAAATGTAATCAAAATTGACTGGTCGGATCATCTGTCTTGTGTTTATCCTATTCTAGTCTGGAAATGAGTAATTAACAAGAGAATCATAAAGGGATCGACTAGATAATCGCATTTATCATTGATCGCTGTAATTAGCTATTATAAAGTCAATCACATATCTAGTCAATCATCAACTGTGATTAATCCAAACATTCCGTCATAACAACAATTTCTTGAAATTGTCTCGTTTACTTTTTCATTATATTCTAACAATATAAGTAACACTTTATGATTTCTTCCGGTTTCTTTCCCAGACGATGTATGATATCTCAATTAAAGCATATTCATTAGTTTAACAATAATAAAAAGATAATCATAATATGCTTATAAATAATAGACTTACTTAAAACTTCTAAACTAACAACAGCATTCTGGAATCCAGCTTCATTATTCGCTGAACAACGATAACGACCAGCATGTTCTGAACGTACTTTTTCGATTAAAAGACCCTAAAATCAATTGAAATTAATTATCTAAAGTGAATTTGATCTTCTTGAATTAAATAATAGTTCTTCCATAGTTCAAATGGTTTTATAATATGAATATTTTCAAGTTATAAACTCTATAATAACTGCCTTCAAAGGTTGTAGAATTATAAATTGATGCATTGTGAATAATGAATGAGTAGTGTGGACAATAAACATAATTCCATCATCGAGTTGAGATTCATGTAGCTTAGTTAAAGTTACTACGAAGTTTCTCAAACGTAGATAGGTATGTTGAATTTTAAGCTTTCGGCATGCCTAAAGTCGAATGCATTAACCACTGAACCATCATTAACATTTTATTGACTGTTACTATCAATAGAACTATATCAACATATATACACTGGTCTGATTTCGTCATTTCTATAGACCATATAGCTTAAAGGTAAACCTTTGAACCACACAGGAAGTTCATTTGGATTATAAACTGCGTTAAGATTGTAGATACTCACTGAATCACACATTAATCTAAAACTTCTTAACAACTGCCTTTAACGTTATTAATCAACCAATGATTGGCTATCACCTCATATGGTGTGCAGACCATCGACCACTGTTCTCCAACCAATTCTGTCCTAGGCATGACTTTCTAGTTCTTCCCAAATGTTGCTCATTCTCTTCATGTTTCCCTCTAATTATCTGCGGAATGTATTCTTCGGTCTGTCACTTTTCTTTTGGTCTTAAGAATTCCATGATAGTGCTTGTGATGTGACATGTTGATGTTTTCCTTAATATGTATCCTACCTACAGCCGGCGTCTTTTTTAATTTCTTCCTTGGCTAGAATTCGGCTGATTTGTTCCCTGCCATAGAAGGTTGCTGATGACATCTAGCCAACAGATCCGAAGTATATTGTGCAAATAGCTGTTTATAAATACTTGTATTTTTTAATAATGCTTTTCACGGTTCACGAAACAAGTCTCAGCTCTATACAATAAAACTGTCTTGACGTTTGTATTGAAAATGGTAACTTTGATATTGCTTGACAAATGGTCTGAGTTTCAAATGTTTTTCTTCCGTAGAAATGCCACCCTTGCCTTGCCAATCCGTGCCTTTACATCTGCATCAGATCCTTCCCCTTGTTTATCGGTGACGCTGTCTAGGTATGCAAAAGATTCCATATTCTCTAGAGTTTCTCCGTCAAGTGTAATTGGGTTGGTGCTCGTTGTTTTGCATCTAAGGGTCTTGACTTTCCCTTTGTGTATACTGAGGCCTACTAGTGGCTGCAGAGGCTGCTAGGACACCGTCCGTCGTCACCTGCATTTGTTGCTGTATATATGTTGGACTTTAACAATATAATACTCATTGTTGCGACGGTAAGTTAATGCCAATTTAGTGAATATAAATTACACAAAATGAGCAAATCCTCATAAAATATGATGTATTGCATAGAAGTTATTCGATTGTATGCATACGTCTAGCATTCCAAGAATTGTCTTAAAATGCTTTGCTTCATTACTCATCTTCGGAGGATTGACTATAATTTAATTTTGATTGTATACGATGAAAACATAGGTACCAATGCAAAAATAATTCATCGTAGTATAGAATTTATCAAGTACAATGTTCACCTATGAAATCATCCAGCAATCAAAGTTGGAAGCTTCAAATCTAGCAGAGAACGCTTAACCATTAGTAACCTTAGGCTGGTGTGCAATGGTAGGATTTCGACTTCAATTCATTTATAGTATTTCATGACGATCATTCAATGAGATTAGTGGTAATCATTTCACTCCCAACATGTTTAAATTAAATCAGTCATGCATTCTTGCTAAAACCTCAGGAATATCTTGACGCTAGTAGTGACTGGTATGTTGATTACCATATATTGGTTGTAGTTTTGTTATGGCGATTGATTATTCTAATTAACTGTTTTTTATGTAGGCTATAGTTCCGTGTTCATTATATCCTGTACTTTACCTTGTTAAGTGACCAACCATTTCACTTTTTCTTTCAAAAGGCTTGGTCAATCATCTACCATACTAGTTAATAAGCCCTCACTTAACTCATCCATTGTTCCATAGCCCTCAATTTATTTATATTCTATTATTAGCTTATGATCACGTGTGATAACCTCGATTACCTAGTTCGGGTGAGCCTAGATACTTATATGACTTATGTGTACTTCAATTCTTGATGACTTCATAAACATGTTACTGTGTTTTGTAATTCATATATTTACACACGTTGTAAGTATCTGACTTCTCACTTCCTTGGCTACATTATTTTGAAGTGTGTCATGCTGACCCTTCACATTCATTACATATCATTGGTTGTCCAATTCTCACCTCTTTGTGCTTGTATCTATTTTTAGGACATTGGTATTCCTACATATAATCGTAGTTACATTCTCTATTCCTTTGATTGCTGATTGCCTTTAATTCCGATTGCTGGTTGTTAAAATACAATTTCACTACTATTACTACTTCTGAGTTCTCACGGTGTTACTCTGTAACTGCTATGCAGAGCATTACATAACGTAAGTCTTAACTACTTTGGTCAAGTTTTTCGTCTCCGCACTACTAAATTTATTTCAGTGTTGAATAAGGGTAGTATTATTATAATTATAGATCAGTGTCATGAAATCCATAAACGTACTTGTTCCGGAAGTAATCGAAATACACCAGGTTGATCAGCTGTAATTAATTGACCCGATGGTAGCAACCATTGAATACGTATTGGTTGTGTACCACTTGTTCTGCATGGTAATAAAATTTGTTCATTCTCTCTAGCCAATATTGGTTTCATTGATGTATGTATTGTAGGTCGTTCTTAGAGTAAGGAATACAATAAATACATCAAAGCTCAAAGGAAGTAGGAAAGTCAAAGCTCATTTCCTTAGTCGAGTCATAAAACTGGTTACATTCATGTATTATGATGACATAAACGGGACTTCTCAACTTTAGTGTAATACAGTAAACGTTTGCATACCTAGATAGCTAAATATAAACTAATAAGAGATATTCGGTAATAATGAAAGAAGTATTTGTTACAGAGTAGGAGTTTCGGTGAATGACTAGTCTTCAAGAACTATTTTTCAGTGGACTATTTTGTATGTTATGTATTAAGTATCTCCTACGTACCTGAGATGTCATCTTCGTTACGGCAACCAAGTAGCAAAGTCCCTATCTTATCGACTAACTTTAGTGGATTCAAGGAGTAGGTACTAAGTTAGTAACAGGTCTTTTAAACCTCTCATATGGTAGATGTTTAAAGCGATTAAACCTTTTTGCCTTATCATAGAACACGAGGTGACTTTATACTGGTATTCCATATGCTAAATGATGATTTAAGTGTTAATTTATCTTGTCAGTTTACTCCCACTGAGACTGATCATCTCAGAGACCAGCATAAAAATGGCTCAAAAAGCGTGAACGATCAAAATCAGAGTGGGAATCCTTTCTTTGCATCGAGTAGTCAACGAATGAAAAGTAGTATCAGCTCCATCAGTAAACTCTTTCAACGAGAAGCTGGGTCTCCACCGGAACAAACACTGAATGGATTAACAAATGTCACGAGAGCTACTATCGTTATTACTGAAAACTAGTTAATTATGAATCGGACACTTTGTTGATATTATCTTTATGTTCTTCTCGTCCGGATCTCACATTTGACTTGTTTACTGCTACTGTATAACTTCCCACTCATGAATTATGACTAACTAATTATGTAAGTATTGCTCCTGTCATCAGTAACTTCGTTTAGTACGGATGTCATTATTGTGGTTGATCTGATGCATAGTTTGAATTCAGTAGTATACACATCAAACTATTGCTTAAAGTATAGACACATAAATTTGAACTTTAGCCGTTAAGTTTATCAATTTTATCTTCTTTTAATTTGGTTTGAGATGAGTAGTGTCAGAGGAGATCTACGAAGATGGGATTGTCAGTTATGTGTCATTAGTCAATATATTAACTTGGTCATAGTCATGATTACACAATTGGTCGAAGTTCAGTGTACAGTAATGTTTTCTGTTGCTATAGTTTATTCTGAAAAGTTTTATACTATAAAGGATATTTCAGTATGCACTAACCAGATAGATTACTTAATTGATTAATTGATATAATACTCGTCGTTGGTGTTTATTCTGCTGAAATTACATGTTCACTGGCCAAACCATGCCTTAACGAAAAGAATACTTGTACAACGTATAATAAAACATCATAATACTTATATAAACACAGTAATTAAAGGTTACAATATCCAATGTTTTCTGGTGTACAGCTAAAGAATATATTCATATAGAAAGGTGATGAAGTCGTTTTTTATCTCAGAAATGAGAACTAATCATTTTCTACAGTTACAAGACTTATATTACAAGATTACAGCCATAATTTATGTGTAAAGGGAAATGAAACTACACAACTGCCAATTTAGAACTATACAAAGCCAACTAGAATCTAAAAGTAGTGGTTAAAAGTCGAAAGTCTCAACTCGTAATTTAACGTTTTGTAATAAAAGGTAATTGTCTTTTAATATTTAGGTCTGAGAGATTCTAAGCACTTGAGTACATAAAAATAAACCTATGTTATGTATTGTGTCAGTCGTATGCTAAAGATTTCTTGTATTGTGTTCGCTAGACTAAGCGATATCGATTTCTAAGCCTTCGTTACTGTTTTGGACAGTATCATCACAGACTTTCATCTCATAGAAATAAACTGTTAACTTAATTGTAAGGCTTAAAGCAAACCTGTTTCAATGATTTTGTCTAGGAATAGTTGCCAACTTTATTTTTTCTGAAGTTTAACCCATTCGACGTAAATTCGGAAGCACAGTTTATTCCTACTGAATGAAGAATCATCTATGTTAAGTAAATCCATTGAATCTATGTGAATTTCTAAAAACACACCATCATCTAACTAAATCCCGTCGTTTTGAAGTATGTGATGATGTTTCACGATTAAACTATTCATCTCAAATGACCCATAACACTCTTAAGATTCTCCTTTGATATGAAAATTTCTTTCATCATTTCAAATGATATTAGATTACATCACTTAAAACAATATAACATGAAATTTCAACTGTTTCATACTTATAAGCATTAACTCGAACGAAGCTTAAGTCTTCATGTCAATCACCTTCAGATATTCAATATTAAGTCAGCATCATGAATTCTATCTTATGTTTGACAATTTCATTTCCAACACTGTACAATCTACATGTATTTATAAACATCCTTTCACTAGAACAATGACAACTCGTTAAATATGAACAACCGTTGGAATTGTACACAAAATTACTACTACTCAATAAAGCTTTACTTGGAGATGGAGAATGAATATCATAGAAACTAAATACAAAATATGCCATTAAGTTAAATAAATTTATGTGATGATGTTCATAAAATGAATTGTAATCAGTGTGATAAGATGAATTATGGAAATAACTAAATTCACCTGTTCCTATGGTATACGATACCATCAGGCGTTCAATTAATATCCTATCTAAAAGGAGGTCAGTAGTACTTCCCTCCCCCCTCCCCGCCTGGTTGAAGAAAGGCATTAGAATTAACACAAAATGTCATCGATACCAACCACTAAATTAGTAAGAACAGATCATACAAAGAATTATATAGAGTGAACAGAAACCTTCCAATAGGTTTATGTTCCCAACACTTATGCATCGATGAGCTAGTCGACATTCAAACAGAGAAACCGGAATTATAAGTACGAAGGAAAATTGTTCATCCACTCATTTTACCATAGTCCTAGTTACCAAATTTCAACACTATATAATCATACAATTGTTATTCCTATGTTATTCACACATTATTCAATCTTATAAATTCTCATAATTCTTTCTCTTACCACACACAACTTCCAACATCATTTACCCGTATTGATTTAATCTTGTTTCTATGTCCTTCTGAACTTAGTTCCTTTTTCATAATTGGCTTAAACATACTGATTACAATTCATGTCATTGACATTATCTTATCCATTAATCCGACTGGATTACATAATTTCTGTTTAGTATCTATGACATTCATCCTTCAACATCGAGTACACTTCCTGTGGTTAATATATTTATTCAATTGTAATTATTTTGTAATGTTGAATGTTAATTCGATATCACAAAATGATCTTAATTAGTCAGCCAATGATAACCCCGAAACACTGGACAGCTATTTCTTCCTAGTATGGAACTCCTCAGTAACGTATATCCACGACCCTATAAGAGAGTGATCAGTAGAGTTTAGCCGTGTCGAGTGTTAAGCGGTTACCCAGCAACGGCAATAGATCAGGTCGCCGAAATGTATCATGAGGAAACTGGGCTGGCCGACTCCATGGTTTAGTTGTAAGGCGTCCACCAATGGGACGGAGAGTCCTGGGTTCGATCCCTGATGGGGTGGTGGGTGCATACTGCTAGGGTCCCGTGCTTCCTGCTAGCCAATCGTTGCCAAATTTTGACTGATCCATGATATCAAACCAACTTATTGAAATGATGTTTACAAATGGAGGCAACTGTCCAGCGGTGGAAATGAAATTGACGTATGGAGATCGCTTTACAGAACTTTTTGAGAAAAGGAGTTTTTCAATCACTTTTATACCATTTCTCACTATGAAATCTGTCTGTTTACATATTGAGTCATTCATTCGGTCAGTCAATAAATGGAAATAAGAGATAATCAATAATCTTACCAATTATTTCAATCATAACTGATTTGGTATCTTCATTAATTTTATTTGTTGCTTTGCATACATAACGACCGCTATCTTCTTTCTTAGCATCTGTGATTGTTAAAAGTCCAGTGCTATCAGATGAGTTAAGTAAAACAATCTGTAAGTATTTAGTTAAACATATACTTCAATAAGTAACAATGGAATAAAATACATGTGTTTCGTCCAGCATGAGATTTGGCGTTTAAATGTAACTTCACTGCAGCATTAATATTCACATTAGTATTCTAATCAAGTACATAGTCGATGGTTTATGTTCCTTAAGGCGTAACAGGTATTGATTGATTGACTAAACATTTACTCCAAATCCCACTTTAGCTGAGATGAGTTATCAAATGTATGATCTTGAATTTTTTTATTTTTGATATTATGAAGATATAAATGTGCCATTAAAGATGAGAGATATGCTAAGAATATTCATTATAAATAAACTTCACGTTAGAGACTGGATTTAGCTTAATATACACTTAAAAAGGACAAATCATCCAATGATTTCTTCATCCTAGTATACGACTTCACAACAGTCTACATCTATGATTCCAATAAACATTAGACCAGGACATTGCCCCTCAAGCTAAACTCATTACTATTGAATAATTAAACCTATTAATACAGATGTGTCGTATTTAAACACTATTGAAAGTAAATACTATTAAAGTCAAATATCCTAAAATCTAAAACTTAATAATTTTCTTTTTACCTGATATCCACATTTGTTCCAAGTCGAAATAATCCACCTGTTTCTCTGAACCATTCTATTGATGGCATAGGATGTCCTTCAGCTGAACAATGAACAGTAAATGTAGCACCTTCTCTTTCACGTACTTCAGTTTTATCAAGTCTAACTAATGGAGGCACTAAAATAGTAAATAAAACATTATCAGTTAACTTCAGAGAAGTTCTAAATATTGTTGGTTTCATTCATAGTGAGTGTTTGATGCTTACTACTGAGGTTTACCATACAAGAAGTAATAAATGTTAATAGCTGCCTTGTTTTCTTTGAATGTCTAACTACAATCAATCTGTGATATAATACTATAAAAAAATTGAAAGTAGTATGAATAAACTAAACATCAAATCGAATCAGAAAATAGTTGATATAATGTTTTTAATGTAACTTATTCAATAAAAGGTGCCTAATCGGATTTCAATTATCAACATCTCTGACAATTAGTTGATCGTACGTTCCAGTCATAACAGCTTGTTACTTACTTACATACGCCCGTCACTCCTCACTGAGGAGCATAGGCCGCTCACTACGAACAACAGCTTGTTAACAAAATAATAATGATTATTAGTTTGTCATCATGCTGTATGTATTATTCATTGAAATGGTTTCCTATTCGGAACAGTTTTAATATTTTGTATAGAATAAACTAGCGACAATTCAATGTAATTCTTCAGTTGATCGAAATACATTTGGCAACATTGACTGACCAGTCTCAGTCTATGACAATCAATGAAATAATCCAAATACATTATAATTATATATTAACACACGTTGCACAAATGTAGTCGTCTAGACTCAGCAGTTTAGTGGTGAGCGAACTGAGTTCGAGTCCATATGTAAAAATCAACACTGATATACAGGTGCATCCAGCTGACAAGTCCCAAATAGGACGAAACAGGCGTTCTTGATTCCGCTTGCCAGTTACAATCCGACTTAAACTATACTTGTGTTCTGTCGTTATATAGAAGCAATCTACTCAGGATGCACATATAGCAACTTACTTTCTTGCTCACTTGATTACGACCGTTACCCCTCACAGAGGAGCATAGGATACTCACAAGTATTCTCCATTGCACTCTGTCCTAAGCAATTCTTTCCAGCTGTTTCCAGTTGCTGTATATCCTATCAATTTCCAACGTCTTTTCCTAATTTCCTCTTCGGCTCAAAGTTGATTTGTCCCCTCTCATAGTAAGCTGTTGCTGATGGTTTCCGGCCAAAGAATATTCAGTAACTTGTGTAGACAGTTATTTATAAATACTTGTACCCCTCTGAGGATGTTTAAAGTAATTCTCCAAGTTTCAGCTCCATACAGCAGAAATGTCTTGACATTCGAACTGAAGAGTCTGACTTTGAGGTTGGTTAACAGTTGTTTTGAGTCCCATATGTTTTTCAACTGTAGGAGGGCTGCCCTGGTTTTGCCAATCCCTGCCTTCACATCAACGTCGGATCCTCCTTGTTCATCGATGGTGCTCCCCATGTACATGAAAATATCCACTTCTTCATGAGTTAATCCATCAAGTTCAATTGGGTTGGTGCTCCTTGTATTATATTTGAGGATCGTGCTCTTTCCCTTAAGTATGTTCAGGCCTACTGATGCTGAAGTTGCTGCTACGTTGGTTGTCTTCATTTGCATTTGTTAGTGTGAATGTGCCAAAAGAGCTAAGTCATCTGCGAAGTCCGAATCTTCGAGTTGCATCCTACTTGTCCACTGAATTCCGTGCATCCCCTCAGATGTGGAGGTCTTCATAATCCAGTCAACCACTAGAAGGAAGAGAAAAGACGAGAGTAGGCAACCTTTTCAAACTCCGATCGTCACTGGGAATGCATCTTTCATCTGTCCTCCTTGCACTATTTAGCACTGTGTTCCGTCATAAGAATTCCGGATAATGTTGATGAGTTTCTCTTGTACGTCGTAGTGTCGAAGAAGTTTTCATAATGTTCTCCAATCTACACTATCAAACGCCTTCTCATAATCAATGAAGTTGATCTGCAGTGATGAGTTCCAACATTGCCTGTAGCTCTTCTAGTGTTATTGGTGATTCTAAGCCATGGTAAAGGAGGAGGGTTAGCCATGGGTTTAGCATCCCCCCTTCCGGAAAACACAACCTTGATAAAAAAAACCGCTAAACAGATTAAAAAAACCTATAGCAATAGACACTAATAAATCATCAGGAAGATCTAGATATATTCTTATTATTCTTATTTAATAGTTTGAAGTATGTGCTTTATTGTTTAGTGAACTGTAAAGAGTTATAAACACCTTTGGCTACAATACAATTTGATATTTTCAAATTTTATTATTTATACTAAATCCCCCCGCCCCACCTCGCCCCCCCACTAATCTCTTCTTATAGTTTTACCAGATAAACATCATGTTTTGTATTTTATGCCATTTAGTTGTCAAAGAATAAAATTCTTAGAAAGATTCTATTAATAGTAGAACTAAATATTTAATACACTTTAAAATAGTATTTTTAATGTTTACTTACTAATAACTTCTAATTCATAAATTTTTGTTATATTACCAGCTTCATTACGTGCTAAACATTGATATTCACCGAAATCTTTACCAGTTGTTGAAATAATTTTCAATTTTTTACCATCATCATCAAATGTATATTTAACTGGTGCATTATACTGTGTTAATGGTGCACCTTTATAATACCATGTAATAGTTGGTGTTGGTGATCCTTGAACTGGACAATCAAATTCAATTTCACCACCTAAACGTACAATAAGTTTTTGACGATAACGTATAAATTCTGATGGAAATCTTGGAGCAGCTAAAAATAGAATGTATGAAAAAAATGTATATGATATTATAAGATTATGAAAATAATAGAAAGACAGACAGTTACAACATAGAACTTGGTACATGCATACATCAGTTCAAGTTGCCATGCTTCAATTAGCAGATAGAGATTAAATTGTCCCAGAGTAGGGAAGGTAGTAACAGAATTTGTATTAATGGAATGGAATAGAGATCGGAGATAAGATTTAAGAAAATATGATTTAGTAAAGAGAAAATTATGATAAGTTCAGAAGCTTAGAATTTGGGAGAAGACAAGGAGTGGATGAACTTGCACCACTGGCAACGATTTTGAGCCATATCACCCAAAGTATCTAACCATTTGCTACGAGCGTCACGAGGACACCAACCAGGTAGTCTACACCTATCAACATGGCTTAGTTCAACTGTCAATGAATTCATGGACTGCTGTCATATTTTGGTTTGGCCGCCCCTAGATTTCTTCCAGCCTACTCCTACACCAGACAGCATTGCTCGTTGAGGTAGACGGTGGTCAGGCATACGTAACACATGTTCTAACCACCTTAGCTGATAGAGATTTACTACTTCATCAATAGACTTACCGTATCTATCTAGTATTCTATTCCTAACCCACGTATTGCTTACTCGTTGGTCCCAGAAAACACGAGAAATGCTTCGAAGACATCTGTGATCGGATACTAGGTGCCTACGAATATCCTCTATCCTTAACGGCCATGCTTCACATCCATAAAGTAGAACGGATCGAACTGCTGCTTAGTAAACACGTCCTTTGGTCAATAATCGGATGTCAAAATATTAGAAAAGAATATATTACTCAAAGAACATGATAGTTATTACATGTACTAATAAAACTCAGGTGCTTTTGTAGAGATAAGTAATAGGTTTATTTTTTTTTGTCTTGACAAGATTAAGTGTTTACCAACCTGTAGACAGTGGTTTCTATTCTGTGGAGGAATTGATGATGCATTTTTTTTGCTGAGTCTCATAATGGAACGAAATAGCTGCCCAATGCTGCCTGATTTTTAGTGGTACTCAGATGACATTAATCTGTGACAGATTCTAAAACTAAACTTGTATAATCAGTCGTAATTACCTAAGTTGTTCAGTAGTGAATTCTGTTAAAAGTAAAGTTAGAAACTTAAATTAATCAAATAGTAACCACTCAATGGTAATAGATGTTGATGAAAAAATGACGTCAATTAACAGACCGAACGTCAACTAAATCGAGTGAATATCTGAAATTCCCAGGTACGATTTCTGGTGAAGTTGTATTGAGTCCCTTATCAACATGTAAAATCTGTCCGCAATTTCTAAGTTTTGCAATATAAAAGTAAACAATCGGCAAACACAATCTGTTGTGTCTACTTTTCTTGATATGTGGACACTTACAGTTAAACTGTATCTGACTAAGCATTCATTAACTATATATAATACTTATATCGCTCAAATTGTGGACCTTCCACAAATTCATTAACGGTTGTTATAAGTGTTTTACAGCTTAAATTACTGTAACTATATTACAATTATGTTAGCTAGATCCCTGTAAACAACTTCTCTAATTCAGTCCTAATTGTATTTTGTATTTCCTATCACTAATTTGTCCAGCGTACATATAAAAGTGAATGTTATTACCCAATAAATGAGTTGGCGTTTACTTTCATTCACTGGTGTGTTTTTTATCCATACCTATGATGAAGAATTTGGTTACTCAGACACTAAACCAACAAGTCATCGTTTTCAGAAATATCAGGTAGTAATCATGGCTTGTTTTTTGCCACGATAGCACCAAGCCCATTTCAATTGCCATGGCTCGCGTACCGACAATCAGTTCGTAATGTAAATTTTTATTTAGTGAGCTAGATGGTTGTTATGGTAAAATATCTTGTTGTAGTGTTAAACAATATTTGCCTATCTTTCAATGAAGTATAGGCGCTCCCATTTGTAAATACAAAATGATGATTTCTACCAATATGCAATAAGCACAGATTCATTAATTGCCATAAATTGCCACATAAATTATACCACAATTCTGCGATGTTTATTTTACTGCCTGCATTTTAAGCAGTGACTATCATACTTTGAACTAATGAATACAACATAGATTGTTAGCTGAACTAATAGACATTTTTCTAATACCGGAAAATTTGATCATTTAGTCATATTCAGAAAAATATTACGTAGAAACAAAGGAGAGAGTGATGACATTTTTTAACCATACAACTTAACAATCAAATCTGTAACTAGAAGATTCAGTACGAGACTTCAAGTTTCAACAAAACATCTGTTTCCTAATCTTGTGAGGAACACGTTAATGACGAGTACAAAATAAGACGAGACCTTGTTTTAGAGTTTGACTACTAACTACCACCTTTTACTAAAAATGAAAGCCCAGAATCTAGTCGAATAACCACTAAATATCGATACTTTGTTATTGATCAGGACATTGAAATTCACTTACCAACAACAGATAATTGAAAACTATGACTATCTTCACCAGCTCTATTCCGTGCTAAACAACGATACATTCCAATTTCATCAACTGTTGGACGAACAACTGTTAAACTTTGTCCTTGATCTTGTATAACAAAATAATCTCCATCTGGTGACATTAATATTGGTGAACCATCTTTAGTCCATGTAATCTCTGCTTTTGTTTGATTAATATCATGCAACAAACAATAAAATGTTATTGGAATAAATTCAGATGTACGATGCTCTTCTGGTGTTCCATAACGTTTGATAATAACAGGTGGAACTGTACAAAAAAAGATACATCAGATATAAATTTGGCCAAAATTAAACCAGTAACATAATGTTAAACTAAAACAACTATCAGTTTCGAAAAACATTTAGATACTTGATAATTATTTACCACTGATCATAGACTACTTAATTCTAAAATGCTTGTGTCGTCTTATTGATGTTATGAAATGAAATAGATTAGTGCATTTTGTGAGGATTGCCTGGATACAGTAGAAGTTCACTATTATGGTTAAAGTATGAAGATCAACAATGAAGTGCAGTCAGATTGATTTGATCAGTCCAAAAAGGAAGGAAAAAATTGTACTGTGCATCTACAATTCAACTTTAAACAAACTTCTCAACTATCACTGCATCGAAATAATCTATTATGGGTGAACATATAACTAACAAGAATGGTTAGTTTTAGACGTCAGCGGCATCAACGGTAGGATAGAAACTTTTTTTAAATTATGTGTACATATTCGCGTAGTTATCTGTACTCAGGATATTCGAGGTAAACGAGATGACGTTTTGTACGAATTAGGTTGGTTTGAATGTCGATATAAACATAAGCACTGGAATATAGATGGATCGACTGTCAAGTCTCAAACGTGACAAAATAAGCATCCTTGATTTTACTTTCAACTCAAGTCTAACTTTAACAAACATAGATTACATCTAGAGATTTAAATTAAAAATAACAGAGAATGACATTAAATGACAAGTATCATATTGGATGGTTCAAGAAGAGCAACTGACTTACTGAACTGCTTTCTAGATGACTATTACATTTATTTTGATTAAATGTAAATCGATTATTTTATTTCTATTATTGTCATGTTCCCATTGCCCTAACCTTCTATTAGATTTATAAACTGTTATCACACTATTTAGCATTCAGGAACTATGATCAGCTAATCATGTACATGTACCCTCAGTCTTTGGTCATTACTGTTTCCATTTGTATAAATGTTATTCTCCCTATTAGTGTGATGCTTGGTCAGGTTTTGTGTATATGTAAATGAATGAGTGAAGCATAAATTCGATTGACTACCTATCTAGTAGTTGGCTTAGTTGCCTTGTGTTCTTCATTACGGCTTGGGGACTAGCAATTACGAGGCAGACGTTTACGCGCACCGATTGGTATTATCGAGGTCACACTATTTTCCATACATTGTGATATCCCGACTTATTTCAGATATAACATATGACATAACATATGACCACTATTACAGGATCTTTAGGTAACTTTAATGATTTTTGTATTTCGTTAACATACATTTGCGTGACATGGCAAACAAATAAGAGTAATGGCTTGCTTATTAAAATGAGTAGCATATTTCTTAACTTAACATGTTCAGATTGTCACTTCTTTAACTGTTGATGATATGTCACAGTCTTTCATGATCTTACGATCCGGGCAACTTTACACAATGAGAGAGATCTTACTGTCTCGTATTTTCATAAGGCTACATTGATCAACGCTTCTAACATAACTAGACTATGATAATAGATGACTTTTTAACTGCAGTGTCGAATATGAACGTACTCAATAGAAAATAGTGGGGTGGGAGGGTACTTTCTAACTAGTCTATTCAAGTAATGCCAACATCAATCTGTGACGAATTCAATCAACTAAACTTAATACTAATCTCCATAAACGACCTCAATTCAATTTTAATAATCAGCTTACTAGTAACTAACTTCAAATTGCTTCTGAGGCTCTAGTGAGTAGTCATAACTGGTGAAGTTCAGACTTGACAGGATTGGGATAGTACTTATCACTAATGGCAATGGATGATCGTCGCGCTATACCACAAATTGATGAAAATGGTAATTCTACCATTCTATGACTGCCTAATGCTGCAGGGGTAAAACGTTCGTCATTCTGAAGCGCCTGTGGAGGAATCCATTGTGCGCTCTGTTGAAGAGTCCCATACTGGGACGAAACAAGTGCTACCTGGTTTTCAATCTTGTCCTACCAACATCAATCTGTGATGAATTCAACTGATTAATAACAATATAATTTATTCAAGATTATACTACAAACATATGCACTAACCAATTGAATCACCTAGTAACATCACAATTGTTAATATCAACCGGCATAAACATGAACACAGAATAAGTATGCATTAAAAATGACTTAAAATGACCTAAATAACAGAACTACACCATGAAACCTGTTTATGGACTCTGTATATTTGATCTTCTTTTTATCTTTCACTACTGAGATGTACATCATACAGTTTCATTGATTCAACCTTATCTCATTGTACAAATATGGTATGGTAAGTTGGACTTATATGAAAATGTGTCGAGCTCTATGTTGTATATGACTGACTGATGTATAAAACGACTACGGAATGTTTATAAAGTGAATCATAATAGAGATATTTACAAATCATAGTGAAATGTTTATCATTCGAAAACAAGGTGTTATTCTAAAGAACAATAATGTGATCTTCTCAAATAAACTGTCCAACTAAATGAGCTCAATACAAACATTATCATCATTTTACAATTCAATAAGGATACTGTCGTAAAAGTATTTAACGTCAGCTATCAAATAATTGAAATGATTTTTTAGTAAAGGAAGTTTTCGCCTTTATTATTAGATTGATAAAATAGAATGACACTGATTAACCACAATTAAGAATGTACTATAATTCAGGAGGTTTTTCATGACTATGAGACTAATGAATTTTGTTGTTTACAATATGGACTAATTAAGTAAAAAAATCAATGCAATTCAATAAGCAATTGACATGTATGGAACTCGGTAGTAAGGAGTATCCATGACCTCTGAAGACATCAAACCTAGAGCCTTTAGATACTTCTTAAAGTTCTAGTGATAATCTGTAGTCATTAAAGTTCATGCATATTTGAAGTACAACAATTATCCATTAATTGCATTGGGTGATTATCACATAATACACTAATTTAAATGTAGTAAGAAATCTAATTTATCCGATGGTGGTTAGCACATGTGTTACGTATGCCTGACCACCGCCTACCTAAACGATCAATCCTGTCTGGTGTGGGAGTAGGCTGGAAGAAATCTAGGGGCGGCCAAACCAAAACATGGCACCAGTCCATGAAGTCATTGACAGTTGGGCTGAGCCATGTTAATAGGTGCAGACTATCTGGTTGGGGTCCGCGTGACGCTCGTAACAAATGGTTAGATACTTTGGGTGATATGGCTCAAAATCGTTGGCAATGGTGCTGGTGGATCCACTCCATGTCTTTCTCCAAATTCTAAGTTTCTGAACTTATCATAATTTTCTCTTTACTAAATCATATTTTCTTAAATCTTATCTCCGATCTCTATTCCATTCCATTAATACAAATTCTGTTACTACCTCCCCTACTCTCTATCTTCTAATTGAGGCATGGCAACTTGAACTGATGTATGCATGTACCAAGTTCTATGTTGTAACTGTCTGTCTGTCTATCTCTGATGGTAATTCAACAGTCAGAACTAAAAGCAATTACTACAATGATCTTATACCTTTTATATCAGTCTATTACATATGAATTCAATAGATTTGTGACATTTTTTTCTCGCATTCAATTTACTCTAAATTATATTCAGGTAATAATCTCTGGTATAATTAGATAGAAACAATCACATTATCATCATAATAAATCTACTTACCAATTACAGTTACATTGAATTTTTTCTCAATTGTACCTCCACCATTACTAACAGTACATGCATATTCAGCTTGATCAATTGGTTGTATATTTGATATTTGCAATAATTGATCACCACTTAAAATAGCTAAACTTGACATTTTAGCATAATTATAACGTGAATCCATAAATTGTGATTGAATTATTTCAATATCTTTTTTAAACCATGAAAATCGAGGTCTTGGTTCACCAGTTGCTTCACATGGTAATTGTATTGTTTCATTTTGAACTGCTTGTATATGAATTTTTTTCGTTGGATCAATAAATTTTGGACGAACTTCAGAAAAAATTGAAAATCAAATTAGAATACAACAATACAAAATGTATTAACCGAATTGTTTCAATGAAAGCCACTGTCATTACAAGACAGTCATACTAGTTGAGTAACCTGGTTGATATTGTCCAATTAATTGAATAGACAACAATTAGTTTCCAGATTTAAAGTGAGCATTAACAATAATGATTTGCGTACATATTCACATTTGATAATGGATCAAGTGTTCGTTGTTGTGGTAGATTTCGTGTATTGATTAAAAACATCATTATGGAACTACAAGTATAAATTGGAAGATGTTCTGTTAGTGTGTATTCCCTAGTGTACGATGGCGTTTCGTCATATTGTAAACTCAACCTCATCAAATTTAATCCTTACAATCACGCATACTACTTATACTTTTTGTTTATAAGAGATTATTGTTTCTCCTTGATCTACAGTTTTTAATCTTGAGTTGTGAATTTTATAAATGAATGATGCTGTCTTACCAGTTTGCAATTTAACCTTAAATACGTTGTTGAGATTATATTACTTATTATGCTTTCAGTAGTTCAAGTTAATTCGTTAGACTGACAGTAGACTGTATATCGCTTCTTGATTATCAAAAATATCTTCATTCTTTGATAAACAATTCGTTTCCATGCTTTTTATTGCCTATGATCGACATGATTTTATAGTTTAGTACAGAGCGGATATTGTTGTGGTAATTTGTATATTTAATGTTAGTACACGTTCAAATATTACTGTAAATGTGATCAACCAACTCCATTATTTATACGTGACTCAATCAGCCAGTTAGATATAGTCAACCTAAAGCCTAACGAATGTACACACAAGTCAAAGTGGCCATACCGTATTAGCACGATACGATCACAATTATGAGATTGAAACGACAATATAATTCAACAGAAAGGAACAAAGCAAACGTATGTATGAAAGAATAATGTAACATATAATCTAGGAGAGCATAGAGAGTGAATATATTTTTGCCACTGTGGCCGACTCTCCGAAACGTCATCCAGTATCATCACCCACTCATCGAGATTATCACGTAGACCTCAACTAGGTAAAAGAAACTACATACAGTTAACTATACAAACGAATCCCTAAAAAGCACATAACAAATGTAGTGATATTGACAAAAATCGTTAACATTCAAGGTAGCTTACCATATATCAATACATTAAATATTTGTGTAGATTTTCCAACTTCATTTTGAGCATGACATATATACTCCCCAGCATCACGTGTTTGTACAAGAGGTACAGTTATTTTACTACCATCGGATGATATTTGAATATCTGGTCCACTGACTATTGGCATATTGTTTCGTTCCCAATTAATTTGTGGTGGAGGATCAACACCATCCATTAATGTACAATCTAATGATCGTGTTTGATTAACAAACCAATGAACTTCAGGTTGTACATTTGATGTATCAAATGTTGGTGGTACTACATCAGTGTAAATTTGAAAAATAAGGTAAATAGCGTTATTTGATTAATGAAATTTTGGGCAAATATGACTAACAGTCCAGATAATCGGACGTAGAAACGTGACCATGGCGACAACTAACCAATTGTATTAGGGTAAAGGGAATGGACGGGTTTTTGTGTGAAAACTAATCAGACTATAGGCTACATAGTGCTTTAATAACATTAACATACCATAAATAACACCACCTACTGATTTGTGACAACTGTGATGCATATTTAGTACATTAATATGCTGATTAAATTACTTTGATCAATTTGCATTGTTACTATTAGTTTAAGCTACTTGACATCAAGAGAACCAGTGCTCACATAGAAACTGATTCTATAAAATGCGATCAGCACTATAAAAAGCAAGACATGCATCACATTGATAGCTACCAGGTGATTAATCAATGCAAATTCCCCAGTTTTACAGGGAGTCATTGTCCGAATAATTTAGTGGTAACAGTTTCAAACTGCAGTATCAATTGTAATACGAATTAGAATCAAACAGAGTATCCCATTCAAATGTATCAGATCTAGCCTATTCGTCTACCTTGGACTGCCAATTAGTTGAAAACTCTATATGTATATATTTACTCTGTCTTCCCCCCTCTACCCCCAAATTTTTTCACATCTTATTTATATATTTAATCCTTTATTGTGAAACACATTATCTACTTTCATACGTAACCTAATCTCTAATCAAGTATTTAGTTTGTTATTTATATTAATTTTTCTGGCAACTAATTTGCTGTCCGATTCTCTCTGATTTTCAGTGATACCATATAAACATCAATCTGTGATGAATGCAAACAACTTAACTGCACAAAACGATCTCAATTCAACAGTAATATTCAACTAACTAATAACTGACTTCTAGATGTTCCTGAAGTTGTAGAGAAAAGTATTGACTAGTGGAATTCAGACTTGTCAAGAGTGAGATAGTCATCATCAATGACACTAGGTGAACATCTCGCTCTATCACAAACTGATACGAGTGAGAATTCTGCTATTGGAAATTGATGAATCTGGTGATGCAGATGCCTAAGTGTTCTCCATGAAACCTGAAGGAACCCCGTTAGACTCCCGGGCAGAATTGAGGGTGTACACTACTGAGGAGTTCCAAACTAGGAAGAAACAGCTGTCTAGTGCTTTGTGGTTTTTAGTGTTAAGTAATCGGTATCATTTTATGACGAATACAAACAACTAAATTACTGTATACATTTTGATAATGTAATGAGAAGACGGATTATTGTTTTAACTACTATAGGCATCCGTATTTCCTATGGATTGAACATTGTGTTGGTATTGTCTTCATATTCTCCTTATCTAGATCTCATATATGACTTGTTTACTATTACTATATCAGATCCCACTCATATCTAACACTAATTAATTATGCATACGTCACTCCAATCATTGGTGACTTTGTACGGTATCTATATTATTGTTCCAACTAATGTGATTTGTTGTATTTATATAAACAAGTGGTTGAAACATATGACGTACATAAATTGAACTTTGGAGCCTCATTCATAAATTCAATGTTTTTTCTATTCAACTTAAGGCTAGTCATTTTTAGGGAGACTTATGCACATGGAGAATAACAGTCATGTTATCATCGGCTGTTATAGTTGGTTCTAACAAGGTCATTACTGTATTAATCGACTGTTATATCTGATGCACCGGGTTGGCCGATTATGATCGTTTCTATTATCTGCCGAGCTATCGCCTATTGCTAACACCTAGCCTTGCCTTAGTTTATTGCACAGACACGAGATCCGACCGATTATCAAGAAGCCCACTTGTTACTCACACGAATATATTATAACCAATAATACACTATATATATATATACATAAAGCCTGATCAAGTCGTATGTCAGACACACAATATTAGCCAATCACATGTCTTCTTCCAGACATGTCATCGACACGTTGTTGAAGTTTGAAACACCACAGAGGTATACACTGTATGCCAGTTATCACAGAATTCATAAACAAACCTATAACACTTGCCCTTTAGAATTTATATACTAATGTGGACTAATATTAGTAGAACATGGAGGAAATTTACCATTACAAATGATTATGTTAAACAAGTTGCATAGGCTGTTATACTAAAGAATTTACATTTTCGTATGCATAAACATCTTCCACTGTGAATAAGTAAAGGTACAGTCAAGACAGTTAATTACTTAATACTAACTCATTCGATTCAAACTAGTCTATACTCATATCAAATATCAATCACTGTCATTAGTTTATTACGGTAATTATTGTCTGTCGGACTGAAAAAATTTCAGATGATAAAAGTAATGGCTAATATAGTTTCAAACTAGAGCTTTGTATACAACAGTAATATGATTGGATGATTAACAGAGAACCTGGCACGTGTGTGCATCGGTCCAAGTTGCTATACCTCAAAGGCACAGAGAGATTAACATTACATTAGTAAAAGTAGAAGTTACTTCAATGATAATAATAATAATGATGATGAAAGCAATGAAGAGTGAAAATATGGAATATGGTTCAAGGCGAAGGAATTAATGAGTGGAAAGAAAGTGATAAAATAATTATAAGCTCACGATTTAATAGAAGACAATCAGTGGATACAAATATAACACTCTGACCGACTGTAAGCCGTCAAACAAAATTTCCAACCGTTGGTTACAGCATACTCGAGGGCCGCAACCAGATAGTCTGAATCTACCGACACTACTCAAACCAGCAGTTAGTGACTTCATAGACTGATGCCAAGTTTTGGTTTCGCTGCTTTTAACTCTCTTCTATCCTGCTTCTATATCAGCCAACATCGTGCGTCGAGGTAGGAGGTGGTTAGGCATATGAAACACTTGTCCCTGCTACCTTAGTCGATGAAGATTCATAACCTAATCGACTGATTTGCCATATTTGCCTAACACCCGTCGTCTAACCTAGCTATTACTTACTCGGTGATACCAGCTGATGTGAGCGATGATTCGATGATGGTCAAAAACTAATAACCTCCGATTGACGTCTACCCTTAATGGCCATCTCTCACACTATACAGTAAGACGGAGCAAACTCTTGCGCAGTACACTCTTCCCTTCGTCGAGAGACGAATATCTCGTCTACGCGATAGGTGACATAAGTTGGCAAAAGCCAAACGTGCTTTTTGAATCCGCACCAAGATTTCGTCAGGGACAAACCCATTAAAGCTAATCAGACTTCCAAGATAAGTGAAGTGGTTGACGTGCTCAACTACCTCAAACCCTATCTTTGGCTCAGGTATTGACGAAGATTGATCGTGAACTAACTGTTTGTATTTAAATAGAGAGAAACTCATTCCGAATATGCTTGCATTAGTGCTTATTGCTGTCAAAAGATTCCGAATCTTATCAGCGTCTTCGTCAAACAGGACTATATCATAAGCATATTCTAACTCAATAGGTGGATCACGTAATAGGAGATCAATTCCTGAAAGGTCAGACGATGTGAGTGTGAATTGTAATAGTAAATTAGTTACCATATTAAACAAAAATGAAGATAGTGAGCAAACTTGACTGACATCACTTGAGGTTACAAGTTAGGATGACATTTCACAATACTCTCTTACACGACTAAGAGTGTTTGAATAAAGATCCATCACAAGATTTATGCACTTCTCGGGTACGCCTTTCAGTGATAGGCACTGCCATAGAACTTCTCGGTTTACAAATTCAAATGCCGCTTTCAAGTTAATAAAACCACAATTGTCGGACTCCGAAAAGTATGTCTATGTTCTAAAACTTGACGAGTGGTGAGTAACTAGTCTATACATCCTCAAAAAGGTCTGAAATCAGCCTGGTTTTCTCGTATTTGTAGATCACGTGTTGTAGTTAAACGTTTGATAACTATAGGAGCAAGTATTTCAGAGACTATATTAGTCAAACTAATTACTCTATGGTTATCGCAAAACGACTTTGACCCTTTCTTAGATACTGGGACGATTAACGATCGATACCAGTCAGTTCCCAAACTTCAGCCAAAATACCAGTCAAAGTGGGACCACCATCCTAAAAGACCTCTGGAGCCAATCCACCCAGACCCGCTACTCTACGTCGTCTCGAATTCGCTATAGCATATTTGACTTCTGTAGTAGTCGGGAGGACTTAAGTCGTCATTCCAGTTAGGCTGCCTGGAAATATTGAGTATTTATCGAACTGAAGGCCAACTGAATCGTTCCTTGAAGTGCTTAGTCCATCGTTCTAAATGTCTAGACTGATAGTAAATAAACTTTCTATCTTTTTCAGAGATTAACTTACTAACACTTGATATTTTAATGATGGCTTATTATATTAGTCTAAAATGTTACGTAGTATTACATAACGCCGCTGCCTTTGAGTGTATTTCACTCTAGTCAACTTCAAGCTCAGTAACTCAATAGACATCATGGTTATAAAAAAACCTAAACATTTCGGTATTAGTTCCATATACTGATGTAAACATTAATTATCATTTACTTTATCTTACCAGTTCCAACTGAATTCGTATAACTTGATTGTCAATCGAGCATTTCCTCTATTCATATTCGTACTACTGTGGTGGATACTACATATTAGGTCATCATTAAGTAGTAGGTAGCAGAGTGTCAAAGGAAATTGAGAAGAATCAGTAAACACCATACAAGGCGAGTTGCGAGGTGGCAAGAAGTAAAGCTTAATTAAAATACATAGGAAAATCGAGAACAACCAAGAGAAGCAAGTTGATAAACGACACAGTCCAGCGAACGCGGAGGATGTGCAAATTGATGATTGGAAGTAATGTATGTAATATTTTATGACAAACTCTGTTTTCTATTTAAGTCGGATTGTGGCTGGCAAGCGGAATCCAGGAAGCGCGTTTCGTCCTATTTGGGACTCATCGGCTGGATGTACCTGCATCCCAATGTTGATGTTCACAGTGGGATTCGAACTCAGTCCGCTTCGTGTCGAACGCCACCGCGCTCACCACTAGGCTATTGTGTCCAGACAGTCACACTTGTACAAGCTTATCTTAATTACATAAACTCTGTTTTCGCCAAATGTAACTGCCTGCCCAATTGGCCTTTTTCACAGTACTACTTCTCACATTCTATACTACTCACTAAAAATCTTCTCAATCCAATGTTTCAGATGTGTTGTACAGAACCTAAAAAGAAAACAATTCAAAACTTACCACGAACTCGAACGCTGTATTCCATGATATCCCATCCAACAGCATTACTTGCATTGCATTGATATGAACCACTATCACTTTTTAAAGCACGGAATATAGTAAGTGATTGACGATCCTAGAATTATAGTATGAAAAAACAACAAAGTTGAAAATAATGAATGAATAAAGACAAGCCCGGCAAGCTGTAATGTAAATTTCAAGAAATATTTCACAAGGATTAATTGTTAATTACAATAACCAAAGTTATGCTTAAGTTGGATTGTGACTGGCAAGCGGCATCCAGGACGCGCTTCATGTCCTATTTGGGACTCATCGGCTGGATGCATATGCATCCCAATGTTGATGTTCACAGTGGGATTCGAGCCCAGTCCACTTCGTACCAAACGCCACAGCGTTTACCACTAGGTTACTGTGTCCAGATAGTCACATATGGCAACAGAGGCTGACCAGCTTCAGTCAATTACAAGTCAGTGGGAAAATGTATACTTATCATAACCAAAGTTATGTTTGTAGACATCATTACCATGGTTAAATGTGATCATTTCAAATAATTTAAATTGAAAAGATTTCTTGAACTACATGCAACTCAAACATTCTACATAATAACCAACAGGCTTCGAGGTTCTTTAGTTAGAACAAACGAAAAGATCACATTCAATTCTATTACAAATTGTGTTTACAGGTTCGGTTGTATCGATAATTGTAATGCCTTATGCATTAATGAGTCTTCTTAATAAAATTATGATTCATGTCAAAGAACATGAAAGTGACATAATACCACATCATAGTAATTCTGTAGAGTTCTAAGACTTAACGAAGTCATCAGTGAAAGTAGTACATGTTATTTACAATAACTATTAAATCGGCATACATAATAACCAAATCATTTAGAAAGATCTTTCTAACTATAAAGAAAAGCGAGTTGTTTAAGCATTCCATATTTTTTTTAAACTCTACTGTCCTTAGCACAAAGGAATGCTTTGTTATTTATCTTACATTATCCATCAACCCAATCAACCTAGTTTGAGTTGCGTTAAATTTGTCATATGCTTAACATACACACACACACACACAAACAGCTACTACCACCATTCTCCTCACTTCACACGCAATATTTTTCATACCCACTAACAATTAACAAGTACACGTTAACTAATAGACAATTTTCACTGTGGAGTACCTTGACGTATACTGACAAAACTTCTACACATTTAGATTTGTACTTGGATTGACCTGGAGCTAATTCACTTATCTATTCCCTTGTTTTTTGGTATTTTAGTAAAAAGACGAATTTTATTCGAGCTACGTGTAATTCATTTCGAACAATCTAACCATACATAAACTTGTTAAGAAGTGTATATATGCAAAATGAAAGTTAACAAGACAATCGGAAGATAATAAAATAAAATCAAAGTAATAAGAAAAACATTGTGAATCACACTCTACTCTGGGTATAATATTAATATTAACAAGGTACATCCAACTGACTAGTCCTAAATAAGATGAAATGAACCTCATGGATTCCGCTTGCCAGTTACAATCCAAACTAAGCAATTACCAAGGTAAGTTCAGTGTAAGTAAGAAGAAAGCTACACTAAGTGGCAATGTATTACAATATATTACTTAAATCTATAATGCCATGTTTGTTTATTTCATAGTACTGATTGCATTTTATCTACCAGGATGAACTATGATCACTAATCTAGGTGATTTAATATGATGTTCATAATCCTTCGATGTAGGATACTCTGTAATTAATCGACATGAAACACTGAATTTGCATAGTCATGATATTTAAAGTATATTAACATAGTGTACCTGTACTCTACAAAGAACTAACCCTATAGGGAATAACATTTAATATAAATTATCCATAGCTGTTAATTATTACCTGAGATATTATTGAATGTTTAGGTAAATTATCTGTTTGTCTTGATAGTTTAATAATACCAGAAGTATCATCATATCTGTTACTAAGACGTGATTCACCAGTACGTGAAAAGTATATTTTTGGTGTAGGTGATCCAGTAGCTGGACAAGGTAATACAAGTTCATCACCTTCACGAACTGTATATTCTGTACGTACACGTCCACGATCGATACGTGCAGGAGCTGAGAGAAAAAAATGACAAAATAGCATAAAATGTAGACAGGAATTTAGAAATATTAAACAAATAAATTACTTCTGAGTTATTGGGATATAAACGGTGTTTGAAAACATTATGATATTTTATTTGATATAATTTAATGTGATAATAGGTAGTATGTCGATTTACCGCGTTATTTAAATAGGTATGTATTTCGTTATTCATTAACATCGTCGCGCTATATTACAAAATGATAGAAACAAGGATTCTACCATTCGATGCGACCAAATGGTGCAGAGGGTTAGGCGTTCGCTAACCCGAAGCATTTAGGGAGGTAGAATTCAGCGTGCGTACCGATAAGGAGTCCCATACTAGGACGAACACAGCTGTCAAGTGCTATCTGGTTTTCAATAGTACTTTTCCAACATCAAACTGTGATGAATGCAATCAATTATTGATCAGCAACTTAAGTCGTCATGTCTATTCTTCAGTAGTGGCTCACTCTCACTGATTAGTTAATGACGCTATTAGTAAACTTAATGACTGGACATTGTTCGGAAGCACGTTTAATGTTAAGAAGAGTTCAACAATGAAATAAATATTTGACTGTGCATACTAAAAGCAATGATGTAAAAATCGTACATAAACGCGTAAAATATGAATATTGAAGCAATCACTGATGAAAATCGTTTATACTTAGTTCGTCACGGATGAATTATTTACCCATTCCAATATCCACTACACCAAATTTCAATTAATACCAGCTCACTAGTGACTAACGTATTCAGGTAATTCCTAGAGTTCTAGTGAGAAAATGTGACCAGTGGAGTTCAGCCGTGTCGGGAGTGAGGGAGTTACCCACTGATGACAGTGAATGAGATCGAGAAGACTTATCACGAATTGACTGTTGATAGCCGACTTAGTGGTCTAGTGGTAAAGAACTTGCCAAGGAGCCAGTGAATCATAGGCTAGGTTCCTGATGGGGGTTGTCCCATACTAGAACGAAATGGCTGTCCAGTACTTCCTAGTGATCAGTGGCTGTTTAGTTCAGACTAATTCGTGATATAAAATTTACATTCTATACTCATTTTCCACTGTTCCAGGAAAAAATATGGTAATTATCAGTTGTTCACTATAATTTATATTAGCCCAAACTGTTTGTTGTACAACTGTCCATAAGTGATGACATACATCTTTGTACTTAAAGCTTGACAATTGTTTGTTAAATGATCCCCTAGTTTAAGAAAGTCTAGTATTTATAAACATTATGAAAAACCAATTGATAAGAAGTATGGTGCAGGATTTATCATTAAGATTCACTAATAGGTAGAATATAATATCCTATTTGACTATGAGATCTTATGAGTTTCTGAAAAGTATGCTGAAATTAGTAATGTTTCCAGGATATGAAATACAATATTAAAGTACTTTATTATGATACTGGTTTTAGTGAATTTCAGTTAGCATCCTGGTTGAGAGTAGTGATTATAGCATCAAAGGAGATAATCGAATCAAATTGGAAGTTAGTGTGCTTAATGTTACACATTGAATGTCATATGTACAGTCTATATTACTTTCATACATAAAACACAAAAATCTATATTTATGTAGCATTTCTACCGTCAATTATGAAATCTTCCTAACAAACATTAATTCGTTAAGGATATTTTGCTTAGTTTTGCGTACTGATGAAAGTCTATTGTTTAAATTTAAGATAAGCTTATCCTAATTACATATACACCTGTTGCGCAAGTGTGTCTGCCTGGACACAGTGGTCTAGTGGTGAATGCGGTGACGTTTAGTGCAAAGCGGACTGAATTCGAATTTTAGTGTGAACGTCAACATTGGGATCAAGGTATATCCAGCTGATGAGTCCCAAATAGGGCGAAACGGGTATCTTGAATTTCGCTTGCCAGTCCCAATCCAACTTAAATATTCTATTGTTTATGTTTCAGATATAATGACAACCACAAATGCTAGATTATAATGCTATATTTTTAGTTGAAATAGTTAGAAATAGTCAGTAAGGTACCAGATATTTGGTTATTCTCTTAGTAACATAGTTATATATAATGTTAGATGACTGGAACTGTTACTAAGTACTTTCACTAATTAACTGCTTATTGACTTACTGGAGGCATGATAGACCACTAGGTGGTTTGAAGGTAGTTCAAGAGAAACTCTGCCCCACTAATGTTTCTAGTTCACACTTATTAAGAAAATGTACCTGAAATAATGGAGGAATCACACCCAGGTCTTTCAGTTACACAATTTGAGATCAATCCTCATTAGTTACTCAAAGTTTATGTAATTCAAGATATCATGAGTACTTACCTCCAACTGAAACATCTGTATTTATTTCTAACTGACCATAGTTATTTTTCGCAACACACCTATAACGACCGGCATCTGTCGGTTGCATAGATATGATTTCTAACTGACGATCTTGATTAATTAACCGATATCTAAGTAAAGTCAAAGAAGAGAAAAAGATATACAACAGAAGTAAGTAAATCATATTGTGACAAATGTCTTATAAGCAACATGAAACTCTGCCTTTAGCAGATGCTGAACAAACTACGCCAATAAAATGCCTGGTTAATATTAATTTCTTTTCGGTCATAGATGTTTCTGAAGCATTGCTGATGATTTATGGGACCACCGAGTTAGTGTTGGGTAGGCTGAGAAAACCCCTCGAGACAAGCTCAATATGACATAGAAAATCAATAGGATATATTGTGTCCAATCAGAGCGGAGATAGTTTTTTTATCCGAAACTTCTAGACAGAGAGAAATCACGTGCTATGTCTGTGATTGGTCAATCGTCTTAGCTCTAGAAGGTTACGGAATTCTCTAGAAGCTTGAAGGACACTTATGATAATATATATGTCCTAGTTTGTGTACATAATTGAACTCTTGCATTAAAGTGTTTTTGCAGTATTTCCTGTCTTCTCTCTCGTGTTCCTGTTGACGAGTAGTTTCAGCCTGGGGGTCGAATTATAGCTTAGGAGACGAAGCGTGCGGTCAAACGAGACAGAATATAATTTACGACGGAGATCTTGCGGTCGATAAAAGACCTGAACCACGCGTCACAACAAACTGGCGACGGGAATTTCGGAAAATTAGAAAAAGAACTACCATGAATATTACATTTGAACAATTAGAAGCTTATATGGAGCGGCAAGAAAAGAGGTTCGAGCAATCTCAAATAAGAATTATGGAAGCCTTGATGCAGAAAATGCTCCTGAATCAACAAAGCCCCACTTCCAGTGAACGTCAGGTGTCACTTAACGAATCAGTCATAAATGCCATTCATGAATTTCATTTTGATGGTGTAGCTGGCGTCACTTTTGATTCGTGGTTCAAGAAATATGAAGATCTGTTTCGCATCGATCTCTGTAGAATGGACGACGCTTCAAAAGTCAGAGTACTCCTAAGAAAATTGGGGACAATAGAACACGAACGCTACAGTAACTTCATCCTCCCAAAGAACCCTCGAGACTTTAGTTTTGATGAAACAGTTCAAACCCTGTCTCAAATCTTTGGTGAACAGTCATCTTTATTTAATATCCGCTATCAGTGCCTGAAGATTATGAAAAATCCAGGAGATGACTGGGTAAGACACGCAGGTATAGTGAATCGAGAATGTGAGAGGTTCAAGTTGTCTTCTATGTCAGAAGATCAGTTCAAATGCCTCGTATTTGTCTGTAGCTTGCATTCGCCTGAAGACGCTGACATTCGAACAAGAATCTTGAGTAAACTTGAACATTGTCCCAGCATGACCCTACAGGAAGTAACCACCGAATGTCAAAGGTTAGTGAATTTGAAACATGATACTTCCTTGATAGAAAACGGTAGCCGATTTCTTCATGTCAACGCACTAGAGAGAACAGACTTGCAAGGTTCCCGTGCACAGAATTATCGCAATGGCAGCGGTAAGCCACCATCCCCATGTTGGTTGTGCGGTGATTGGCACTTCAAAAGGTTCTGTCCATTCAAAAATCATCGATGTACTACATGTCTGAGAAAGGGACATAAAGAAAGCCGTTGTAGAACACGAAAACGCCGCCAACCAAAGGTTTACTCTAGAAGATTCAAGCCAAGATCAGCCAAAGTAACAGTCGCTATTAACAGAACCGCCTCGCATAGTCGCAGAAAATATGTGTCCGTCAAGATAAATGGCTATGGTGCTCGTCTACAGTTAGACACAGCTTCTGACATAACTCTTATTAGCAGAAGAACTTGGGACAGGATTGGCAGACCAAGAATATACCCCACGCAACAAACAGCACGCAGTGCGTCTGGGGGTATGCTAAACATTGCCGGTGAGATATACTGTCCAGTCACAGTCAAGGGAGTGACGCAGGAAGGAGTTATATTCGTGACAGAACGTCCATCACTCGACTTATTGGGACTTGATTGGCTAGAGAAGCTGAAGTTAATAGACCGTCCCATAAGCATGATTTGTAATAATGTCAGTACAATGAGAATAGAAGAGAAAAGCATAGGTGAGAAACAAGCTGCGCTGGAGACATATGCTCAAATCATTTCAGAGGTGGAACAACCATTAGATGATAAGCGAGCCGCGGCATCAGAAGTGTTCACAAAATCTCACAGTGCCTACCCCAACAAACGTGCGCAGAGCATAGCCGCAAATCCAGTTCAGAAAGTCATCTCAAGAACCGTGTCCAGACTGCCTGTTAGTCCCATGAAGTTATATCATTCAGCGCAGAGGTGCATTAAAAATAAGAAAATTGCTACTGTCGTAAATGCACGCTCCAGACACGGTCAAGTCCTTGACTTCCCAACTCATCCGCGAAGTTGCAACAATGCTGCCTTGAAGACCATGCATCTTCAACGTAATGAAGTATTGTTCCTGCCACTACATAAGGAGCCCACTACATTCCGTGGAGGAGGAGCCTAGTGGTAGATTTTCTCGCCTGACCACACCCAGAATTTCATTAACGCATGGGATCATGGCACTGTCTCATTTTGTTTTCAAAAAAGGGGAGGTGTTGGGTAGGCTGAGAAAACCCCTCGAGACAAGCTCAATATGACATAGAAAATCAATAGGATATATTGTGTCCAATCAGAGCGGAGATAGTTTTTTATCCGAAACTTCTAGACAGAGAGAAATCACGTGCTATGTCTGTGATTGGTCAATCGTCTTAGCTCTAGAAGGTTACGGAATTCTCTAGAAGCTTGAAGGACACTTATGATAATATATATGTCCTAGTTTGTGTACATAATTGAACTCTTGCATTAAAGTGTTTTTGCAGTATTTCCTGTCTTCTCTCTCGTGTTCCTGTTGACGAGTAGTTTCAGCCTGGGGGTCGAATTATAGCTTAGGAGACGAAGCGTGCGGTCAACCGAGACAGAATATAATTTACGACGGAGATCTTGCGGTCGATAAAAGACCTGAACCACGCGTCACAACAGTTAGCAATACTTAGGTTAGGAATATAGTACTAGGTAAATTTGGCAAATCGATTAATGAAGTACTGGAACTTCATCGGCTGAGGTAGTTAGGACATGTGTTACGTATCCTTGAGCACCACCTACTTCGACGAGAAATGCTGTATGGTGTAGGAGTAGGCTGGAAAAATATAGCACCAGTTCATTATATCATTGACAATTTGGCTGAGCCATGTTAATAGGTACAGGTTACCTGGTTGAGGTCTGTGTGATGATCGTAACCAATGGTTAGAGACTTTGGGTGACATGGCTCAAGATTATTGACAGTGGCGCAGATGCGTTCATTCCTTATCCTGCACAAAAATTCTAAGCTTCTTAATCCATCATAATTTGCTGTTTACGTAATTATATTATCTTAAATCTTACCTTCGAATTATAATTCTCTCCATTAGTACTAACTCTGTTATAGCTCTACTACTCTGGGATTTGGTCCAACAACTTCATTTCTATCTGCTAATTAGTGCATGGCAACTTGATCTAGTGTACGCATGCACTAAGTTCTACGTTGTAACTAGCTGACTGACTGACTAACTGATCAGTTGTGTTGAAACAGAACAATATCTTACAATCATCCTACAAGCATTTCCATTTCTAATCTACGATCTCACACTGATATCGATAGTCCGTAAATAACATATATTGAAGGATCTGATTGTTGAAAGTAAATATATGAAACAGTGATATAAAAGAATTACAAGTTTTAATTTTGTCAGATTTAAGCTATCAGTTGGGACACGTCTACTGGATATAACTGAGTTTTAACATTAATATTTAAACTAAGACCTGAACTTAGTACTACTCTGTTCCAGCGTTGCCAATTTATTCATTGAGCTGCTACTGAGCTCCAATGATTGGTAAATCTGTAAACAACAACAGTGGTATCAAATTACATCTAGATGACAAGTCTCGAACAGGACAAGACGGACGTCCTGGATTCCATTGACGACTACATTATAATTTTATTAATAGGAGAACTATATTCCTAAATATTCAAGATATAGATGCTACAAATACACTGGGTAAATATAGAAATCAAAATTTGCTTACTAAATTATTCCTGTTATGTTTATGTTCAAAACTTCAGATTAGTTAAGTATGATCCACTAAACTCTCTATGACTGTATTCAAAACATACCAAGACAGTTGAATTATGACAACGAATACAATAGTAAAAACAATCTATAATCACTACATTTACTATACACAGTCAATTATAATGTAAAGACTGACACAGTTGTGTAACACTAATCTCGACTGGATGAAAATAGAAAGATGATTGGCAAACTAGTTGAAATAATTCAATATCAATAAAAACCGAATAACGAAACTCTGAGGATATGGTTTAGGAGTAATGAATCAAAAGGTAAATAAAAAGAAATACTGAGATATGATCTACATAGATATAAGAAGTGAATGCATGTATACTATTGTAATCCATTTCAGTTCATGCCACACATCTCCAGCTGCCGATCACGATAAGTGTACGGATCTAAATGAAGTAGTTTGTTCTTACTTACATGACTCGGGTTATAATTTAATGGCTTCAGGGATCGACATCGAATGTCTGCTTCGGCAGCGCTAAGCTTCGATCAACACTGTATATCGAAGTAGACGGTAGTTAAGTATGTGTAATGTATAATCCTATCATCCTAAACGAAGAATATTCATATCGTCACCAATTAGTCTTTCATCTTTAAGTAGTACTCTATATCTAACCTAAGTAGAATCAGAATATTTCTATAGCCAACCACCAGCTAGCAACTATCTTCTAACGAGGTAATTTATTATACAACTAACTACTAAGTGATTACGTTTATTTCAAGAAATACATTAAAATACCACTTTAAATATTCATTTAATTTAGTTGTGGAGTGAATTTTAAAGTTTATAAAGACGTATCCTTTTGTCATTCTTACCTATACGAAAGTTGATCAAGTGGTACACCATCTTTGAACCATTCAATTTTTGGTCGTGGATTACCTGACACAAGACATTCAAGCAGGGCACTAGCTCCAACAGTACGTTCTATACTATATTGTAGTTGACCATCTGGATCTAGTCTAGGTCCATCTGTTGAAGCATTCAAAATAACACACATATATGAGCCTAATTACTTATAAAATTAAAGCCACTTTTACGTTATCTGCTTTGGTTGTCATGTAGAATTTTTATATGTAACTAAAATATGGAATCAGCTGAAAGTGCACACCGTTTATAACTTCGAGAGGAAAGTCCCTTCCATATTGCATATATAAACTATAATATTACTAGTAATAAAGTAATTTGTGTTATGACCAGTTTCTTCTGACATGTGAGCTCCATGAATAGACACCTCTAAATTCTTTTCATCTGTGTAGATTGTGTAATACCTTAGTGATGAAATTGAAATTGAGCTCCTCATGTTAACTGTATTCATCATCGCAGCAACGTAGGTAGTGACATTGAAACTCAAACCCACTGGTTAGTGTTTCAAATGATACATAGCCATAATAATCAACAATCCAATAAACAATTATAGTATTAGGTATTACTGTTAGGCAATACAGTACATTAATTACTGGTTTCAGTGAGTTAGATTATGAAAGAGTTGACATATTATAATGAATCATAGCTTGATATTAACTCTACATTTAAAACATTAACTTATATTACTCATTGAATGTTTTGTTTAACATCCTATAGCGGCTGTGGAAATAATACCCTGTTTATATGATCTTGAAATATCATCCAGTACCTATGTTACAAGTTCAACAATAAATACACCTACTTCAATGTAAATAACTGGTTAGTATCACCATTATTTCTATGATCATAACTTTTATAAAAATAGTTTGCTGAATTCGTTACAGATTGTTGTTGGTAATGTACTACTAAATAATAGGAAGCATCGGACGGTTGTTTCATCATAGTACAAGGCTCCTCAACAATGTGCAACATAGAATTCATCCCAGGGGCTTCAGATTAGTGTATAACTAACCCTTTCTACCACTAGGGTAGCATTCATCAGGAGATTTCCTGATTTAATATTAACTGTAGTGACACGATATTTATGGATTAATAACTGAAGATGTAGTTGTTGAAAACAACAGGTAGCTCAAAGATTCTTTATTTTTAGAGTAATAAGTGTTGATAAATTATCAGTGTATTAATTAATAAGCACAAGAACAATATCTGTGTTGCAACATCTATTTTCTGATTTTTCATTATTTAGAGAACCCTACCAAATCAAGAAATACTTAATAATTGATTCGCGTTGGTACAAGACTCCACAAGCGCGTGTATGGAACATCAAAACCATCAAATCCTCCAGCAAACACTAAGATTTCTAATGTTTCAGCTAAAATTTAATGATTAACATTTATAACATTTGTTCATTCTTATTACTGAACGACCATTATCTAGTACTATTGATGATATTTCCATTACCTCCTCTCATTCCCTAATTAATGAGTTCTTAGATTCAATCCCCTCTAAAACTACTTTATGATAAATGACACCTAGAGACTAATATTGAAATATCTTCCCTTAAAAAAACAAAAATTAAGAAACATCAATTACTGTCAACAGATTATTGAATATACTAAACATTATTCAATAACATAAACATACTGTTTTGTAGTAAACTTAACCATAAATAACTTACAGGTTATTTTAACATCAAATGTTTTAGATACTTGACCATATTCACTTATTACATGACATGCATATCGACCATTATCATTTTCATCAACATCAGTTAACCGTAAATGTATATGATCATCACTAATTGTATATTTAATATCTGTTATTGGTTTACCATCTTTTGTCCATGTAATTTTAGGTAATGGATGACCAATAGCAACACAAAATAATGCTAAATTAGATCCAAGTGCTATATTATGTTCACCTTCTTGACTTGCAAATCGAATTGTTGGTGGTGCTAGTATAAATGTAAAATCAATTCATAAGATTAATTTATAACTTTAAACTTTTAGTTTGATTATCATTATGAACATTGATGGTATCAAATAGTTTTGTTCATTACTAACATTCATCAACAATCTGTTTATGATGAACTAGGTGTTCACGTCTACCTAGCAATCATTTGTTAGTTTAATGAAGACGGTTTTGTAACATTAGCTAACTTTGAATTATATATTAGATAGATAGAAAGTGTTAATAGATGATTGTCGTTATAATAGGACAATTAATCGGGAATGACAAACGATGTGGTTTAATTCTTCATGTTATAGGGACTTTTGATGCTAAGTGGCATTTGTTGATTATTTAGTAACTATGATACTTGTATTGATAAAGTTATTGATTGTTATATCTATTTTCCTTACCAAGTTATTGTAATTTTACTATGAACAGATTATCTCAATTATTTGTATGAAACTCCATTTGAATAAATAATAAGTTCAAGGTTGTACAATGAAGTTACTAAACTGTTGCAATCAATTGCTTTATCACTAACTGTTATGGACGTGATAAAAAGAAGGAGGGTGATGATTTTGGTTGGTGGACGCGAATACCAATACGATGTGTGCCTAGTTAAGAATATGCGATTGACCTAAGCCCATTCACCTCCCTAGGCCGACAATAAGACAACCAGAATTGAGAACAGGAAGACTGAGAGAGCGAGAACCAGATCAAGGTCCAAGGTCGTATTATATTTTAATCATGCATTTATATATACATAAAACCAGACCACACAGTAAGCCAATCGGAAATCTAACATTGATACAGAACAAAAGAAATAGTGGTAGTGAATGGGGAGAACTTGTACACAAATAGGTAGACGTAGTCCGTAATAATAAACAATACATAAAGAATCAATACACTAAATGAGAGAACCGGGCAAGGGGAACGTAACGGTCATAGAAATGAAATGTTAACACTGTCCACAGTTATAATAAATGAAATAATGTTCTAAATCACAGTTCCCGAAGATAGCCAATCTTCATTAGGTGCCCGGCATATCACTAACCACCTATACACAACTTATCCTTAGATCAGTGTTAACAGATTGAACAAATAGTAACATATAGTTGCCACCGAAACATAATAGTTAACTCAATCGTTGATTAAATTACCAATGAATAATGTATTTAATACACTTTACTCTGAAAACGGGTAAAATAAATTCAAATGTTATAAAGGAAATAAGTTATAGATAAGCTTTATTGATGAATGCTAACTAATGCGAAACGCCTGTCTAATCGTATTTGTAAATTACTTCCAACCACCTTTTGATCAATATTATGAAAATAATCCAGGAAACAGAAGTATGATGTTAGTTAGCTAAAGCTTAAATTACAACGTGTTACATAATGTATATGCTAACTAAATTGGTTACAAATAAGCAAGATGAACAAATACTACTGGTAAAATATGCATTCATTTAAACATCTGTTTCTTATCAATCGTAGAGCGTAGGCTATTGACCAGGATTCTCTAACTAACACTGTCCTGAAATCACTTTCTAAAGCTTTCCCCAGAAGTATTTATTCTTTTCATATTACTGTAGAATTCTCGATGCAATGTAGTCTTTAGTCTGCCTTCTTCCTTTTGGCCTTATGAATTCTAAGTCAGGACTTAGTTTATAACTCAATTTTGTGATTTTTCCAATATGTGTCTTATATACCTTCATCGTTTTTACCTAATTTCTACCTGAGTTTAAAGTTGGTTGGCTTGTTTTCTGGTACAGTAAATTGTTGTTGATAGTGTCCGTACAACAAATGCGGAGTATGCACACATGTATCTTTGAAATGATCGTTTTCATAGTTTTTCTAGATTCAAAGTTCCATCTATTCAAGACTCATTACTAGATAAGTTACCTGATAAAGAAGCTGATGTTATACGTTAAGAAATATCTTACATTCTGATAAAACTATGGCATTTTCTGTCTAATCTATCGAAAGAAGAATTAGAAGTTCTATATTCATTACAACCAGATAAATCGATAAAAGTAATACTACAGTGAATAAAATTGATTATAATAAAGAAGCCTTTGAATATTTATCCATAATACCATATCCAATGATTGATGAACAAAATTATATAACAACAAGGAATAAAGTCAAATTAGAGAAGGAAAAACTGACACTATTCAACAAGGTCTCTCTATGGTATACGTTATATTTTAAATCATGTACATCTTCTAGTTTCTATGGTTTATCAAAAATTCATAATTTTAGTATCCCATAGAGGTCAATAGTTGATTTGACCAACACTCATATTTATTCGCTTGTTAGATATCTAAGCAACATTTTAAAACTACTGTAACAAAATATCGAATTTACTAGTCGTTGGCAAGTTATGATGTATCTTTATACACGATTATTCCAGTTGCTACCTGTCTAAACCTTATTAATGGCCTATTACAAAATAATCATACATTATCCAACTGTTGTCCATTAAGTAACAGCTGAATCATGAAATTCTTAAAACTATTCAAAGGGATTTTTTACAAACAGACAAATGGAATTGCAATCAGTTCCCCATCTTCCGCCCCTCTTCGTTTCACCAATTATAGCCAATCTTTTTATGGCTAACATGGAATTTCTTATTTTCATTAATATCACTATACCATAAACTTAGTTAGCTCCACCTATAGCTCTTCTAGGGCTACTGCTGGTCCCAAGCCCGGGTAAAGGAGGAGGGTTGGACATGGGGTTAGCAACCCCCATCCAGTAAAACCCAGGCTTGCTAAAAAAAACGCAAACCAGATTAAACAAGATAAACTTAATTCATGTATGTAGATGACACTTGTCGTTATTAAAAAGACTTTCCTGAAGACTTTTCTAAACGAATCAACACCTTTTCTTAGTAAGTCAAATTCATTTTAGGAAGTGAAGATAAACACAATGAGTTACTAATTTTAAACTGTCTTGTCAAAAGTAACTTGAATGGAACTTTTAATCTGAATATTTACCGTAAGCCATGGAAATCTATATACTGAATTCAGTTCAGCACATCCGTTTAATGCCGAAATTGCCGTATATATAAACTTAATCAGAAGATCTAACACACTTGTAGTGGTAAATAATTCCCTAAATAAGTAGTTTTATAGGCTCTTGCTATTGATGCTAGCCATGTTCGTTTTAGCGGAGGTTATCGGTTAGGCATCACGCGACGTGACATGGAAAGTAACTCATCCTCTAGTTAGCCAGCCTAGGTGTTACTCTACTCAAGATGCCTTCTCCCCAAACCATCAATGTCTTCTGTTTTGTTCTTATTCGTTTCCGGTTATACAACAAACGTAATGTATTGACTTATATAGTGTACTTTAAACTCATTACAACAGCATATGATAAGCAAACAGAACACAAAAGTATAATTAACATCATATAATTTAATAACTATTCAATGAATATTATTAACGATATACAAAAACGAGACAGCCTACTATTAACTAATAATAAGTTGAGTGAAATGTTGTGGATTGATACTTTACCTCTACCTTAACGATATGACATAGCAAAAGAATTACAAAGAGTTCTAAAACAACATGGAATCTAACCATTCTACAAAGCTACCAACACTATTCCAGGTTCATTAGCTAAAATAAAGAACAAGATCCTTTTCATCTCTACACAGAATTGTATCTACAGGTCAAATTATGTCTACTGTGATGCTTTCTATATTGAATAGTCTTCGCGAGAAATCAAAACTTGTGCCAAAGAACATGAAAGCTACATTAAACAATCTTTTAATAATCCTGGTGTGAACTAGAATAATTGGCAATTAAATCAGCAATAGTAGTACGTGTTAACTATAAAATCCATATTAAAAACATCAAAATCATTCAATAAGATGTTGTTTTTTTTTTATAATGGATAGTTGAAGCAGTTGCACTTAACAAAATGGAAAGATTTACTATTCATCCAACATGAACTTTCTATCCAAGCGACCATAATTAAAGTACATCAAATTTCATTCATGTGACCATTTTATCGTCGCTTCATATATTTTTTACACTCATTTACATTACATTGACTTATACAAGTATATCTCAATTTAAACCATCTTAACGCAAGCGACTTGATATAACACGATCAGACTTGTATTTGATTGTACTAACCTATGGTGATTTGAATCAACAAGAGTAAATTTTACTAGAACGAAACAACTGTCCAACACTCACTGGTTTTCATTGATACCATGCCAATATCTGCAACTTACAGTAAATCCTAAAACATCAGAAATGTTACTTTTTACTCATTAAAACTATTCAAAGGGATTTTTTACAAACAGACAAATGGAATTGCAATCAGTTCCCCATCTTCCGCCCCTCTTCGTTTCACCAATTATAGCCAATCTTTTTATGGCTAACATGGAATTTCTTATTTTCATTAATATCACTATACCATAAACTTAGTTAGCTCCACCTATAGCTCTTCTAGGGCTACTGCTGGTCCCAAGCCCGGGTAAAGGAGGAGGGTTGGACATGGGGTTAGCAACCCCCATCCAGTAAAACCCAGGCTTGCTAAAAAAAACGCAAACCAGATTAAACAAGATAAACTTAATTCATGTATGTAGATGACACTTGTCGTTATTAAAAAGACTTTCCTGAAGACTTTTCTAAACGAATCAACACCTTTTCTTAGTAAGTCAAATTCATTTTAGGAAGTGAAGATAAACACAATGAGTTACTAATTTTAAACTGTCTTGTCAAAAGTAACTTGAATGGAACTTTTAATCTGAATATTTACCGTAAGCCATGGAAATCTATATACTGAATTCAGTTCAGCACATCCGTTTAATGCCGAAATTGCCGTATATATAAACTTAATCAGAAGATCTAACACACTTGTAGTGGTAAATAATTCCCTAAATAAGTAGTTTTATAGGCTCTTGCTATTGATGCTAGCCATGTTCGTTTTAGCGGAGGTTATCGGTTAGGCATCACGCGACGTGACATGGAAAGTAACTCATCCTCTAGTTAGCCAGCCTAGGTGTTACTCTACTCAAGATGCCTTCTCCCCAAACCATCAATGTCTTCTGTTTTGTTCTTATTCGTTTCCGGTTATACAACAAACGTAATGTATTGACTTATATAGTGTACTTTAAACTCATTACAACAGCATATGATAAGCAAACAGAACACAAAAGTATAATTAACATCATATAATTTAATAACTATTCAATGAATATTATTAACGATATACAAAAACGAGACAGCCTACTATTAACTAATAATAAGTTGAGTGAAATGTTGTGGATTGATACTTTACCTCTACCTTAACGATATGACATAGCAAAAGAATTACAAAGAGTTCTAAAACAACATGGAATCTAACCATTCTACAAAGCTACCAACACTATTCCAGGTTCATTAGCTAAAATAAAGAACAAGATCCTTTTCATCTCTACACAGAATTGTATCTACAGGTCAAATTATGTCTACTGTGATGCTTTCTATATTGAATAGTCTTCGCGAGAAATCAAAACTTGTGCCAAAGAACATGAAAGCTACATTAAACAATCTTTTAATAATCCTGGTGTGAACTAGAATAATTGGCAATTAAATCAGCAATAGTAGTACGTGTTAACTATAAAATCCATATTAAAAACATCAAAATCATTCAATAAGATGTTGTTTTTTTTTTATAATGGATAGTTGAAGCAGTTGCACTTAACAAAATGGAAAGATTTACTATTCATCCAACATGAACTTTCTATCCAAGCGACCATAATTAAAGTACATCAAATTTCATTCATGTGACCATTTTATCGTCGCTTCATATATTTTTTACACTCATTTACATTACATTGACTTATACAAGTATATCTCAATTTAAACCATCTTAACGCAAGCGACTTGATATAACACGATCAGACTTGTATTTTGATTGTACTAACCTATGGTGATTTGAATCAACAAGAGTAAATTTTACTAGAACGAAACAACTGTCCAACACTCACTGGTTTTCATTGATACCATGCCAATATCTGCAACTTACAGTAAATCCTAAAACATCAGAAATGTTACTTTTTACTCATTAAAATATTACAAGCATACAAACCAGTCATACAAACTTGTTATGACATTCACAAAGAGCCCATCCATGTAGTCTGCAGCTACCGACATGAATCAAATCAGAAGTCGGTGACTTCATAAACTGATGCCATGTTTTAGTTAGACTAACCCTACTAACTCTCCTCCATCTTACTCCTATATCAGTCAGTATCCTTCGTCGAGGTAGGAGGTAGTTAGGCATATGCAACATATGTCCTAATCACCTCAGTTGGTGAAGATTTATAACGTCATTTACCACATTTGCCTAACACCCGTCATCCTACCTCGTTATTATTTACTCGGTGATCCCAACTGAGGCGAGCGATGTTTCGAAGACATCGATGGTCAAAAACTAATAACCTTCGTGTCGTCTACCTTTAATAACGACGTCTCACACTCGTACAGTAAGATAGAGCGAACTGTTGCGCATTACACTCTCCCTTTTGTTGAGAGACGAATATTTTATCGGTGTAAAGAAAATTACCTCAAACCACTAATTAATCTTTATAATTTCTATTGAATTTTACATTCACTATATGACTGAATCTTTTCATAGTAACTAATAGTAAATATAAAATAAATAATCTTAGTATGAAAATGCGATATATTGTTTAAGCGGTATAATTGAATACTTTTCATGGGGAGAGGGAGTTAAGTTAGTGAAATGAGGTGGTTTTGTAGGGATAGGCATTAAATTTAGTTGTTTGTATTAATGACAGATTGATGTTGATAGAAAGCTCTGTGTACTCTTTCATGACGAAATTGACAGTGAACACTCCTACTGAGTAGTTCTATACTAGATTTTCACTCTTTTTCCATCAACCAAATAACTATCTTCATAATACCACCTTAATTCAGTCACAATAATCAATTTATTAGTGGTTAACTTCAGTATATTCCTGTAGTTCTGGTGAGAAGTTGAGACTGATAGAGTTTCATCTTGTCAAGAATAAGATAATTATCATCAATGAGACAATGATCATTATGATCATACTAATATAATAATGAATACAACACCTTGACAATAACAAAAAATTAACACTGATAAATAAGTGAATATTCCATTTAAAAGAAATTAACAACCGTAAGTAGTGATAGTTTGACAGACAGACAGTTACAACGAAGAACTTGGTACATGCGTACGTCAGTTCAAGTTGCCATGCCTCAATTAGCAGATAGAGATTAAATTGTCGAATCAAATCCCAGAGTAGGAAAGGTAGTAACAGAGTTAGTATTCATGGAACGGAATAGAGACCGAGAACACTTAAGAAAATATGATTCCGTAAAGAGAAAATTATGATAAGTTCAGAAACTTAGAATTTGGAGGAAGACAAGCAGTGGATGCACCTGCACCATTGCCAAAGATTTTGATCCATATCACCCAAAGTCTCTAACCATTTATTACGAGCGTCACGCGGACCCCAACTAGGTAGTCTGCACCTATTAACATAGCTCAGCCCAATTGTCAATGACTTCATGGACTGGTGCCATGTTTTGATTTGGCCGCCCCTAGCTTTCTTCCAGCCTACTCCTACACCAGACAGGATTGATCGTTTAGGTAGGCGGTGGTCAGGCATACGTAACACATGTTCTAACCACCTTAGCTGATGGAGATTTAGTACTTCATCAATAGACTTACCGTATCTACCTAGTACTCTATTCCTAACCCACGTATTGCTTACTCGGTGGTCCCAGCAAACACGATCAATGTTTCGAAGACATCCATGATCGAATACCAGGAGCCTACGAATATCCTCTACCCTTAATGGCCATGTTTTACATCCATAAAGTAAGACGGACCGAACTACTGCGCAGTAAACGCGTCCTTTGGTCATTTGTCGGATGTCTCGCCTATGCCACAGATGACGCAAATTCCTAAAAGCTAATCGGGCCTTATGTATACGCACAGAGACTTCAGCAGACACCAGACCGTCAGGGCTGATGAGACTCCCAAGATAAGTGAAGCGGTCAACACATTCAACTGTCTCACTCCCTATCACTAACTTCAGTGTCGAATCAAGCCAATCCTGAAATAACATTTTGCATTTGTGTAGAGAGAATCGCATCCCAAACATCCTTACATTCTTGTTTAAGGTAGTCAAAAGATTCTGACAGTTTACACTAGTTATTATTATTTCATTGATAATACAACATGTACACACATATTAAGATAGAATTAACAATTTATATTTTATATATTGAATATATTGCCAAATAATCCACCTAAATCAAATAGATTATAATCACTTATTGGTAAGCCAAATAAATTATTTGCATGTTCATCATATGTAAGATCGTGTTGATCATATTTATCTTCTTCAATTATACCATCTTCACTACTTTTTTTATATCCATTTGTAATAGTTGTATACTTATCATGTTTTACAAATAATGATGTACCATAATGATGTTTTTCATATGGTCTATTCTTATTCAATAATGTTTTCTTTTTATGATAATCAATAATATCTTGTTGCATTTTATCCACAATTAGATTATGTAATATATTAGTTGATGATTTCTCTTTATTTATATTGTAATCATTCTCTTTGTTTATTGTTTTATCATTACTTAATATGTATTTATTATTATTATTATTATTATTATTATTAAGAAATTCTTTTAAATTAAAATTTGATTTAACATTTATACCATTGTCATTATCTGTATGCCAATGAACATAATTAACATATTCAGTAGTATATAGAATGCATAAAATTATTATTAATATACAAGAGAATATAATAGATAAACGTGTTAACATAATTCAAAAACTTTCTATCATATACATTAATGTATAATCCATTAGAATGTGAAATAACTATTACTAATAATTTATTCTATATATGTATTATATAATGTATATTACGTAATCATATCAATTATTGATAAGTTCATTAGTGCATTCATATATATATATATATATATATATATATATATATACATTACTATGTAAATAGAATAAAATCAATAATATTGAATAAATTACACTTTATTAATTGATTATTAAGAAATTGATTGATTAATAATGAAATTATTGATTATTGAAAAAAAAATTAAAAAAAAAATAAATAATTATGTTCAGTTATAACATTTAATTTGTACTTACATAAAATATTACTGATAATTGAATAATTGATACAATTGAAATTTATTAGCAATAAAATAGTTATTACTAATGACAATCACTAATCATATGTGTTATATCACAAATTGATATACTGGGCATCTAGTGAAGATTGACTATCTTCGGGAACTTTACTTAAGAACATTATATCAATTATTATTACTGTGAATAATGTAACTTTTTCATTTCTATAACTGTTATGTTTCCCTTGCCCGGTTCTCTCATTCAGTGCATTCACTCTCAATATATTGTTTATTACTATGATCTACAGCTACTTAGGTATGTACAAGTTATCCCCACTTACTGTCACTCTTTCCTTTGTTCTGTATCAATATTAGATTTTTGATTGGTTTAACGTGTTGTTTGGTTTTATGCATATATAAAGGCATGATTAAAATACAGTACGCTCTCTCCGTTTCCCGGTTCTCAATTCTAGTTCTTCTGTTGTCGACCTGGGGGTGAGTGAGCTTAGGTCAATTACTCGTTATCAAATAGGCGCTCGCCTCTACCAACCAATCAAACTCCCTCTCTTTTTGGCATCATAACAAGAACTAATGTACATAAAAATTCTATCACTGAATATTTTCTGGTTTAGTTGAGTAAATTATTAAAGAGTTCTAATGAAATCCAGTGTATGCGATGTTGAGTAGTTCTTTACTAAGACGAAATAGTTGTTCAATGTCTCATGGTTTTTAATGGTACCCAACAGAAAATTTTCTTCAAAGGTTTCAAACACCGAAAGTGTCACTAGGGTGAAATTGAGCAATATAAATATTGATTTTTTTCTGGAAAATATATTCTTCATAGGTACCGACTAGTTTACATCTTTTGGTAATTTTGTATTTGGTGAGATAGAGAGTAATAATAATGAACAAAAAGAACCTAAAACTACAACCCGTGGAGTCTGTTCTCAGTGGTATCGAGAGCCTTAACACTAAGCTGCATCTGTTAAATAATTAGTAACCAACCTATTTTTTATGACTTAAATTATAAGCCTTCAATGATCCATTACTGTTTGTCATATCCATTTTCCTTCTTGGATTATTATAATATTACTATAGCCCTATTATCCCTCCCTCCCTTCAGTCTTTAATGTATTTTATATTTTCTGTTCCTGATCTGACGATATCTCCTATTTACTGGCGTTGATCTGTCAACCACTACCATAAATGAAGACTTCACGGACAGTACCAACCAATCAGCCTCCTCGTATCAAGTCGTAGTTATAGCCCAAGTTCCATTTGTTCCCTTAGAAAGTAGGGCAGTATTCACTTATCTTGTTTATCCTGTTTATTGTATCGTGTTTAGTTTCTCTTTTATTTGGTTTTTCTGTGTTACATTGTACTATTTATTACTAAATACTAGATCGAGCTATCTGACATTAGTCATTTTAGCGTCCTCTGTTTTAGATTGAGTTCTCTTGGAACTGTTTTTCTCAGTTGATTATATTCCTCTTTTGCTTTCTCAGCTTTTTTCTTCCTCTTCTTAATTAATAAAGTAAGCCATATCTTTCACAAGTTAGTTTGAAGCATTGCGTTCTGCTTATGATCAGGTTTAGGTAGTAAATGGATAGTAGAAGTCATTGACTTTCGTCCTGTCTGCGACTCATCAGCCGGGGTGTAACTTCACTCGTGTTGATTCTCACTTTAGAACTTAAACTAAATCCATTTTTTTATTAAACATCACCATACTCAACACTGAGATGACAGTACATTCAGATGGCATGTCTAAACTAAGATGATAAGCTTTTCTCGGAGACCCCCCTTCTCTTCAAGACACAATTCAAGTTTAATCATACATTCCAATTACCAGTATACCAAAACAATTAGCTCAAAGTATATATCGCAACGTAAACTGATCAACCCCAATTCAGAACAACATTACCGGGAAGATACAAATACATTCAAATTAAAAGGCATTTTATTTAGTTTATTAATTACTGATATTTTTAAATGATGTATTCATATGCTAATCTCTGACCTGTAATACAAATGACTGTGAATAACGCTTCTATATCTCAGGAATTCAAGTCTTTTAATCTATAAATTGCCCGTACTTGTAAACAAATCGCTGGAGAACGATTAGTTTAATCAAGATTGTAGAAGTTGACTGCCGATGAATACCAACCAGAATAAAAGCAACATTTAGAACAAACTGTACATTGTCTTCAATCACCCGAATAAAACAGCTAGTAATTGATGTATCCAGCCGATGAGTCGCAAATTGAACGAAATGCGCTTAGTGGATTTCGCTTTCCAGTCACAGTCCAATTTCAAATATTAACTTGTAATTACTTACAATCATAAATACGCATTAACAGATTGCTTACACTGTATAAATGTATAACATAGAACCTGGCACAGCTGTTCATCGGTTCAAGTTTTCATACCTCAGAAGCGAATCCAAATGGAAACCAAATTAGTTGAAGTGGGAGTTATATTAATAGTAGTAAAAAATAATGTGTGGACATTTAGATTATGATACAGGAATAAAGAATTGAGCCTGTAATTTAAAGTAAGATAATGAGTGAATGCACTTGCTTTCGTATAATCGATTCTAATCACTACCACCTTTTGTCTCTAACAATTGGCTACAACAATCGCTCAGGCCTTAACCAGGTAGTCTACATCTACCAACATGACTCGTACTAACATCCAATGACTAAAAGAACTAATGCCATGCAATGTTTAGTAAACATTGGTGATCACTACCAACCACCTACGAAAGTCACCTATTTTTAGTGGCAGCCTTTCAGATTCATACAGTAAAACAAAATGTAGTACTGTTGCAGTATACTCTATATCTTTAATTGATAGACAAATATCCAGCTTAATTCCTAGGTGATGTAAGTTAGCAGAAGCCAAACAAGGATTTTAAAATCCTAGCCGAGATATCGTTAGACATCAACCTATCACGGTTGATCAGACTAAATTCTGTTAATGATCACTTTATTGAAATTAACTAACTTAAACAAGTATTTCATTTATTTGCCCCAACAATAATGAAAAAGAATCAATAAATTTTAATGATTATTCTAGTTAATGTCAACATATTGTAGAAGTTTCTTCCTATAAATTAATCAATCAATCTCTGTTACCCCACGTGGAGCATAGGCCCCCGACCAGCATGTAATCCAATCTTCGTTGATTGTATTCATTCAGCTACTATCGAATGAAATTGAATATTCTTTATTCTGTTCATTTAATTATGTTTATATGTAATTTTCGAGTAGGTAATTTGATCACTATGCTAAATCATCTTTACTCGTAAGATCTAAAATAGTCACACCATGGGAACGAAGTAAATCGTCTTTCACTTCGCGAAACTAAGTGATCTGTGGTAGAATGTATAGGGTGGAGTACAAGTTCCATTAAAGATTGAAGGTACACCTTATTGGCATATGCCAGTTAGCATAAAACCTTGGTTTATAATTTTCTGTATACTACCTTAAAACACCTTTAATCTCTTTCTGCCAGTAATGCCGAGTTACTTAGCCTAGTAACCACATTACATCCTGATCGATGGCATTCAATCAACACTATAAAGGACTTGACAAACATGTAATTGGTCACTACACAATGATCAACCAATTTCAAAAAGGTGGTTTACTAAACATACTACATTGCATATGAGATTAAAAATGATTAAAACGTAATATTTTCATTGTTAGAATAAACTTACACATTACTTGTACTTGCCATTGACGTTTAGCTAAGCCATATTCATTACTTACAACACAACGATAATTTCCAGCATCTGAAGTTTGTACATCGGTTAGATAGAGCTGTATAAAAGTAGCATTTATTAGTATATCAATGTATTGTATTCACATATGAATACAAAAAGGTAATAACCTATGAAACTAATAACATTATCTGATCTACATATGAAAGCATAGAAAGACATCAACAAAAACGTTGTGGATTGACTCAGTTACACCCGTTACCCCTAACAGGGGAGCATAGACTGCTCACTAGTATTCTCCATTTAACTGTTCGGAGAAATCCTCTACACCTGTATCCATTTAATGTTCATCCTTCTAATATCTGCTTCCGATTCTCGACTCAGCGTGTTCTTTGGCCTTCCACTTCTCCGTTTCCCAATAGGATTCCGTGTTAATGTTTGTCTCGTGATTCAGTCTGATGATTTCCGCAATGTATGTCCTACCCATTTTCAAAGTCATTTCCTATTTACCTTTTCGGCTGCAGGTTGGTTTGTTCTCTCTCATAGTAGGCTGCTACTGATGTTTTCCAGCCAACGGACATTCAGTATCTTGCGTAGGGAGTTGTTTATAAATACTTTACCCTTCTGGTGTTTGCAGTATTTCTCCACGTTTCAGTTCCATAAAGCAGAACTGCCTTCACGTTCGAACTGAAGAGTCTGACTTTGAGGTTGGTTAATAGTTGTTTTGAGTCCCATATGTTCTACAACTGTGCAAATGCCGCTCTTGGTTTACCAATACTTGTCTTAACATTCGTACCGGATCCTCCTTGTTCATCGACGATGCATCCCAGGTACGTGAAAGTATCCACTTCTTCCAGAGTCTCTCCATCGAGTTCAATTGGGTTGGTGCTCCCTGTGTTACATTTGAGGATCTTACTCTTTCACTTATGTATGTTCAGCCTTACTGATGCTGAGGTTGCTGCTACGTTGATTGTCTCCACTTGAATTTATTGGTATGTATGGGCTAGAAGAGCTAGATCATCCGCGAAGTTCAAATCGTCGAGTCGTATCCTACTTGTCTTGGGTAAAGCTTAGGAAAAAATTATCATCGATTTAAATCCTGATCATATGATTATTATAACTTAAGTTTAATATGGAAATTAATCTGATTAACAAAGTTACTCCCGATGTTATTCTTTCAGGAGACAGTGACTAAAAACTTGTCAAGGGTATAGACATGTTTCATGAATAAGTGTATTTATTCAAGATTCTAAAGGTTATAATGGCCTGTAAATGAGAAAATATCATTATCACCATTCGTCCATGTTACTACATAACAATTGTATCCTAAAACCTTTTATAGAAATGAAAATAGTCTCTTATATATCTTTGAATTGCTTCTAGTTAGGGCTCAGAGTTTAGGGATAGTTTCGATGAAAGGATTTGGTTCATAGTATCGTTTTGATCGGTATGTTATGTATCATTTATATAAAGAGAACTTAGTACATTGATACATTTAGTACTACTATCTTTACCATGATTATATTTAATACTACAATATACGTGATACGATAACTTACAGCTAGTTCAACCTAAGCTATAGTCATCTTTTTTCAGATACAAACCGGACAGATTGATCAACAGTTAAATACGTTGAACACAAAGTGTATATAGTAGCAAATATCACGCAATAAATTGTGGATACCAAATATAAAGGTAAATATATAAGTTACAGGGTAGGACTTTATTAAAATAGCAGACCAGTCAGATTTGTTCTTAAACTCTCAAGGTAGCAGCGAACAGTTTGAATAATTGTAATGATCCCATAGAATATATTTCACAATATGGAACAATTTGTGCTTAGAATAAATCTTCTAGACAAGGAAATACTTTATATGACAATATCTTGAAGTTTCGGGCTTGAAATGGTTGAAATTAGATACCAGAGGAAATGTGATAAGTCAATGTTACTTAAAGAATCGCCCAAAAGTGACACCATAGTTTAGTCCTACTAAGTCACAGTTATCTATCCATTCAAATGGCTATAATTTCATTAATCAATTATAACTCACGTAAGTTAAATGCTATGAAATAAATGAGTTACAATCAGTAATTTCTTAAAAACTTTAGATTTTCTAAATCGTTATTTGATTGGTTAAAATAGTTGTCTATTGAAGACAGTTTATACGTCACTGAGGGACTTCCTTATAATGCCAACTTATTGTTCTTAGCATATGATCACTGTATTCTCAAAATACTTCATTACTGAATAATGTCATTCCTTTTGAAGTTACTTAAGATTCATGGATTATCATATATTGAAACTAGAAAGTATGATTACATTGATTGATTAAGTAACATTGGAATTATTAGTAGAAAGAATACTGTCAATTTCAATGGAAGTATATTATTTGGACATACGTTTGCGGTAATTCTTTAATCATTAGTTCATTGGTTAGACTAAACAATAGCGGTAAACCAATAAGATTTGGGAAGGAATTGGCCTCAAAGTTTGGTGAAGACTGGATCTTTCACTCTGTTCAAAGGCACTGTTGAAGACTTCTCCTCGTTTTGAAAGTAGAGTAATACCTCTGTAGTTCTCACACTTACTGATACCTTTCTTTAATATCATAATGAGGTAAACTTCACTCCAGTTTACTGGTACTTGTTCTTCCTCACAAATATTTTCAAAGAGATCGTGGAACATCTCACTTCAATCTTAGATTTCAGTTCAACAGATAGTACGTTGTCTGGGCCTGCTGCTTTGCAGCTCAGGTGACCATTTTGATTTCTTCGATTTTTGACGAGTCGACATTAATAGGAAGATCGGTAGATGCGGCTTCGATTACTGGTGGTTTCAGGGGGCTAGTCTATTCAAGAGTTCTCCAAGGTGTTCTACCCCACCTGTTTCATTATTCTTAGGTTTCAGTGACTGGATTAACTTCCTTGTTCTCAATTGGTTATTCCAGTTTACTGCATTTCCCAGCTAGCTTCTTCGCTGTATCTTAATAGTGTCCTATATTTCTTTCCCTTGAAGCTTTTCTGCAAGGTCTCCCATGTATTGTCGTTTATCATCTTTAGTACTGCCTTCAATTGCTTGTTGGATTCCTTGAATTAAATCTGTGCTGTGGCTTTCTTTGTTCTTGTTCGGCTATTATCGATTTCTGCCTTCTTACCTCTCCTTTCTTGAATCTTATCCAGAGTACCAATAGAGATTCATTCTTTTTGGTGGTGCTCCTTGCAACTCGAAACCTCCTGACATGTTGAAGTTATTGTTTCGTTAATTTCTTCCAGTTGTCCTCCACAGTAGCTTCCTCTTCTTTTAGTAGACATTGAAAAGCCTGGAACTTATTGTTGAGACTTATATTGGATTTTTTAAGTTTGTTAGTGTCTGGAAGAAGGGTGGCACTAAACTTTTGTAATATTGTTGTTCGAAATGACTAATGTTTCTTTAGTTTCTATTTTTATCTTGACCACAGCTATGTGCTGATATGAAGCTATATCAGTTCCTCTCTTTGTCCTCACACCTCCCATAGTCCTTATGAACTACTTATTGACGCAGATGTAGTCAAGCCGGCTCCCGAAAGTATGGTCCAGTTAAACTTATATAGCTTTGTGTATGCGTCTGTAATGGAATATAGTTGAAGGCGAATAAACTGGTGAATCCCTCACTGTTTTCTTATCCCAGTTCATATTATCTTACGAGATCCTCGTATCCGGTGTTGTTCATCCAACCTTGGCATTTACGTTTCCCATCAATATAGTCAGGTCCTTTTCTGGACATTTATCTAAGACTGATTGTGCCACTCTTAAAAGTGATCTTTATCGTCCCCGTTGTTATTGTAGGTCAGTGCATAGTATAGGATAACGTTTATTGTAATCTTCTCCCTCTCTGTCTTTATGGGGTACTTTGATGATCCTAGGTCCATAACGTTTCCTCCCCGTAAGTGTTTTCTGTGTTTCATTGGACAGCATGAGTGCTACTCTTTGAGGTAGGTAGGAATTTTCTACTTTTTATATAGTTACTTCATCAAATTTAACGACTTCATAATCTTGAGGTGGCTTATTCATCATGTAAGTTAAACTTATATCCACTGTAATTTTTCTTATTTACACCTATTCATATAGTTAACCTTTGCCATTTACTCGTTGGTTAAAGTTAGTTTAAGATCAATTTTAGTGTGCCGCTATAGTTTAGTTTCACCAGTTCATCATATGGAATGAAACATGACGTGGCGTATACTCTCACTTAATATCATTATCAATAAATAAACTCTACACTTACTCCAGATGTATTACACAACTAGTGAGCACAATGCTATCATTATTAATACACGACTTAGGAAAATCACACAATCAAACAATAAATTTTCATAGATACAGTAGACTTAGATATTGTAGTTTGTACATGTTATTTTACCTGTGTATCGCCAACAGATACATTAACATTAGGAAATGTATCCGATGTAATCAATTCACCATCTTTAAACCATTCCACATGTGCTTTAGGCGATGCTTCCCAATCACAGATTAATCGTGTACTAGAATTCTGTAATACATGTCTTGGATTTTTTCCTTCTGGTCCAATAATAATTGGTGAATCTAATGAATAGATGAAGAGTAATCCAATGTATCAATAGATTCCGATGAATAGAAATGTATACAAGGAGAAAAAAAATTACAAACTATTTATTAACTTAAATCAATATTATATGTCTTCATCACTACAATCAAGGATGCCAACCGAACAACGTATTTGAGCATTGAAAATCTCACAAAAGAATAATGAGATCATTATGAGGAGACCTGACAAAGGATCAAACGTGATTATGTTGGGGATGTCAGATCCCCAGAATTCTCTTGGTAAACTAATTATTTTGGTGATTTATTTGTGTCAATTTATATTTCTCGTTTTCGCTCCAAAAAGTTCCTTTTGCACCTTCAGTTTGTGTTACCCACATTGTGAGACACTAAATCTTATTGGTTCGTTGTTTATTTTAATACGCTATTTATAACATTCTAAAGAATGCTCTTTTTTGTACATATACGCCGGAGATGTGTGATTGTCATTCCGTTTGTCTAGCTGCCTGTGGAATTAGACGCTTCTGCTGATTTTTGACTTTTTCCTCTAGTTAGCTGGGCTGGGACACTATGAATAGCTTAGCCAACCTGTTGCTGTGTCGCTGATTATACGTTTGATAGCAGGTATCGAAGTGTTCCCCTTAATTCGCGAAATCCTAGCAGATTATAATAAATCGAAAAGATTATGTGTATAAAATACATTGACAGTATTACTTACAACAACCTAATAACCGATTTATCAAGCCTATCATTCATGTTTTTCCATCCTAGATTTCACAGGTGAATTATCCCTTTAAGACCACTAATATCTATCATAAACTCACCATATCACAAGCTGACTCGCTGATTAATCAGATGATTAAAATCAAACTACAGAAAAATAACAACTCATACTTTAGTTTTCCCAAGAAATAAATCTTGTGAACATAACAGATAAATTTATGAGGTTGTTTGATGTTTGTTATCTATACACGAGTATGCAGTTGGAATAAGTGATTAATATAATTTGTGGACAATCTGATTTACTCTCCTTACCCCCCCCCCCCAAAAAAAAAATGAAGAGTTTAGAAATCTAATGTTACTCTTCACAAAAGACGTTAAATTCATATTCAATAACCAACTGTACACACAAACCAATAGATTGGTCATAGGATCGTTACTTGGGCCAATCCCTGTTGATATCTTTATGCAGGAAACAAAATTCAAATGGAGATCACAATATACTATTCTACGTATGTTGATGATGAGCTTTATTACATGTGGTGATTTAGGTTACTGACTTCCGCCACCCAGGCATTATCCTTTTAATAGTTCTCGTAAAACACCCAGTTTACAATGAAACATAAACATGATGATCAACTTAGTATTTTAGGCTTTAATACAAAATGATAAAATTGATCAAGAATTGATAATAATTGAAACGTGTCCTATAAAAAACGGATACCCAAAGAAGAAATTCATTACAAAATACGTAAGATGTATACTAAGAGTGACTAGTATTCGGATGTGAAAAGAGACGGTCTTTAAATGTCATGCATTTAAAGATGATACATGAAAAAGAATAAACAAATGACTCAAGGAAAAACACTGAAAAAAAACCTTTATTGGAACTTAACTAATTTCCTTGTACTAACATTAAATTTTCATTAAATCATTGAAAGTTATATCATCACCTTTCACATATCACTTTCGATTGTACGAATTCACAAGTACCTGTGGTAGGAAATATTTACGGAAAACTGAACGAAGGAGTTTTGTCAGGTTTTCTTAGGCATATGTGTCTGGATTCCACTTGCCAGTCACAATCCAACTTTATTACAATTTGTTCACCTTGCTTTCTCTTGAGAACCAAGTATGATCCCTTTATTTCATCCATATATGGAATACATTATAATAACTGTAGATATAATCCTTAGATCAAATTTTTGAATGATAAACAATTCTAGTTGAATTTTGTGGAGATTGTTGAATGTTAATTTGATGACACTAATCAATCTGTATTAAACAACTATTGACAATCAAGAAGCACTGAACACTCATCTCACCTCTATATGAGATTCAATTAGTGCTTATCCACGAGTCGCTCATAAAGATTTAAGCCCATAACCTTGTGAATCCTTTTCAAACGCTTTAGCATTAAACCACTGTTAGGGTTCTCGCGAAACAAATTACACCTCGATACCTGCTAGCGAACGTATGACCAACAACACAACAAGCTATTCGTAGCGCCCTAGCCCAGGTATCTAGAGAGAGGAGTCCAAAATCAGCAGAAGAGTTTAATTCCACAGGCAGCTCGGTAAACGGTACGACAATCACACATCTCATGCGTATATACACAAAAAGAGAGAGCGTCCCTCGGAATGTTACAAATAGTGTATTAAAATAAACAACGAACCAATAAGATTTAGTGTCTCACAAAGTGGGTAACACGAACTGAAGGTGAAGAGGGAAATTTCTGGCGCGAAAACGAGAAATATAAATTGACACAAATAAATCACCAAAATAATTAGTTTATCTAGAGAATTCTGGGGATCTGACATCCCCAACAACCACTTAACCAACTTCTAACGATTGTTATTTCCAAATAAATGATTCTATTGAACATATTTAAAAAAATAATCAAGCTTAATGATTCATTTCATTACTGTCTTTCAATTCTCTATAATATTCAATGTATATACTACTTATATTACTAATAATATTAAATTAACGTAAAACTAATCTATTACTTACATACTAAAATTGGATCAAATATTCGTTTAATTTCACCAGCTTTATTTTTACCAATACAAATATAACGTGTTATTACACCATAATCAACATTTGGTAAAATTAATTGTCTACCATTTAAATGTTGTTGTATATTACGATCACCTGGACCACTTGTTGGAAGATCCTTAATTGATAAAAATCAAATAGAATATATAAAGAAACTAGTAAATAATGTGTTAATTACAATTAGGGGAGTTTGTAGAGATAGTTAACTGTTTAATTCAATTTTGATAGCACGAATTGACTGAATTGGAAATATCAACCGTTGGGGACCGACTCAGTGGTCCAATGGTAAAGCGTTTGCGCGCGGAGCCAGAAGGTCCTGTGTTCGATCTCCGACGGAGTCGTGGATGTGCACTGCTGAAGAGTCCCATACTAGGACGAAACAGCTGTCCAGTGCTTCCAGGTGATCAATGGTTGTCTGATTCAGATCAATTCGTGCTATCAAAATTGAATTAAATGTGTTGATTGGAAGAAAGTAATTAGTAGGAAATTCTATTTATCAAAAGAACTTTTAATTATGTAACAATTGATATTCACTAGAAGATTTTAAACAGCTGATCTGAAATGTTGTTATTGAGATGTACAGATTACGATTAACCTTCTACTGAATTGTTATATTTACAATGACTGATTATTGACTAATGATTACTATCAAGTATAGATCCAATTGTATTGAACTAAGTTGTATACATCATATTTATATGTCAAGTGTTTGGAGGTTGTCAGTAGAAGACTCTGAATTAACATAAACTAAATTGATGGTAATCATGCTGTAAATCGTGTAATGTTAAGTACTTGTCAAAAACTATTACCACTATTAATTTAATAGCTGTTTATTGTTAGAATAAGACAATGAATCTGAAATAACACTCTAAAGAGTTTAGTCTCTATGGTATCGAAACCTTTACTGCCAAGCTGTATTTGTTAAACATTTAGTAACTATGATATTTGTATTGCTTAATTTATAGGGTTTCTAAAGACCCATTTCTGTTTGCCATATCCGTTTCCCTTCTTGAATTATTTTAGTATTACTCTGATGCTATTATCCTGATTTATGTATACAAGTCTCTTAGTCCAGTCTTTAATGTATATTGTATTTCTTGTTCATGATTTGTCCAGTATATGAATAATAAAATCCTTCGTCCTTACTCACTAAATAACTTGGCATTATCTTCTATATGGTAATTTTGTTGTTTCTCCCTGCTGATTTAAAGAAGGCGTCTTAGTTACTCTGGAGCCATACTTTACCTATCCCGGTAATCTCTATCTCGCCTACGCATTAACACAATCAAGATCTTTTTGGCTATGTAATAGTGAACTTAAGAGTTTATAATGCATCAGAAATGCTATATATAATGAATGTAGAAAGGTGTGTATAATCTGTTGTGAGGGCTTTGATGAGAGGAGGGGTGGTTAAATGTAAATATGGGATAGCAACTATTTTCATAGGTAAATAAACAAAGTGATTGGTTTCTTGTTTTCTTAAATTTCTCATAGTTGTTAACCCATTTCCAATTATCTACTTATTACAGCTTATTAATTCAGTTGTTTTATTTTGTATCACATGTAGCATGAGTAGAAATAATAACGGAAAAGGTGTTAACTAATCATAAGCTGAAGCCATTCACAAAAGTTTTTTTTTCATATTTTTCAAAGTATGCTGTATCCATTACATTTTATCATTCATTAACTGAATGAATACTGTATACTACTGTGTAATGATCAATAATAAGCATCTGGTGTTGTCCTCAAGTAATTACTATGCAAATGTCACTATAAAGCAGCTTGATAAATTGAATAGAATAAACATAATGAATTATATAAGTTGGATTGTGAATGGTAAGTGGAATCCAGGACGCGCGTTTCGACAGATTTGGGACTCATCGGCTGGATGTACCTACATCCCAATGTTGATGTTCACACTGGGATTTGAACTGAGTCTGTGTTGTGTCGAACGCCACCGCGTTCACCACTAGACTTCAGAGTCCAAACAGTCACACTTGTGCAACGGGCACATTGGTATTAGGAGGAGCTTGTATATTCCCGTTGATTTGTTATAGACTGAAGCTGGTCAGTCATCCAGTCAGTACATCCAGCCGATGAGTCCCAAATAGGACGAAACGCGCATCCTAGATTCCACTTGCCAGTCACAATCCAACTTATATAATACTTGTGAGAAAATTCGCCATATCGAGACAATCCGCTCAGGATGCACATATAGCAACAATGACTGACCAGCTTCAGTCTATAACAAACATAATGAATGTTACAAATTTGATTGAGAATTTCACTTTATTGTTGTAATACTCATAAAGAAAAAGCATAAGTTACACTAAATTGTAAATTAAAAACGTAATGGATATATTCTTTCCTTGACGATCTATTTTTTGAGAGATTACAATAGAAAGAAATGTGACCTCTAGGAAAACATAAATGACGGAGTAAAATAAGAATTGAGATAAATCACAACGCCGATGAACGCTACTTGAGATTAACAAATCTCGTGACAGTTCGCCATAAGTTCTTATTCTACATGAATTAACTAAAATTTACATCATTTCTTTTTTTAAAATATACAACTTACATATTCCCAACGAATTTCTGGTTCTGGATGTCCGGTAACATTACACCATAAATAATTTGGTTTACCTCTTTCTAATATTGGAGATTCATGATCTAGACCGTCAAGAAATCTTGGTGAAGCTGTAAGAAAAACGGATAGGTGATTCATGAAGTTTTAATTCCTTACAAATGACTACATTTGTATCTTTTATGTTTTAAATACACAAGGTAGGCTATAAATTGTTAAAAGGATACAGGATTTCCTTCAGGTTCTATTCATCTTAACAAACAATATTTAAAATTATTCGTAAGAGAGAAATCTGAAGTCTGTCACTACTGAGCTGATTATCGTAATTAAGCTAACATGGTTTGTACAGATTGGTATTTTTAGTTGATTGAATTCGTCACAGACTGATGTTGACGGGGTTTTTAGTGGTGCCCTACTAACATCAATCTCTGATGAATTCAATCAACTAAAAACGTTGGGGATGTCAGACCCCCAGAATTCTCTTGACAAACTTATTGTTTTTGTAATTTATTTATGTAAATTTAAATTTCTCTTTCTCGCGCCAAAAAGTTCTATTAACACAGTCAGTTTGTGTTTATTACTGAGCGAGACGCTAAATCTTATTGGTTCGTTATTTTAATATTCTATTTGTGACATTCCAAGGACGTTTTCATTTTTTTGTGTATGTACGCATGAGATGTGTGGTTGTAATCTGTCTGCCAGGCTGCCTGTGGAATTAAACGCTTCTTGCTGACGTTGGACTTCTTCCTCAAGTTTGCTGTGCTGGGGCGCTCCGAAACAGTTTATTGTTTTGTTACTGGTCTTAAGTTCACTTACAGGTATCGAGGTGTCTTCTTAATTTGCGAAACCTTATCAAAAGATACCAATCTCTACAAACCATTTCAATTCAATGAAAACCAGAGGTTTGTCGTTATATATTCACTGGTTTACTGCATAGTATCATAAACTTGTTATCAAATATACAATGAATTACATTGGACAATTAAAAATAATAGAAAAGAAATTGTATCCCACCTAGGTTTATGATAGTTGGTGTGCCTGCAATCTACAGAGCATGAATTTTCACGTCACAATTCAAAACAGTAAGTTGATCAACAGGATTCGATCACCACTAAGAGATCGACAGGTATAATATAGGTCCTTATCTACTGATCAACAGTTCATTAATATTCAATTTACTTATTATATGAACAGTAGGATTCTAGTTAGGGCAAATTTGTATAACAAGTGTTATCTAAATCCATAATAAATCAACTGGGAAATACAAGCGGGGCTAACTGAACTCAGTAGTCTAGTGGTGAACGCGGTGGTGTTTAAAAGAGATGAATTGAGCTCCAATGCTGGTGTAAATATCGACATTTGAATCCAGATACATTTAGCCGACAAGTCCCAAATAGAACGAAACGAGAGTCCCGGATTCCGCGTGCTAGTCACAATCCAACTCAAACAGTAGGATTATAGTTGAATTGCAATCGGCTAGCGTTTCTCATGACTCTCATTTTTTCCTACTTAAAACTTGTCAGTTGGGATGCATCTAATAGGATAAAACGCGTATTTCGAATTCCATTTCCCAGCTGTAATCCAATTTTAATCATACTTGTCAACAGTTGAAGCAATCCTCTTAGGATTAGCATATAACAACAGAGATTGATTGTCTATAACAACATCAATTGGAAGGTACAAATACATTTAAATCAAGTTAGTAGTATGCTTTTTGAGGAGAATACTCCTGTTAAATTTGAACATAGTTTATGTTCACTTTCTGGAAAGTGTTTTCAATGTCCTCATTATAACTAACCAATCAATCAATCAATCAATGCCTGTTACCCCAAGTGGAGCATAGACCGCCCACCAGCATTCTCCAACCAACTATGTCCTGTGCTTTCTTTTCTATCTCTTCCAAAGTGCTGTCCATTCTCTTCATGTCTGTTTCCAATTCCCGAAACAGACATAACTAATACAATGAGAATAAATCAGAACCAATTTACTTATATTAAACTACTTACATGAAACTTGAACTTCTACATCTAATCTGTCCTCTCCAACTGGATTACTAGCTATACATGTAAATCGTCCAGCATCATGTGTTTGAACACCTCTAATTAGAAGAAGTCGACCTTGATCATGAAGTTCATATCGGCTACTTATATTTGTCACATCTGTACGTGTTGTTGAGAAATCACTTCCATCAATTGGTGACATAGTCAATACGTGAAGACCTAAAGGTGTATCATCTTTTAACCATTGATAAATTGGTTCTGGATTAGCTGTTGCTAAACATTGTAAACGTAATTCTTGACCATCATTTACATTTACTTTAGATGGTGATGATGAATGCCTCAATATACCAGGAGATGCTGTAAAAAATACAATGAATTGTATCATTTTCTAAATCTAAAATGAATTCAATTTTAGAATTTATATCGTAGATTTATAATGGTGGCCAATTCATGACTTGGCACCACTCTGTGAAGTCATTGATCTAAGTTATGTGATCGCATTATAATAATTTGAATAGGGTTTGTATACACATTGAAACCAATAGTCGTAGATGGTGAGTTACATGATTTAGAGTCGGTCACAGCTTCCCAGATTCGTATTTCCGATATACTTCATGATTTTTTCTTCACCAACCGTATCCTTAATGTGTAACCATTCACCGTATCCATTCTACCATATTAATTGAGATTTCTTTTACTTAATTCGTTATTGTCATCTTATTGTGAAGATGGGGGGTGGCCCAGAGAACTCGACTTAGTATAAATTTGTGCCATACTCTAAATTGATTACGATTCACTGAGAAAGTACTGATGAATTGCAGTTTTTAAGACTTTATTTCACTTAACAAGATCTTATTTTGCTTATCAAAATTAGTTTATCTTCTGATCTGGAACACTTCACAGGAATAAAACTTGATTGCAACATTTAAATGAAACATTTGAAGAGCAATGAATATCGCGTGATAAAGATAACTGACATGGAAATCGATATGGAAGTACAAGTCAATTATTTGGATGTGTTAGTTAAAACAAACAATCGTCTCTCGCGTAGTTATTTTCATTTATATAGATTTTGTACTTAAATTAAATTGGTTGTCTGAAGGTAGGTTTTTTGACAGACTCGAGAGTTCACACTTCTGAAGAGTCCAATACCTAGGCGAAACAGCTGTCAATGCTTGTTGGTTTTTAGTAATACCTAACTAACATCAGTATACGAATAATATAAACAACTAATTTCTACATCTTAGAACAACAACAATCAAATTCATTCTGTTGTGTTAAGTAAACCAATTCTATTATTACCATCAGATGAAGTTCGTGAGCGTTACAGTCAACTATCTAAGTGTATGAGATGAATTAAGTTATTCGTTTTCCTAATGACATAATACTATCGTGGTGATTTACTTACATGTTACTTCTAGTGTATAATGATAATTCCAGGAACCAGGTATATTGACAGCTAGACATTTAAATTGACCTTGATCTTCAAGGCGGACATCAAGAATAGTTAAAGCCGAACCATCAGAACTAATTGAAAAACGATCTAAAAAATAAAAGTATAGTAATTTTTCTGTTATTTAATACCAAGCAAAGTTTCCTTTAGTATTACAATTAAGAAATAATTCTGTTAGCAAGAAGCGAGCTTGATTAAAGGATGCTCAAAACATGCTCACAAATCTGTGTTGTGATTGGTCCCTCCTTAGCCAATCAAAACCAACGAACTATCGGGAAGTTACGATGGTACTTATTCTGACTGTGGTGTAAAATTAATGGGTTAGGAAATTTTGTCACGTTTCAAAATTTTTATAACCCACAATGTGGTCCTTTTCGTCCAATGGGAAAACAGTTTGCGATCACTTATCTTTTTGGTTTTACTCTTCATTGACGTGCTATAAAATGGAGATACCTCAATTGAGTGATTAGTTTTCTAGAATTATGGTCTTAAGCTGTACTGGTGAAGAATCTCTTACTGACGATAGCATTGGTTTAACGTCAACGCGTAGTGTCCTAAAGGAGCAAGACAACGTATTATTGACTATAATGTTCATGGTTGCATTTCCATCAGTAAATTCACTTAAGAATGCAGTAAAAGAATTTGAAAAAGTGACATTTTGTCATTTTATGATTCATGATTCCTGTTCCCATCGAAATCAGAAACCGTATATCAAGTTTCAGTGCTGGAGAAGTGGCTGGTGGCATCAGAATGCAATTCGTGGTCATCCCCAAAAGGCAGAAGTAAGTTGCTAACTTTCTTTAAACAGAATCCTTGGTAAGGCATCAACAAAATATGAATGCCCATCATTTATGTTCGCTAAGAAGTAAATGGTTATTGGATTGTCGTACGCAAGAAATTGCAGCACAATCATAAATGTAATTCTATCTGGTACAACAACAATACGTGGATGAGGTTGTCAGATGCAGAGTTTGCAACAGTTTAACCTTTGATGTTTTCAGACAGCCGTATTCAGTGTTGTTGATCTCGTGTATTCAACATTTCGTAAGCGTCTGAATCCGCTAGTTGTATTCATCATGCGTTACAAGGTCTTTTCTCAATCAAACTTTCCTGGTAAATACTTGATTCTTGTTTATGTTGATTATGCAGTTTCTGTCACTTAGACGCTTACGATCTCCGCAAACCAAAACCACTGCAAACAGTCAGTGACAAATGAAGGTTGATTTGAACGAGTGATTGGTAAGTTCTGATGACGCCACCACTACCTCGATAAATTCTGAAGAATTTGACACCGAGGAAGAGGACTCCGACGAAGCAGCCAATAGCACTGCCTTATGTGACGACGACAAATCAACAGGTCCTTTGAGACTGAAAACTGTCAGCATAATGCAACCGATTCGCAATTATGTACTTACTTGTAACCTTAAATAAATTATTTCTACTGAAAACGTATTTAAATCTTTCGTATTCAACAAGTTTCGACAATATACGTACAAGTAACTAGTCAGATCGATTACCCGCTTATCGTTATCGGTACTAATACATTTTGTTAATTTAGTGAGCAACAAGCAAGTATTTCTTCACTTTTTCCGTCTTTTGTTATTAGTCATATTGCTAAAAAAAGTACATCAACTTTATGGTTTCGTCTGCAAAAGTTGCGTGATGTTTACATGATTTCATTGAGGTTTAATTGTTACAAAGAATACTTCATTGTATTTTTGTAACTGTTGTTTAGTCGTTTATTTCGTAAAATCAATGGTTACTATGCTGTATGATTATTACGCAAACATCATTTATCAATTGTGAACACTATTGAATCACTTCATTAAAAAGTTTTTGAAAAGTGGTGAGCGAAACTCACTATTCTGTCAATACAACTTGTGAGTGAATCCAAGCCGATTAGAATAGCACTCAGCTTACATATTTCAGAGATGTTGTATAATAATATTATTAACAGGTTAATAAAGTGTTAACGATGTTTAATGTTATTTTCTTCATGAAAGAGGTCCTCATATAGTGAATGTCACTCATAAAAAATTGATCACTAAGCCAACCATGTACTTTAAGGATTAATTATGGAAACAAACTGATGGTTTACATTCATTTTGGTTCGACGAGCTATTGTGTGAACAGTCTATAGTATTTTAAGTTACGGAGACTAGGGTTCTGTATATCATCATGCTGCTTCGTATTCATTCCCTTTAATAATAAATGAATAGGATGTTTAAGTCTTGCTACATACGGAAACCCTTAACAAGCAGCATTTATTATTTGAACATACCTTCAATAAGAAAATAATTCCAATGAATCAATTGACTCCATTAGATTGCTAAACGTTTACTAACCATTTATCATTGAAGTTTTGTACGGCGGCTTAACACAATCTACATTACAAAGCTACTACTGATAGCTATGAAATCAACGTAATATAAAATAATTATAGTAGTGCACATGTAATCACCTTCGTATTTATTAGTGCATTTACTACAATGACAAGGAGAATTATTCATTTTCCATTTTGTCATATTAATTTGAGTCTAGTTTTTCTAGTTGCATGTTTAGCCTGTTTGACTTATAGTGGTTTTTAACTAATCTACTTCAACAATAAAAGAGATTAACAAATGTTTAAGACGACAATAGTCAATAATAAACATCATCCTTACGTATACTATAATTCAATTAAGTCCATCTCTAGAAGTAATCTAATACCTTTCGACACACATAGAAATGCTGAAGAATTCATCATGAGTTTAGTAATCCTATGCTCTTCTTATGACTGTCTCCTCAAACCATTAAATAATTAACTTAAACATTTAATTAATGTTCTATGCAATAACACTTCATCATAATACTTCAGTCATTTACTACCTAAGTAATTAAAACAATTTGCATACAATATATCCCTAAATTCGTGATCAAAACTGAAGAACTACAACCTTCAAATATAAAAGGGGCATACAGACTTCCTGATACATACATGCATACAGATTTCCTGTTACATTTACATGCATCTTAAAGTCATTCACTGTCTTATCACTTACAGGTATAGTGAACAGCTGAATAACAAGTCTTCTCAGTTTATTAATAAACTTAGTTATATGGGTTATGTACATTAGCGTCATCAGTTATTCAGAAGATTTCAAGATTATTTGAATGAACATTTCCAATTCATTCTGTTTATGTTTAATAGTTAAAATTAGTGAATATTGTCATATAATTTAGTCTACTGGATAAACTACGTCTTACGTTAACTTTCCTTAATCTAGCATTCTCTTAAATTATATTCCACATCTACGTAGATGTAGGCAATCATTCGACTTCAATTCATCAACTCATTCGAGTAGATATAGACATCATATAGCATAGTCATAACCGATATACTTAATCTACATTATTACGAATGAGTGAATATTTACTCCTTATTAGTTTTTTTCCAATTTCAACAAATATACAATTGGGATGGTTATTTTTGTGGAGATTGGTTATTTGATTTGATTGGATATATCACAGATTGATGTTGGCAGGGTACCATTGACAACAAGGGAGCACTGGACAGCTGTTTCGTTCTAGTGTAGAACTCTTCAGCAGTGCGCACCCACTATTCCGCACCAGGGGCTTCAGGTTGACGCGAACGCCTAACCATCTGCATCACTGGGACGGCATCCAATGGTAGAATTCCCACTTCCATCAATTTGTGATATATATGGCGCGACGATCATCCATTGTCATTGGTGATAACTGTCTCACACCCGACAAGTCTGAACTCCACCAGTCACGATGGAAGTGGGAATTCTACCATTGGATGCCGTCCCAGTGATGCAGATGGTTAGGCGTTCGCGTCAACCTGAAGCCCCTGGTGCGGAATAGTGGGTGCGCACTGCTGAAGAGTTCTACACTAGAACGAAACAGCTGTCCAGTGCTCCCTTGTTGTCAATGGTACCCTGCCAACATCAATCTGTGATATATCCAATCAAATCAAATATACAATAACTTAGAGTACCTATTTTATTCAATTATCAGTTTAAATTTGTAGACAATCTACTCTACTAATTACAAATAAAATGAGCTTAGCATAGAACGCTTAACTTCTATGCCAATAGAACTAGTATTATTAATATGATTATTACTATTATTATTGTTACTATTTTTACCCGCTTTATTAACACTAATTAATTCAGTTCCAATTGTCAGGCTTTTTCTATCAATCAAACATTATTATTCAATTATTAATCAATGCAAACTATATGAACTAGAATCATACTATTCCTAGTTGATGACTATAATAGAGTTCCTATAAAACAGGTAACGTATTCCATTTGTGTTTCATTGATTAATCATTTACCTAAGTTAACAAGAAGATTAAGCGTTTTCCGAAAAAAAACTTTTGTAAAAATGATACTTTTGTGAAAATTTGATGAAATTTTATAACCAATTAAAAGCAGATAAGATCAGTTTCATTTAACTAATCGGATTGGACTAACAGGTGATTTCAGGGGATACAAATTGATAACAATTTTACAGTGAAAATTCTATCCCTTTGAGTTATCAGCCAATAACATTTTATTTATTATCTATGACAAAAAAATAAAAATTCAGACCACAGTAAATTTAAGTCCAACCGGAAGTTACTGGTATACTCTATACGGATGTTTATGTAAACTCAAGTGTAATTATTTGTTTTGCTTTTCCTTTCCAATGCATCTATACTTGTCCTGATTTGAGATTAAGTCGCTGTCGTTGACGAACCGTAAAATACTAAACAGGAATAATACGTAATATTACCGCGGCCGCCCACCAGCATTCTCTAACCAACTCTGTCCTGGGCTTTCCTTCGCAGCCCTTCCCAAGTGCTGTTCATTCTCTTCATGTCTGTTTCCAATTCCAGACGCAATATGTTCCTGGGACTTCCTCTGTTTCTTTGGCCTTTAGAATTCCAAGTTACTGCTTGTCTTGTGACACAGTTTGATGGTTTTCTCAATGTGTGTCCAATCTACCTCCAGCGTCTTTCCGCAGTTCTCCAAGTTTCAGCTCCATACAACAAAACTGTCTTCACATTTGTATTGAGAATTTTGACTTTAATGTTAACTGAAAGTTGGTTTGAGTTCCATACGTTTTTCAGTTGTAAAAATGCTACCCTTGCCTTACCAATCCGAGGCTTCACATCCGAGTCAGACTCTCCTTGTTTGTCGATGATGCTGCCCAAATATGTGAACGTTTCTACGTCTTCCCGAATTTCTCTGTCAAGTGTAATTGGGTTAGTGTTTGTTGTTTTGTATCGAAGGATCTTGCTTTTCCCTTTGTGTATGTTGAGGCCTACTGCTACTGAGGCTGCTGCCATATTGTTGATCTTCATCTACATTTGATGATGTGTGTGAGAAAGAAGAGCTAGGTCATTTGCGAAGTCCAAGTCATCTAGTTGCGTCGATGTTGTCCATTGTATTCCGAGAGTGTCTTCAGATGTTGCAGTCTTCATGATCCAGTCGATGACCAGTAGGAAGAGGAAGGGCGAGAGTAAGCAGCCTTGTCTGACACCGGTCTTCACTTCGAATGAATCTGTGAGCTGACCTCCATGCACGATTTTATAATGTAGTCCGTCGTAAGAACTCCGTATGATGTTGATTATCGTTTCGGGTACGCCATAATGTCGTAGAAGGCTCCACAATATTCTCCTATCCACGCTGTCGAATGCTTTTTCATAGTCGATGAAGTTGATGTAAAGTGGTGAATTCCATTCAATTGATTGTTCAACAATGAACCGTAGAGTAGCGATTTGATCGGTACATGATCGATCTTTACGGAATCCGGCCTGTTGATCTCGGAGTTGGGCGTCGACTGGGTCCTTTAATCTGTTCTATAACACTTTGCTAAAGACTTTTCTTTGTATTAAAAGAAAAGTGATGCCTCTGTAGTTCTCGCAATTGAATAGTGTCAATAGCCTTTTTATTTTTCATTTACAGTTTGGTTAAATTTCAACTACATGAATCTACATCTAGTTAGATATCAACAAGAACAACATATTTAATCTATTAAAAGTTGATATTAATTAATCAATAGATAAATGTTATTTACTTACCTTGTGGCATAACACTATAAATGTCTTCATCATCTTTAAACCATTTAATTTGTGCAGGTGGATTCGAACTCATAACACATGTGAATGTTATATTTCCACCTATTTGTATTGTTCTAATAGTAAGATTTTGTGCTAAATTTCTTTCATTAGTCGGTTCTTAATAAAAACACAAATGAATAACATTTGAAAAAAAAAACAAATAAGTAGATTAATACAATGCTCATAATGATGTAACATTAGAATATTGTAGATCAATTGTTAAAGATCAATGTCAGTTATTGATATGCCGGGCACCTAATGAAGATTGATTATCTTCGAGAACTGTGCTTTTAAACATTATTTCACTTATTATAACTGTAGACAATGTAAACATTTCATTTTGATGACTGTTACATTCCCCTTACTCGATCCTCTCGTTTAGTGTATTTACTTACTTACTTACTTACTTACTTACTTATGCCCGTTACTCCTCACTGAGGAGCATAGGCCGCTCACCAGGATTCTCCATTTAACTCTGTCCTGAGCAATCCTTTCCAATTGTTTCCAGTTGCTGTTACTCCTTTTAATGTCTGCTTCCAATTCTCGACGCAGCGTGTTCTTTCGCCTTCCACTTCTCCGTTTCCCAACAGGATTCCATGTTAATGCTTGTCTCGTGATGCAGTCTGATGGTTTGCGTAGTGTATGTCCTATCAATTTCCAACGTCTTTTCCTAATTTCCTCTTCGTCTGGAGGTTGGTTTGTCCTCTCCCATAGTAAGTTGTTGCTGATGGTTTCCGGCCAATGGACATTCAGTATGTTTAGTGTATTTACTCTTAGTCTATTGTATATTACTATGAACTACGGTTACTCAGTTGTGTACAAGTTGTCCCCGTTCACTGCCACTATTCCCTTTGTTCTGTATCAATTGTAGATTCTTGATTGGTTTACTGTGTGGTCAGATTTTGTGTATATATAAAGGCTTGATTGAAATACAATACGCTTTTTTCGGTTTCTGATTCTGGTTCTTCTGTTATCGGTCTGCGGGGTGAGTGGGTAAAGGTCAGTCGATCATTATCAACTAGGCTCACCTCAATAGGCATCCCTCACTAACCAAAGTGTTCGCTTGCGACATATCAATTCGGCGTCATAACAGTTATGTAGATGGTGAGTTGTTGATCATATTGTTAGCTTTCATATAATCTAATCAATTTTGCAATATATAGTTCATCATAGTTGATTTGAGTTGGTTTTTGACGGTTTGTATTCGTCATAGATTAATCTCTGTTTGGTATCACTAAAGTCTAGGGGACAGCCAAGATCAGTTTATGTAGCATGGAAGTAATTAGTCTTTACATAGCCACCTAGACTTAATTAATAATAATTAATTCACCAGTAACTAACTTCAAAATATTACCACAGGTCTAGTGAGAAGTAGTGAATGGTGTAGTTCAAACCTATCGGGAGTGAGACAGTTTTCACAAATGACATTAACTAATCGTAGAGCTATAATACAAATTGATTAAAGTGAAAATTTTACCATGCACCACTAGATTACTTAGCTGAGATGATTATCAATTGTTTAATCTTAGACCTGAAGATCTTGATTTCGATGAATGGAGAGGTCATGGGTATACACTCTATAACAAGTCCTATATTAGGATACAACACCTATCGAATGTTCCCTAGTTTTTAATGTCATCCGCTTGAGATAAATGTGTGATGAATATGGATAACATATAGGTTATTCTTCTAAATATACATTAAAGAGATAGATACTCATTGTAGTCAGGGATATGATATTTCTTTTAGACTTGTCCGATATTTTCTTTCCTCGCAATCTTCTTAACAGTACAAATCACTTTAAAATCTAATGCTAAATAAAACGTTTTTTAAGCATAATCATCTTGGTTTTAATAGAATTTAGTAAGCATAGCAGATAAGTCACTCAGTGAAGATATATCAAGACATAAGCTGATATGATGCATATCTACACTTCTGCATACTCGGCTTAGAGATTTCTTACTCTTCTAACTCTAACTTCATTTAGATATGCTGCTTTTTCAAACCACTTCAACTTTCTACTTTGTTTAATTTGAGGTATCATTTGTAAAGTAACTAAAACCCTCTATTGTCTTATCATATTACCTCATAAACATCTTTAGTAAAAATAAGAATTTCATTAGAAATTACTTTTCTACTAAACTGTATAATCCTTTACATATTCCTCGAAGACAGATGGCAGTTCATCGTCGACTAATAAGTCAGTGTTATGCAATTAACAAAAATGTCAGTCATTAGATTTAATTTATTTTATTTAAATCATGTCTGACAACTGAACCATTCAATTGACTACATATTACAAGCACAATTATCACACCTGATCAACACTATGGCAGGTTAAATATATTGATTAGTTTAATATAAAGAAGTGAGTTTAACGCCTTTATTGTGTACGGTGGACATACAACTTTCGGAGTGGCTTATTCTCCTAAGTGGATTCAGTGTCGGACCACTTTGTTTTACAGTTTGTAACCGTTACCGTTGATCTAGCCAAGATACACACTTTCAATCAGATAGAGTTAGTCGTGTGTAGACAAGAAATATTTGTCTACTCAGATCAATTCAGTAGAATAAAAATGCACACATTTTAGTTAGTATATTGACGTGTTAACAAATACAACATACCAAATACAGTTAGAATGGTTAATGCTTGAGCTATTCCTGCTTCATTTTCAGCAATACATTCATATTCTCCACCTTGATAAGGTCTTGCTGATAAAAGCATTAAGTTTTTTGGACCAACTAGGCTGAAAATTAAAGGAAGTGGTCAGTAATTCTGTCTTTTACATTATGCGGATTTGAATTAGATATCAAGAATGTATGTGAGTTCGACAGTCGTTAAAAACCAGAAACTGGAACTAAACAACTATTTCGTCTTTTATTGGACTCTTCAGTGAAGTCCGACTATGTCAAATATGTGGCAGCTACAGACTACGCGAATATATATCACGGATCGACTGAATTTAACTGTCGTTGGAAGCCGCCTCCGTAACCTTAGTTTTAGGTATTACTCAAGTGGTCTAAAGATCCTGGGCTCAATTCCTTGACGAGGTCGTGGAGGCGTACTGACAAAGAGTCCCGTATTAGGACGAAACAGTTGTCCAGTGCTTACAGATTTTCAGTTGCTGTTTAATTCAGACCGATTAGTAATATCAAACTCAAATTCAATAATCTCTGCAACACCGAATTAAAATATGTGTATTGTTATGAGCGGTGTGGTTTAAAGCATGAATTACATTCTATCTGAGTTCCGTCAGCTGGATAGATTAACATTATAGTATTGATGTTCTGATCGAGATTTAGATTCAACCTCTATAACTATAGATTACTTATGTATTATATTCTAAGATAACAGTTTCCTAAAGACAGTTATTAGTTCAAGGAGTATAGCGTTTTGATTATATTACTTATAACACCTATATTTCAATAAAGCCTGGTCAAAATTCAATCCTGCATATTAACAATGGCATAATTGGAGCTCCTGTCAATAATGTTTTTGAAAATGACTATATCGATACATTGAAAGAAAGAAGTAGTATCTCCTGTTTATGCCATTATTTTTGTATTAAATATAAAACCTACTTCTGATCATCATTTTAATAAGCCTATTGAACATACAAATGGGATGTCACAAGAGTCCGTTGCCTGTAGATTGTTTCCAGAAACTTCGTGTGAAAGATATAACTAGTGAGATTGTTTTATGAAAGATGATAGCCACTGGCTAATCTATTTTGTATATATTTTAAGACTGCTGAATGGTGTGTTACAGTATGATAGAACAGTTACAACTTGGAACTATTATTTGCTTTCCAACAGACAAGTTACAAGTTCAATCACTATTCCACTTCATACTTGACAAGACGATAACATCGATAACTTTCGAAAGGTTAAGTGACATTCAATACTACATGAAGCTCCTGGTGCAGAATCTGGGGTGCACACTGCTGAAGAGTTCCACACTAGAACTAAATAGCTGTCCAGTGCTCCCTGGTTTTCAGTGGTCCCCTGGCAACATCAATCTGTGATATATTCACTGGATCAATACCCACACAAATAACCATTTCAATTGAATTATAATAACGTTTATCTATTCAATTGACTTATACATTCATTGAACTTAACATTAAACACAATAGTCATTTTGCAACTAACAATTTTACTTGATAGCTGTTGTGAAGTTATAGACTGTTGATCTTCAGAGGTTTTCTCTGTCTTACCATTCAATAAGGTCAACAATTAAGTTGGATTTTCATGTGTAAAACCTGATAAGAATGCTACGTAATGCCTTGGATACCAAACTTATAGAACATGTTTCACTCTGATAAATGCACAATAATGTGGTTTTTTCCGTCTTATTTCAGTTATAGTTCCTTATCCGTCTGATATCATCTTTAGATAACAGTAATGGTAAATTATTTGGCTATGTAAACTGCTAGCATGTCTCTATGGTTATTATGATCTGTAACATTTACACAATATACACTGTTGGTAAAATGTTATAATATTTTGTAAAAGGAAAGACTGCTTCAACTTCTTGTAAACTGTGACCTTATGAATTATGCATTGTTCTCTTTATCAATGAATCAATGTATTGGGAAATAAATTAACATAATGTAGATACTTAGGAAATGTCTATTTCACCCTATGTTGGTTGGTATGATGTAATGTGGTTTACGGTTATAAAACGTTTACCTAATGGAAAGATATGAAATGTATATTTTTATGATGTTTTAATGTTATACGATATATTGTTTACTCATTAATAAGTCAACTTCAGGCATAGTTCCAGCTATTTGTCACCTGAAGTCAGTAACTGCGACGGCTAGGCAACCAACGTTAACAAGATATAGAATAAGTTTTCAGGAGACGTAATTAAATGTAAACCGAACTGCGTATTATTGCCTTCATGATTATTACTGTACGTCATTAGGAAAAGAGGTAATATTTTTCAGGAATGAATAGTTTACATACCTTCCTACAACTAATGAACTGAATCCAAATACTGTTAACTTTTCGTTAGAAAAATGAGGGAATAGGCAAAGAAATTTGAATGAGGTGGGGGGGAGGTTAAAAAGATTTTCATTTTTACAAAAAATTTGTTGCTCACTAAAGGATTTTTGTGTATTATACAGTGCTGTTTGAGAAATCAAATAATTATACTGTCATTAGGTGTTATGGAGATTATTGAATGGTGATATAATGTCACGAGTTGGTTTGAATCAGACAACCATTGATCATAACGAGAATTGACTGAATTCAAAATATCAACCATTTGGATCTGATGGTAATGCGTACGCCGTGGAGTCAGAGGGTCTAATGTTTGATCCTGATGGGGCTGTAGATATGAACTACTGAACAGTCTCATACTAGGAAGATACAGCTGTCGAGTACTTCCTGGTGATTAATAGTTGTCTAATTCAGACCAATTCGTGATATAAAAATTAAAACTATACAGTCAGTTTTTCTTACGATAATCTTTCTTAGACACAAATATGAAATGGATGTGTATACAGAAAAGCAAACAACGGTATTCACTCACCGATAACCTGGATCATTATGTAAATCTAATGGTTTTCCTTTAAACAACCATGTAATATTAGGTGGTGGACTGCCTGTTACTTCACAAGTCAATGTTATTGTATTGTTGACAAATACAACAGCTTTTTCATTTAAACTATCTATTCGAGGCTTTTCTATAAGTATAAATAATGAATATAATTGAAATGGTAATGAGAGATTATTTCAAAAGGTATAATGTCTGTAGTTATTTAACGTATTCTGGGATTTTATAACTGATTAACACCTCACCCCGCGATCCTAAGGAACCTGTGTACAACGAGAAGCCTTTGACATTTTGTTATTATCAAGTCAGAAATCGTAGAAATGAGCTTACACAAACCATGAATATCGTGGATTTGAATACTTTATTATTTGTAAAGAAGTATCTAGAATAAAACGGGATATTTGTTTCATGAGTAGACTGTGAACAATCGGTTATAAAAAGAAACGATAGGTTGAATTGAGGTAGTTTCAGTTTAGTTATCTATATTCTTTACGGATTGATGATGGTTTAGCACAGTCGAAAAGCATGGAACATTAAATAGTTGTTTCGTTTGAGTATAGGACTCCTCGTCCCCAAAAATTGCTCAAGGGAAACAAACAGTTAGTTGTAATTTGGAAACTTACTAATGTTATTGAATATGATAATAGAGGAGGGAGTGGACGTTGATCTAGCTTTAAATATACAAGTTTCAAATCTTTCATGTACACATATACGTAGTGAATTGAAAATCAGTAGTGTGTACATGTAATTAAATACATTTTTATAAAAACAAAAGAATATATGCATGAGAGTTGAGTATCCATAGCTTCCTCTCCATGAAGTTTGTTTTTATGATTTGTAGTTGCTTAAAGTAAACGTGATCCTGGCTGACTTATAATAGAATGTTCCTGGTAGCAGATAGGCCTTTCTGACGGATTCCGAATAGCATTAAACCTAGATCTAAGTTTTCCTACCGACAAATCTGCAAAACAACTTTCCATCTAAACATAATTCTAGTGCTGTCGAGTCATTTAGACCAGTGGCTACATTACAATAGTATTCGATCAATACTATGTAGTACTTGAAAGACATCAAACTGGTCATTACATAGTAAACAACTAAATTGATAACGTACCAAGTAGAATAACCTCATACGCTAAATCAGTAGAACCTCCTTTATTCACTCCTGTACATGTATAGCTAAAATAAGAAAGTGAAATATAAGTTTAACAAAAATTACATCAATACACTTAACGATAATGGACTAATTTTAGTAGAATTTGCCATTATCTGAATTCATATTCATTCTTACCTCATTCATACCTCATAAGAACATCTTTGCTCCAGGATATTGTAGTTTGTTAATTAAATGTAACCTTTAAAAACCAACTGAGACACCATATCAAGTTCTTAAATCTCTAATTAAGTAGATATACACTGTCCCCTTGACTTACTCCATTATATCTCATAGTGTACAAGTAGTACTTCATCACATGAATGTAACATATAGACTAGTTAAACCCTTAGCGGTCAGGTGATAGTAGGACCTGACAATATACCAGCTGAGGCACTCATGTTAGACAAAGATGAAACAACAAGGATGCTCCACCTTTTACTCATAAGGATCTGGGAGGAAGAACAAGTGCCGGCAGACTTGGAAGAAGGATATCTTAGCAAGATACCAAACAAAAGAGATTTGAGTAAATGTGAGAACTACAGGGGGGATCACATTATTGTCAGTACCATGGAAGGTTTTCAACAGTGTTACTGATCAGAATGAAAGATTCAGTGGGTGCTCACCATCGAGACAAACAGGCTGGTTTCCGCAAGGATCAGTCGTGTACAGACAAAATAACAACACTACTGATCATCGTTGAACAATCAATTGAGTGGAACTCGTCACTGTACATCAGCTTAATTGACTATGGGAAGACGTTTGACAGTGTAGACAAGAAACCTCTTCGACACTGCGGCGTACCATAGAAACTCATAAGCATCATCCGGAATTCTTACGACGGACTACAGTGCAAAATAGTGCATGGAGGACAGCTGACAAACGCATTCCCAGTGAGGACCGGAGTCAGACAAGGCTGCCTACTCTCGTCTTTACTCTTCCTTCTGGTAGCCGACTGGATCATGAAGACTTCCACTTCTGAGGAGATTCACGGGATTCAGTGGGCAAGTAGGATGCGACTCGATGATTTGGACTTCGCAGCTGATTTAGCTCTTTTAGCTCATACACACCAGCAAATGCAAGTGAAGACAACCAACGAAGCAGCAACCTCAGCATCAGTAAGCTTGAACATACATAAGGTAAAGAGTTAGATCCTCAAATACAACACAGGGATCACCATCCCACTTGAACTTGATGGAGAAACTCTGGAAGAAGTAGACACTTTCACGTACCTGGGGAGCATCATCAATGAACAAAGAGGATCCTATACAGATGTAAAGGTAAGGATTGGCAAAGCAAAGTCAGCATATCTACAGTTGAACATATGGGACTCAAAACAACTGTCAACCAACCTCAAAGTCAGACTCCTTGGTTCGAACATCAAGACAGTTCTGCTGTAGGGTACCAAAACGTGGAGAACTACTGCAAACATCCTCAGAAAGGTACAAGTATTTATACACAACTGTCTACGCAAGATACTGAATGTCCGCTTGTCGAAAACCATCATCAACAGTCTACTATGGGAGAGAACAAACCAACTTCCAGACGAAGATGAAATTAGGAAAAGACGTTGGAAACGGATAGGATATACATTGTGGAAATCATCAGACTGCATCACGAGACAAGCATTAACATGGAATCTTGTTGGGAAATGAAATAGTGGAAGGCGAAAGAACACACTGTGTTGAGAATTGGAAGCAGATATTAAAAGGATGAACTCGAAACAGGTGGAAATGACTGCTCAGGACAGAGTTCAATGGAGAATACTTGTGAGCGGCCTATGCTCCTCAGTGAGTCGTGACGGGCATAAGTAAGTAAGTAAAGTGATAACTGTAGATAACTGAGTGTTTATTTAGAAACAAGTAAATAACTAATTGCAAAGCATCATACAGACAGAAACAATTATTTAACTTGAATTATCGTTTGAAAATAGAGTTAATATAAACTGACTAACATCTAGTTAATTCATTAAGGAGGTATGGGTCACTAAGAACATGTCTAAGAACCAATTCATTGAAATGATCGGAGTAAGTATTAAGTTCATGACAACTTCTCTAAATTCAATACCTATGAAAAAGATTATTAAACTAAAATGGACTTAGACAAATTGGTTGATTCTATACTAAGTAAAAGTTACTTTATGTAGGCTTCAAAGAATCATCAAGCACTGAGATTAGTTAGAATACTGATTCATATCCATGCAGTGATAATTAAGTGCATTCTATTGGGAATACTTTTCTCCCTACGCTACGGGGTATTTGGATACTAATCAATCTGGTTTTACAGTGAAATGTCTAATGTAAAGATAGTTTTTCGTCATAATGTGATACTGATCATTAAGTTTCACCTTTACGAGTATGATTTAATCTTATGTTACTTGCTAATGATATACGTTTCTGGAGTATCTAAAACAAGTCAACGATAGATGTCCAGTTATCCCCAATTCATAATGAACTATGATAAAATATATTTTAGTCTCGATCAGTCAACATAATCAATGCCTGTTGTCCCATGTGGAGCATCGGCTGTCGACCACAATTCCTAACTGGCTCTATCCTGGGTATTCCTTTCCAGTCCTTTACAAGTGATGTTCAGTTTTTTATGTTTGCCTCCAATTCTGAAATCAATGTACTCTTTGTTCTTCCACTTTTCTCTCGGTCTTAAGAATTTTAAGTTAGTGGTTGTCTGTTTAACGATATCTTCAATGTGTCATATCCACCTTTTGCGTCTTTTCCTAATTTCTTCTTCGTTTAGATTTAGGTTGGTTTGTTCTCTACCACAGAAGGTTGTTGCTGATGACATCTAGCCAATGAACCCGATGTATATTGTTCAAAAATATGTTTATATATACTTGTGTCTTTTGAATGATGATTTTCATAGTTCTCAATACACATTCAAGCTCCGTGCAATAGAACTGTTTTCATATTTTTATTAAAATTTGTGACTTTGATGTTGGTTGACAACTGGTTTGAGTCCCAGATATTTTTTAATTGTATAAATGCTGACTTTACTTTGTCTTGCCAATCTATGCATTCATAGCAGCATCAGACCCTCATCCTTTTATCTTATCATCATATATTAGTTCCTGTATATTGTTTGAGGCTACTGCTACACTAGCTGTCTTTCTGTGTGTAGGATAGAAGAACTAGATCATTAGTAAAGTATAATTCATTTAGCTAAATGCAAGCTGTTCACTTGATTCTCTGTTTCCCTTGAGATGTTGCAGTTTACATAATTCAGTCAACCACAAGAATAAAGAGAAACATTAGTTACTACGCAGTTAATAATCAATAAACTCCATCTATGCATTCTCTAGGTTTAATCGAATTGATAGTAAATTCTAGTAACCATTTTACAATAGATACATATATATACTTTAAAAAATCAATACTCACTTTCCTTGAAGTGCAGTACTCATTTCTTGTATAAATAAATCTTTTCTTTCAGAATTCCTATTAATTATTTGCATACCTAAACTTGATGCAATTGTTTCTTGGTGATCATCATTAGTAGATAATGGTTTACCATTCCAATACCATGTTAATTTTGGCTCTGGATAACCAGTCATACCACATTCAAGTTCTAATTTTTGACCTGATTGTACAAGACGACGAGTAGATGTTCCAATTGTTGTAATCTCTGGAGGAACTAATATATTCAACATAAAGAAGAATATACTACTGAAACAACTTTTATTAACACATATTAATTGCACAGACAACAGAATGATGTAACAAGTACATTGATGAAACATGAAAACTAAGTTGGAAACATTACTGTTACTGAATAGTTATTTTAAAAGAGTACATGATTACTACATCTATGTAGCATGATGATAATTCGGAACAATTAAATGTAACATGATATAGGAATCATAAACTATACAATCTCTTTATGTTATTACGAACAGTATTGATTCATCCTGTTTTTCTTAAACAAAAACTTCAATTTTGCAAATAACACAAACGTATAAAGTACCTAATTAGTACCTATTGAACACATAATGTAACTACAACTACAGTATAATGTGTACTTGAAAGTTTTGTAAGCATCACAAACTAAAATCAATTTAAATTGATCATTGAAAATTAAAAAGTATAGAATGAAATAAAACGATAATGTTGGGGTTGTCAGATTCCCAGAATTCTCTTGGCAAACCTGTTATTTTTGTGATTTATTTGTGTCAATTTAAATTTCTCGTTTTCGCGTCAAAAAGTTCTTTTTTCACCTTCAGTTTGTGTTTCCCACTTAATGAGAGGCTAAATCTTATTGGTTCATTGTTTATTTTAGTACGCTAGTTGTAACATTCCAAGGGACGCTCTCTTTTTTGTATATATACGCATGAGGTGTGTGATTGTCATTCCGTTTGCCAGGCTGCTTGTGGAACTAAACGCTTCTTGCTGACTTTGGACTTCTTTCCCTATTTAGCCGGGCTGGGACACTGTGAATAGCTTAGCTTACCTGTTGTGTGTCGCTGATCATAAGTTTGCTACCAGGTATCGAGGTGTTCTCCTTAATTTGCGAAAACCTAACAGATTATGAAGTTGCAATACGTTTATTGTTAACTAGTCGTTAGCTAACATGAAATATCACTTTTTCTTATTCTGTAATTTATAATGACTTATCAATTGATTAAACATCGACATAAACTATGTATTATAGGTTATCCTTAGTGCTTTTGATGTTTACATGGTGTATCATACACTGCATTATCAGAGATTTTCCTGTCGATTAAATGGATGACTGCTGAATATTTTAATATAATTTTCGATAAAGATTTCATCAGGAGTTATATTATGAATAGGTAATTGTACTGTAAGTCAACACATTGAACAACAAACAAAAATATGATCAAAGGTCTACATTCAACATCCATCTACATAAAACATAACAGTGACATTAACGACAATACAGCATACAGTACCGATACAGTAAACAATGGTAAAGTTACAAATAACATCATCTCCACTAAAATTAGATGGGCATGTTTACCAATTGAGATATTGAATGATGTAGTAAATTTTATCATATGGAAGTTATCCAGTATCAGAGTGTTAGGGATTCGAGTTTTACTCACAGAGTACATTTGACAATATTTCACTGTATTAATAAAGTGTTTATGATTTCAATTTGATGAATAGTCACTGTAAGTATATGAATATTTTGTATCTAACTGACTCTCTCTCTCTCGTTATGACTAGAATAAAGTGTCCTGACTACTCGTCTTCTAAATTTGTGACTATGAGGGTTCAAGGCGTTCGAGTACTAAAGTTGTCTGTAGCTAGGCAAACCATTAACCGAGAGATATAACACAGTCTTAAACTAATGTAACTCTCATTTAAACTATTATTCATAGTTAACCGAGATGAATTCTAGGTTCGTAAATAATCATTTAAGTAAGTATTAGGAGGTTGAAGATGGTCAACAGGTTATCTTAAACTTGACTAGTTGTCAGTCGTCAGTATTACTTATAGGATTCAAACTAACATCACCAACATCACAAACTAAGATGAGACCAATAGACACACAATACAATTGATAGCAGTATGAAGAGACTAAACTTAAAATAGATTATATATGTATATCAACTTACTTAACACTGTTACTTGATAAAATCGAGAATCTGTACCGGCTATATTTTCAGCTCGACATTCATACGAACCAGAATCTTCTTCATTTTTACCGCGTATTTCCTAAACATATAACATAAAACAATATTTGTCTTTAATTGATTATCTTTATTTTGTTCTAGAAACTGAACGAGATGGTTTGACTACCAACAGTAGTTCTTTTAAGTAGTTTCATTTTCTTCTGTAGTTTTTTTTTATGAGTGAAATTCAATGCCAGTGATCCTGTCAGGGTCATATACCGTAGAGCAAATGGGAGAGAAACAGACATTCAACGAATATGTTAGCAATCCAGTTGTGTAAATTTAGAAATAATCTGAGAGATACTCTGTGGAATGTACCAAATCAAGTACATGAAGATTATTCATTTCATTCCTGTAGTTTGCCTGTATTCCTTATGTACAACATGATTCAAACCCTGTTACATCTAGATGTGACGTCTGAAACATCAATTAAAGAGCAATTTCGGAATCTAGAGTATAGTGGGATTCCACTTTTACAAATGACGAGTTATAAAAAGGTGAACAAAAAAATCTGAAAACTGTGTTGTGGGAGATTATTACCATACATTTCCATTACTTATGTGTTAAATATTTTATTTCTATCAATTGCATAATCCCGTTGTCTTAGTTTCTTATTTGATTCATCGTCGCATACTGTATAGTTTCACTCCACCTGATGAACTAGACCAAATTAATTATGTTGTTACACTAATTGGATTGACTAGTAGTCTGGGCCTGCATGTATATATGTCATACTATTCTATGCAGTAAGTCATGATACTTATAACTGGATTGGTTTTAAGTGTTCTTCCATTATATTTTGATGTTTGAAATATCACAAGATAGTGAAAATACAGCCTCCATAATGTTAATGGTAGGAAACTGAATGGCTATATAAGACTTTCATTTTCAGAAATTATCCACCTCATGGGCATACCATCCACAGAAAATTCATATGTCCAAATAAAAATTGACCATTTAAAGTTCTTTGTCATTTGTAATTTGATAGATCACACTGCATAATAAAAGCTAATGTTCATTACCTATTTCAACCCAATACTTTAATATGATTGTGCAGTTGAAGTAGTACATACCTCACGATTTCATAACAAAACGTATGTTTGGAATATGACTGTCCGTCAAGATTCATCAATGACATTAGTAAATAACAGCTTGAAATCACTTCTTAAAGAAGACAATCGTTAGAAAGCAAACATTAAAAAGTGAATATTTATGAAGTTATATAACGTTGTTCTAGCATTGAGACATATAACTTACAACAGTATGTCCATGATCAAGGAAATTAACACGTCCAGGAATCTGTTCTAATGGTCTGCCATCTTTATACCATGTTACTTTAGCTGGCGGTTGACTAATTGCAATAATACAAGTTAGTAAGCCAACTTCTTGATTACCTAACTCAAATTCACTACCACCTTCTTTGGATATAACAGGAGGTGCTAAAAAACATGAAAGAGATATTTATGAACGTCAATGTTTGAGGTGAGGAGATCTATATGATGGTGTTTGAATAAAACTTTATTTGATGATACTCATTTTGATTAGACTACATTCTCGAAATTGGATGATGTAATTTCAAAGTATTCGTTATTATTCCGAGTGATGTCATTAGTCAAAACGTCTGTTAGAAGTGAACTATGAATATTTCATCACAAATATCTGATTTACAATTTGTTCAGATGACCTGGATTTCGATTGTCTGCTGTTCGTATACGTCATTTGTTATACATTCACTTTGATTGCCTTCAATCTTGACGTAATTGTGAAAACTTGTCGTTGATTATGATTACTTCAGTTGTTTAATAAATCAATGTATTTACTGACTGCTGAATGACATGAGTTGTAAGACTGGAAATATTCTCTCGTGTTGATTATATACATGGGTTGTACATGAATAGTACACATGATTAGTCAGTTCTAACAGAAAACCATTGTTTAGTGGATAGTACTGTTGAAAGATTGGTAGCACACATGTTTTAGCACAACACTAGTTCTTTAGACTTCTACAACAGAAATAATTTTGATTTCACGAATTGGTGAGAATTAGACAACTATTGACCACCAGGAAGCACTGGACGCTTGTTTCACCCTTGTATAGGACTCCAACTCACCCACTACCTCACCAAGAATCGGACCCAAGACCTAATGGCTCCGTGACAGAAGCCTTATAATTAGACCACCAAATCAGCTGCAAATTAGTTAATTCGCAACCGCATCCAATGCTATCAGTGGGTAAGTACGACACAATCGACAAGGTTGAACCCTACTGATAATGCCTTTGTATTCTGAATATCTTCTTTCTTACTAAGTTTAATACTTTAAGTAAATGTAAACTATACCTCATAATCTTGTTATAGGAAACACTTACTTTTAACAACTATTTCAAATTCCTTTGATTCAATTGCATGTACATTAATAGCTGAACATGTGAAACTTCCTGCTACTGAATCTGTTACAGAGTATACTGTTAGCGTATATCCATCTGGTGAAATAACAATAGCAGGTCCTATTGAACCCATATTTGATCCATATAATGTTCCTGTACTTGATCCAGGTCCTTGTGGTAAAATTATTCTACCATCTTTACGCCATTCAACAATTGGTTTTGGATCACCATCAACTTTACATTCTAATATTAAATTATCGCCTTGTGTTACATCAATTTTACCACCAACAGATGAATCTAAAAATTTCGGTTTACCTAAAAAAGTATATGATAAGATAAAATATGATAAGTGAAGTGAAGTGTAGATACGTTTATTTAAACTAACTCATACTATGATATTGAATAGGTTAGATTAGATAGGGCATAGAATTGTGTAGCGATAAATAGTTCCTCAAAATAAATAGTTGCATAGGCTCTCGTTATTGATGATGTTGGTGTTTGTTTTAACGGACACAACTAGTTGAAGGCACTTGGTTAAGCATCACCATCAGATCATGACATCACATGACGTGGGAAGCAACTCGCTCTCTAGTTAACGAGCTTAGACGTTGCTATCCCATTAAATCTGCACTCAACGATAAAATGTAACTTCTCTTACATCTCTTACTGCTTTTTGATATATTCCTATTCGTAAGTATAAGTTGCTCTGGTTATACGACAAAAGTAACTTGGTCCTATACCGGGTACACTTCAAATGAATCATAATGAAATGGATTATTTCTAGAATTGGAATCATTGAGCCACTGCAAAAGCAAGTATGTTAAATGGTACTTTTAGAAATTTGTTGATAATATTACTGACACAAACATTTCAAATAAAACAATGATTCATTTAGATGCCCATTCAGTATTTACAAATGTGCTACTATGTTGATACTAATCAGATTGATTTTGAAATATCTACTGTTTATCTGGAAGAACTTATTCAATGATGCATTTTGAATGTATAGTTTAGTTTCAGTAATGAAATACATAGTGTAGCAATGGTGTCTACGATTGATTTCAGTACCGACTGATTTCTTTATTGTAGGTAGTGAAAATAACATCCTTAAAACTATCGTTAATCAGCCGACAACAATATTTGTAGTGAAAATTTAGATATATAAGAAATTCTAAAGAACTTTAATAATTCCCACTTATCGCTTATGTATACGATGGAGTACGAATACAACTCAAAATTACTGTTCCTCGATGTCACACTGATTAAAAGAACTGTTGGTTAACTACAAAGATCTCTGTATGGTAAACCTACGTGGAACGGATAATTGACATATTTTCATTGTTAAGTTCCAATAATAAAGAAACATAGTCGCATTTCATTCCCTAAGCTGATACTATCGGAAAATCTGTTTTTAGATTGCTTAGACGATGAACTAAACATTTTGAGGTTTACCTTTATATAAAATGAAAAACCGTTGAGATTTATTGAGAGAAAAATGAAGGAGAAGTAACATTCTCAGACTACATCCATTGTTTTTAAGAAGATATTGTTTGCAGTTCAAAGGAATGATTACCTGTGGCATACTAGAAAACTGTCAAGGGAAATTGATTCAAAAGACGTACTTCGCAGCACAGCTTCACATAAGTTACTCTTGACATCCTGTTATATGCGTACAGGTGAAAGATAAGTCTCTAAGTTTTCCGAACACATTGCGTTTATCCAACTTTACTTACTCATGTGAAGCCAAATACACAGGTCGTTTATCCATGCCACTTATCCACCGCATTCAGGTGCACTTACCATATTAGATTATTAAGAGATAACAAAGATTAGTCAAATTATCGATTCTACAAACCGTAATAGATTTAGGGCACTCCACTTCAGATTCATCCTATGATATCATTTACAAAGCTCAGCAATAGAAATTGATAATTTAGTTGATTGAATATATCACAGATTTATGTTGGCAGTGCACCAATGAAAACCAGGGAGCACTGGACTGTTGTTTTGTTCTAATTTAGAACTTGTCAGTAGCGCGAACCCCAGATTCCGCCTCGCGAACTTTAGATTGGCGAACGCCTAACCGTTTACACCACTAGGCCAGTATCAAATGGTAGAATTCCTACTACCATCAATTTCTGATATAGCACGATGATCATCTATTGTTATCCTTATTCATTCATTACTGCGCTGTATCACAAATTGATCTTTATTTAATCAAAACACAAACTTGTTACATGAAGGCATCTCTATGAATCTGTACAGTTGTATGTGATAAATTATAGATCAATGAATAATGGTAAGAATCTGACTAGTTGTCATGTGAAATTATTTTGACTACTTAGTGTTTTAAATAATCGATAGATAGTTAACACGTGGGGATTAATGAGACATGGAAATTATATAATCAGTCGGTCAGTGATATGCCGGGCACCTAATGAAGATTGATTTTCTTCGAGAACTGTGCTTTAGAACATTATTTCAATTATTATAATTGTGGATAATATAATCATTTCATTTCTACGACTGTTATGTTCTCCTTACCCGGTATATTTACTTTTAGTATATTGTTTATTACTATGAACTACAGTTACTTCGTTGTGTACAAGTTGTCCTCATTCACTGCCACTCTTTCCTTTGTTTTTTATCAATGTTAGATTTGTGATTGGGTTATTGTGTGGTCTGATTTTGTGTATATATAAAGGCATGACTGAAATAAATACGTTTTGGATTCTCCGTTTCCGGTTTTCCAGTCCCCAATCCTGGTTCTTCTATTGTCGGCCTGGGGGAGAGTGGGTGTAGGTCAGTGGCGCATTATCAACTAGGCACATTGCATTGAAGTTGGCTACAACCAACCAAATCCTACTTCCTTTCTTTCTCACGTCATAACAGTTGGCATCATAACAGGTGGGGCTAATGTAATTGTGATTATTATTAGATTTGGGTGAAAATATGTGAATGAAAATCGAGGAGATCTACATGGAGATAGTCTTTGTTATAATGAAATGATAATGATTATTATACTAATGGTGAAAATGAATGGTGGTAGGAATGAGATATAATGAAACTGAATGCACGAATAAATAAGCAAATCAGATGAAGTGGACTCTAATCTAAAGCCATGGTTTCGAATTGTAGGAGGATGAGGCTTCTACAAAGTAAACTACATTTAGACATTGGCCTCGTAGTATATTTGACTAAATTAATGTCAAATGAAAAATTTGAAGATGAATTCCTTAAATCTACTATTTGTTGCAATCATGTTGGATGATTTTCTTAGATATAGCAAAGGAGCTGCCTCGACAAACGACCTACGTACCTAGCCCCACACTACCAGGTAAACTATGTGTAACTGGCCAGTCATAGAAACTTTTCTTTAAGCTGAAAGTATATTAGTGAGAGACTTCTAGACATTACAGAAAGTAAGTATTATTTTAATCTACCTCTTCAGACAATTTCAACTATATCATACGCAGTATTTCATCGGTATTACCAAATATCTCAGTAACAACGACAGCATCAATTAATTGATCAGTTATTGAAAGGAAGTTATCTGTAATTATTTTATTTAACAACGTTTGACAAATGTCGTTCTGCATAATCGTCAGTTTATTTGAGATTTACACAGCTGTTCTAATTATACGCCTATTCATCCAATTATTCCTACACATAGTCTACAATCTAACTTGTCATTGTACTGGGAAAACAGTTAAAAATAGGCAAACACAGGAACATACACATGCCACTATTTGATCGCATTTACATACACATACCTATATATCTTTACATCATATCTATTGCATATTGTATTGCATTTCACAAGTAGATTGGTTGGCTAACCTTCAATATATAACTTTGATAATTCTAAACTTCAGTAGTTTTATTTTTGTCATAGATTGATGTTAGTTGGGTACCAGGAGAAAACAGGTGTTCAGTACTTCTTGGCTGTACATTGGTACCTAACCAACATTAATCTGTGACGAATACAAACAAATAAGTCTAGTACAAATCTATCTCGCGGTAATTCTTGGAGTTCAAGTCATAAGGTGTGACCAGTGAAGTTCAACCGATAACATTAAGTAAGGTCGAACGAATATACCGCGAATTGACTGAAGTTAGAAATATTAACCATTAGGATTTGGCTCACCGATCCAATAGTTCAGAGTTCACCATGAATCCTTAAGGTTTTTGGCTGTATTTATGGTAGGATGGTAAAAACACATACTAGGACTAAACGACTGTCCAATGCTACTCGGTTGTTAATGGTTAACCAACTTAGACCAATTTGTAATGTTAAATTAGAATATTTTGAATAATGCAAGTGGGCTTACATCCCAGTTTTATTTCACTGAGTTTGTCGTTTGTCAAGAAATAAACTATTGACAAAAATAACACATCCTGCGGTTTTAGAATATTTGATTTAACTGCATAGATTATGAGTTGATATTGATAGTTAGGTTTCTTGAAACAATGATTGTGTGTCTATGTGTATGTATATTCATAAGGATACCTACATATTCTGTCTTCACTATTTATGTAATTTAGTAGATAAATAACATTTTACAACGTAACTCTTACCTTGTACATCTAACTCAATATCAAATTTAGCCTTTCCGACTACATTACGAGCAATACAAGTATAGACTCCTTCATCTTCTATCTATACAAATGAAATAAAGAAAAGAGAGTTGATTATATTTCTTTTTCAAAGAGAATATATTTGAGTAAATAATCAGTAATGAAAACATGTTTTAATTGCAAAATTGGTGGGTTCGGAGAGGGCAGTCTAATTCTACCTATTGATGTCACCGATATCAATCAATCAATCAATGTTTATTGCCTCATGTGGAGCACAGGCCGCCGACTAACATTCTTCAACCAACTTTGTCCTGGGCTTTACTCTCCAGCTATTCCTAAGTGATGTTCATTATCTTCATGTCTACCTCCAATTCCCGAAGAAATTTGTTCTTTGATCTTCTTCTTTTCCTGTAACCTTGAGGAATTCACGTTAGTGCTTGTCTTGTAACGTAGTTTGATGTTTGCATTGAAAATTGCAATTTTGGTGTTTTTTGACAACTGGTTTGTGTTCTAGATGTCTTTCAATTATATGAATGATGGGTACAAGGTTGAAGTTTTAAAAGGTGGGCTAAAACGTGTTCGGAGAACTTTCTTCACTTGTAGAACCATCCTCATGTGCTAAAAATGTTTACCATTTCAAAGAAATCTATTCTTCACAGCGACATTAAGGTTACTATTCACCAGTCTACATATGTTCAACACTAACCTAATGGATAAACTCTCTCGTCTGATCACTTTCATTTGCTTATTGTAGAGGTCGTTCGACACTTGTTTATTCCAACAGGATTCAAAACATTATCTAACGTAGTTAAGAAAATGTGAATGTGGATCTATAAGAAGCTTAATTATTGAACACCTTTAGGACACAAGTCACTCGACCGAAATCAACTGTACGTTCAAAGTCATCTACAAGATCATCAGAAACCGACCTAAGACAGTGGGCTTCCGTCTACTTAACATTGTTGAAACCTTTGTTTAGCACCTACTAAAACGACAACTACGTATTCAGAAGTCACTTATTTAGCTTATCTTCCTTTATCATGATTTTAAATTCCTGTTGTTTCCAAAATCCATCATAATACTCTCCTTCATTCTTTATTGACCATTTATCCAGAACTAACTTTTATTATCATTTTTTGTTTCTATATCTACTTCTGAACAAATTTCCTTCTAGTGTATTACGTAACTAACTTCAACAGTTTGATGAATAAGTAAATTCTTAAGAAAAAATGGTTCCCATGTTTTCTACCATATTTATTAACTGTTATTGACAAATATTGTTGGTTATTTAAGATTGTTTGTATCTTCCTATCGGTGTTGTTACATCAAGCAGATAAATCCTAAATAAGACGAAATGCTCGTGCTAGGTTTCACTTTACTGTTGTAAAGCAAATCAAATTATACTTCGTAAATACTACTTTATTAAGAAAATTAGCTTAGGATATACATCAATCTATAGACAAAACAATTGATTAAGACATTTTACCTTCTAATAACTTAGTATATCGAGGAAAGGAAGCTTGTTGTTTATACACGATAAACTAATAAAATGGTTTGTAATAGCATCAATTTAACTTGGTGACTGATTGTTATTTTCTGTTATTGATATTCAGGAGTGTGATGAATTAGTCACAGTAGTTATATATATATATATATATATATATATATATATATATATATATATATATATATATATATATATATATATATATATATATATATATATATATATATATATATATATATATATATCCTAAGAGGAATGACTTAACATAACTTTAAGTTCCATGTTAAGTCGTATATAATGTTTGGTTAAAATCCACATCGTATGTTCCATCCTACATGGGAATCACTTACTGGATACACTTACATTTTAAAGTTGATTTCCACAATGAAAGTGAAATCCGATAGATTTTGCTTCACATAACAACAAGTATAAGTAGATATTTGAACTCATTAGCTCAGTTGACAACGTATTGGTTATGATCACTGAATTTAGATCTTAGTGCGCTAATCGATATTCTCTTAATGAGTAATGAGTATCGTGAACTCTACATACCTTCATATTAAAAATGTTATAATTATTTTGGTTACACTATGTTCTGTGACTTGAGTGGTTTAATTGATAAAATTTCATCGTTATACTGGACAGTTTCATCAGCATAAACTTCTAATAGATATGAGATATAAGAATTACCCTACATGCCTAAGAGTTTACTCTGTTGATCATGAATTTGACTGACTGGTATTGACAACTATTCTGTCATTTTTATTTTAGCACAATAATTTTGATTTTTTCCCTCTTGACTTGATTCGGTGTCTTGTAGCTGTTTATTGATTTTTCAATTGGTTGATAAATTGCATCTATTTCAATATGTTTCTTGATTGCTGATTGGTTTGAATACTAAGCTTCTAAAAAAATTCTCTGATATTCATTGGAATAATCTTCTCGAATAACAATCAAATCACTGTAATTAAACAATTCAGCTAAAGAAACTCAAATATAACGTAGTATTCTAAAGTGTACTTATTTCTTAATATTTAAGTTAGATTGTGACCGGTAAGCGGAATCCAGGATGAGTGTTTCGTTCTATTTGGGACTCATCAGCTGGATGTACCTGGATCCCAATGTTGATATTTACACCAGGATTCGAACTCAGTCCGCTTATCCTAATTATTTCTTAATAGTTTAAAATGATACCATACTTACTTCAATATCTCGAACAACTAAATTAAATCCATCTTGATAATATTTCTCACTTGTTCTAGTATCGATTGGTTGATTATCTTTTAACCAGATAACAGTAGCAGCTGGTTTTGCATCAAGTACATTACAGGCGATTTGTTTTTCAGATGTACCAACAAGAACTAATTGTTTTGGTTGTGTAAATGAAATCGATGGCGCCTCTAAAACAAATGAATGATGACAAAAATGTAGTAAGATAAATAGGCAGACAATACATAATTGAATTGAAGTGGTTCCTGTTGAGATCGATGTTTAGTTGTATTTATTTGTCAAAGATTGACGTTAGTTAGGTACTCCTGGAAACTACTTTTAGAATTGGGAGTAAGGATTGCTGAGGAGTTCCATTCTACGAGGAAGTAGCTGTCCAGTGCTGTCTGATTTTCACTGGTACCCAACCAACAACTAAACTATGTATAGTTATGTAAGAATATGCTAGAAGCACGGCTGAAGTGGTTTGCTTCTAATATCATACTGATTTATATTATGTATTGTAATTTGATTCGTATTCATTAACGTTAGTTTTTAAAACGTAGACACAGTTACTACCAACAATTGTTTTCCATAGGTTGAAGGCGGCATTCAACCTCTTAGATTGTGAGTTCGTAGGAAAATTTTTTTCATTAAAAGCCATACTTTATAAGTACATTAACTTCATGAGGGCTTTCTGCTCGAGCACTGTTTGTTGAGTTCAAACTTATGTAGAGATCTCATTAGGATTGTCAACTTGAAATAGTGTTCATCAAGCTTACCTTTTAACCCCATATCGAATTCACTTCATCATCATTACCCTCCTAAAAGCTGTGTCTTCACTTGACTTTTCAGAGGTTGATTCCTGACATCAAATCTTTCTTATTGAAACTAAATATACAGTCGACATAGTCTTATTCGGTGAAGATACTGAGAATATTTAGGCTTTTATGAACCCATTAAGTGATTATGCGATAACTGTCTACACTCCCGACAAGCCAGAACTCCACTAGTCATGAGTTTTTACGAGAGTTTTAGAAACATCCTGAAGTTAGTCATTAGTAAACTGATAACTGCAATTGAACTGAGGTGATTTGTAAAGGTTCAGGGTGCTAACTATTGATGAGTTTCATACTAGAATGAAACAGTTCACCAGTTTCCTCTCTTTTTAACTGGTACCCTACAAACATCAATCTGTGACGAACTTAGTACCAATCTCTACAAATCCCTTCAGTTCACATACAATAATCAACCGACTAGTGACTAACTTTAGGATGCGCCTGAGACTCTAGTGAGAAGTAGCTACTGATAGAGTTCAAACTAATAATATATCACTTAAAACTAGAAGCAAATATCTAATGATTAGATTTAAAGAACTGTGTATTTCTTTATGCATGCTGCATTTTACCAACCAATTTCAAATGTGTTCAGTAGTTTAATTGATTCAACATAGCATGCAATATGTTTGGTTTCAACTTGCTAGAAGTAGTCGGGAGAAAAGATCGCTCTACCTAGATTTCCTCTTAACTGGTTAACGTATATTCCTTCAACATAGTTAGTAAACATTACCAACTAGCACGAAGGTTATTGCAATCACGGTTTCCTGTCAACCACCTTCAACCATCTAACATATTAAAGATTATTCTGATCCACCTTCAGGTCGCTTATCTTATCTAGAATACTTTATTTCAGATAAAAAACTTCACTTCCTATAAATGTGAACAACCGAGAATCATGTCACTAAAATGATACCTTTAAATGATGAAATAAGTGATAGTTGTAACTTCGAAGGAGTTTGCATCAAAACTAATCGATAACAAATTTCAGTTACATAATCCTAGAAGAAATAACAGTACAGACTAACAACTTACTTGTGCCTCCAATTTCAACGGTAACTGAATGGCTAACTTTACCATACATATTAACAGCTTCACACAGGAAAACACCTCCATCTTCCATGTTTACATCTAAAATGTTAGAAAATAAATCAGAAGTCATCTTTGAATAATAACCTTTGTTTCATTGTCTAGGTTTAGTAAATGTCAGCATTTGTTAAGAATGTGCATTTAAGGCCTTTAAAGAACTAACTATCTCAAATCTATGATACTCAACTTCCTAAGCTAAGACATTGCCAGTAAGTTATTCGAGCTATGATGAATTATTGGGTCTGATAGTAAATATGTATTGCCCAGAGATATTACAAAGCAGTAACGGTGACACTACCCTTTCATTTAACTTATTACTATTGTATATCAGATATTACAAGTTTGTGTTAGAGAGTCGTATATTTAAAGAATGAAGCTAGATATATATAGTAGTTTTGGTTAAAGATAAAACTGTCACAGTCTAATAGAGAGTTATTACATCCTTATCTGGAAATCATACACATTCTGTACTCAGATGTAGATATAAGGATGAACAAAGATGCTTCAAATTTTACTGCTAGTGAAATATCTTAACTACGCGTGTGGTGATTAGTTAATAAACGTGTAGACAAACAGATGATGAATCACGATTGATTGGACAGATAACTGTGGCTTAGATATTTACCTCTTCATTTGGTGTGTAATTCGTCACACTGTATTGTTAAATTATGCACTTGTACCTAACCTGTCTGGTTCTAGATCTTTCTGTTGGATTACCGTGTCTGTGTAACAGGTTAAGTCAAGCGTAGGACTAGCAGTAGATACTTTATTGCGTGTGTAAACAAAAATTGATAGAATCGGTCATTCCACCTTGAGATATAATAACTCTCACTACTGTAGAGTTCAGAACTAGGAAGAAGTTGTCAATTCCACGTTGGTCTCAACAACTCATCAAATGATTTTAAAAAAGCTAATCTAAGTGTACACTTCAATAAGTTGCCCTTGATAACGGTAGTGCAATACAATACTTACCATGTATTAATAAAGAATTATCAGCTTGTAATGTATAACGATTACCAAAATTTAATGGTACATTTCCTGAACCAGTAACACGATACCATTTAACATTAGGCAGTGGTTGACCAGTTACTGGACAACTTAAAGTTGTATCCATTGAAAATTCAGCTAATACTTTTGAACTAGTAAAGTCTGTAAGTACTTTAGGTGGAACTAAAAGTTGAAAAAGATAGTTATTAATAAATTAGTTTTTTAGTAGTATTAAAGTGAAATCATGAAAAAAACATCGTTACAAGTTGATTTAAGGTGGTTTTTGTGGTGACTGATATTTTATTGGTCGTTTGTATTTCTTTAGAGATTGATGTTGCTTGGATCATAATCAGTTTACCAATGACTTATTTCAGGCTGTTTCTGAGGTTCTACTGAGTATCCGTGACTAGTGGGGTTTACATATATAGGGAGTCAGATAGTTATCGCCTACTACGATAGATGGTCATCACACTATGACAAACTGATGAGAGTGTGGATCCTACCACCGGATATCATCCGGCTCAGTGATGCTAATGCCTCAGTTTTCGCCGTATGACCTGGAGGTATTGGGTTCTAGTCCATTATAGAATCAATGACAGTGATTACTGTGGTGTCCCATACTAGTTTGAAACATTTAACCAGTACTTCCTAATTTTCAATGCAACCCAACCAACATCAATCTGTAACGAACACAAACAACAAATCATATGAGAGTTATTCAACAAAGGAAACAATAATGTTAGATAAAGTAATATTCATAGTTATCACTACAGATTCCTACGTGTACTTCTTCCTCACTTAATCAAGTCGTAAAATTTATGAATTCCATACTTTTGTGCATTCATGAACGAAATTGTGCAGCTTTAACAGTATTGATTTGTAAAAATATTGTTTATTAGAAGAGATTTAAAATACAAAGCTTTCAATTGAGGTGGTTTGTGAGGAGTCCCATACATGAGCAAAACGGTTGTCCAATGCTTGTTGGTTTTCAATGGTACCCTACCAATATCAATCTGTGAAGTATTCAATCAACTAAAAATACTATGTTTTGTTTAATTTTTTAAATTAGTTTACATTTAAAGGTTTGATGAAGGATCCTGGAACAGTGTTTGTCTACAAACCTAATATGTACATAAGTTGGATTGTGACTGGCAAGTGAAATTCAGGATGCGCGTTTCGTTCTATTTGGGACTCATCAGCTGGATGTACCTATATCCGATTGTTGATGTTCTAGTTAATTCTAATACTAATATGTACATTCATAAAATTGTTTGCATAAATGGTACAACTAAAGAACGGGTACGAGACAATCAGAAAGTGATTCATATTTTTAGATTCACTTCATATATTTTGATATGCTAACTAATTTAAGTGGAGAGGTGGAAATTGGCTATTTTCATTAGATACGGTTACTTAGCAAAACCTGAATGCAACTGAAGTGGACAAATGCGACTAGATATATGTACATATAGGCGAGATAATGATATATTTCAGTGTTTTATAGGTTGAACTATGCTGATTAATGAAACTGTTATCCGAAGTATCTATACAGAATGAATATGTACTATGTGCCTTTCAAAAATGACACATTGTAGGTTGAACAATAGAAATTCATATAAATAATATCTATACAAAGTGGTCTAGGTTGGAAAGGTATCTTCACAAGTAGGTAGTCAAACAACAATCTTGTTCTTAATCTGCTTTCTGGCTGACCTAATCACTTTTAGGTCCCTCTAGGTGGTTTCTACAACTTCTCACTTCCACCGGTTTTTTTTCTCATATTACCCTTGGTTTTATCTAGGCTATTGATATAAACCACACCAAAACAGGGATAAAGTTTACATTTGTTTACTGTCTTTCTTTCCAAATTGTTCCAAATATTCCATCGTGGTGTCATCCCTATATTCCTACGTAACTATTATTAAAATATGTTTCTAATTCCATGATTACCTTACATATAAATTATCAAAATCCCCCCCTACTCCTTTGACAACAGTTTGTTAACATTTTTGTGAACTCGAGATTGGTTTGTCTCTTTTGTGTGTATGAATCCCTTTATTTTCATAGATCTATTATCAGCATTTGTTCCCCTTTCAGATATTATGCAATCAGTCAATTTTATGTCGAGATCTTCTTATTCAATCATCTATGGTTTCTGATCACTTATCTGTAGTCACATCGTTCACTTCATTCACAATTATCTACATGAACACAGTGGTACTTTTATACTTTAATCCAGCACACCACCACCAAATGATTGGTATCAATTTTGTTATTATTACAAATGATATGTAAATATTATTTAACTGAATCCTTTACAGGTTACTGTTGATAGGATACCACTGAAAACTATTGAGCACTGGACGACAGTTTCACCCTAGTATGGGACTCCTCAATAGCGCGAACCCACTATTTGGGAATGCAACATTTTTCACCAATTACAATAGATGATCGTCGAGCTGTATCACAGATTAGTGAAAGTGCGGATCCAACCATTAGATGCCGGCCTAGTGGTACGGTGATGTACACATTCGCCAACCTGCGCACTGCTGAGGAGTTCCACGCTAGGGCAAAACATCAGTCCAGTTCTCTCTGGTTTTCAATGATACTCAACAATCATCAATCTGTGACGAATTCGGTCAACTAGCACTTGATACCAATCTTCACAAACCATCTCAATTTGATATGTGGACATATTGGAGAAGAGGCTTAATAAAATAGTAACTAAGAAACTCTCGGTTATTGATATTGATTTGCCATTGATTACTCTAAACTGTTTACAAACATGAAGTGCGATAGCCGTATAAATCATATGTAACATGCCTCAGTACCAGATACAATCGCGATGTGTTCATTTTTTTCTAAATTAGGAGTTTTATTATTCCTACTTTCATTCTGTCATTTCGGACTATATTCTGAATCTTTACCACTGATCATCTTTGGTAATAAGATGACCTCTACTCGTTTCAATTATATTTCATCCCATTTTAATGGAGCAAATTACCCTGAGACAATTCACATATGTACCAAGATATACGTTGATTGTAACATAATGAATGATGCTGGTAGTTTAAATTATGCTGAAATTGTCAAATATGCGTTTTGGTAGTCACAATACATGAAATAAAAAGTTTTTACACTTTACACTTAAAAAGGTATTTGTAATTAAGAACACTAGACGCATTCAGTTTATCAATCATTTCAAAGTCCTTTAGGTAGATCAACTGAAATTCCTATTTCTGGCTTACGAAAGTCGATTTGATTTAGTTTATATTTAATTTGGTTTTTGAGTATTATCAGTCACAAAATAACTTACATCCAACATCCATCAATACAGATTCTCTTGTATATCCAGCAATACTTTCAGCAAGACATGTCCATTCTCCTTTCATATCTTGACGAACTGAAAGTAATTTCAATACTCCTTTATCTTCATCAATATGAATTCCTGGACTACTCGTAACCTTTGATATTTTTAAAAAGGATATAGATAGAATCATTAACATAACATGACATTTTAGGAATATGTTTATCCACAGTAAATAAACAAATTTGTAAATTAAAACATGGTGGAGGATATACAACACAACCGAATACAATTGTAGTTTGTTTATTGACGATCGTAAATGCTATTAAATACAGTGGGAAGAAGGTTTTAGTGAGATACGATGTAAATCTAGTCTACAACAAATAACATGTTCAGCGAACTGTGTTTCAGAATCATCCTTTTGAAACCATTTACTTAAACATTTTGGCGACATCGATAATAGCTTTGTGTTAGGTTGGCTCCCAGAAACTTCACCGAAGCCTCTAAAACCCCTGAAGGAGCCGGAGACATTCCGTCCAATCACTGGTCGATAGAACCTTCTAGAATCTCGACGTAGAGCGTTCCGCTTGGGTAGCAGTTGCGACTTCTTAATTCGGGTTGGATGGATCATAATACTGATTTATTTGTTTCAAAAAAACTATAAATATACGAATATTTTGTACTTGTCTCACTTCCCATTTCACTGGAATAAGGTTTCCTGTTTTCTCGCCTTCTGTCTTCTGATTTTGCGACTAGGCGGGTTCAAGGCGTTCAAGTGCTAAGATTGCTTTGCTGCTAGTCAAGTTATCAATTACGAGATATAACACTTTGCTGATAAGACGTATAGTCTAATTACATTCCTATCTTATTGTTGTTATTTACAATAAGAATTAAATCCATTACTCATGGCTATAAGATCCAGAATATCATTCACTAGGGTATTGAGCTGTGATAGTTGCATAACTTGTTCAACAGTTCTTATGGTACTGGTATATCTAGTTGATATGTTCAATATAGAAGAAAACAAGTGACCTACATTGTACCTCTATATACTGTTTAGAATACTTTCTAATTAAAACCACAGACTTTATTCGAGTATCTACTCGAGGAGTCGATACCATAATAACCTTTTTACGTAGATTTCGCCCTTCGAAATAGTCCTGCAGTGAAGCTGTATTTTCTTCTTATAAGTAAATATTAGTGATAAACTATGTATTGAGATTAAGACAGAAGTATTACAATCAATGAAACTGTGACATGTCAGTTAGGAAACGTGGTTTGAAGAACATCTAATGTTGCCACATTAATGTTTTCATTATATGACTATCGACTATTCATGACACGAAATAAGGGTAAACTACCAAGGTCCATCACTTCATTGAGTGCTTTTCTCATTGGTTCAGTTACTCTTGTGGAGTTAGTCATATTGAGCTAACGATGAGTTAAATCTATGATGGTATTCAAGAACATCACCCCTCATAATTCGACAAAGGACAACGAGAATAACAAGAAGTTACACTCTTTTACATCTGGTCAATAAGGATCAATAAGTCGATGTTAATAAAGCATTTATATTTAATACATATTCCCTATTAAGGTACGAAAGAAAAGTAGACTTATTAAGTCCAGTGAAGATTGTTGGATTTAAGACCAGGAGACACTGGACAGCTCTTCTTTCCTATTATAGAACTCTTCAGAAATCTCTATTCACCACTTCATTAGACCTTGAACTCAGACACTTCATGTATCTGGACCACAATAAAAGAGCTGTTCAGTGCTACCTTGTCTCCAATGATTACAAGATTCACAGTCATTGTTTCAATTGTGATACGCTGGTTGGCAAAATTGAAGTCTATAGATTTAATTCTCACCAGGGTCACAATGATTCATCGATTAGTAAGAAACAAGTGTTTATTGAGTCAATCACATCCCCGCCGATATTTTTCAACTGATGTTCATGAATGATTAGGACTGTCGTCAATTCTAACTAACAGTCAAAACTCCTTTAAAGTTATGGTTACATCCTTCCAGTGGATAATCCTCTTTGTTCTGTATCAAAAGTAGTATATATATATATATATATATATATATTTCCTACTATTTAATTATTGATTAATGATAAACTTATTAAAGGAATTAAACAAATTCATAAAACTACTTAAATTATTACACATTAAGTAGTATTCAACATACTGGACTTCCATTAAAATCCCATTTAACTTTAGGTTTTGGTTTACCAGTAGTATGACATGTGAATATTTGTTCTTGACCTTCAACTGGTAATGAACTAGACATTTCAAGTTTATCAATTTTTGGTGGTGATATAAAATTAGCAACAATATTGATTGTACGATTACCAGCTGAATTAATTGCTATACATGAATAATTGCCAGCATCAATAGATTTCGCTGGACGAATAATTAATCTTGATTCCTATATAGACAAATTAAGAAGAAAATGTAGATGATAATAAATTTATGAGAAAGGAATGAGTTAAGATTAGTTTACTTCATTTAAAATGATACACAAATACTTAAACTAAGATTTCAGAAGTTCTGATGAAGTAGATAATATGCTGTTTAGTCATCGTTTTGACAGAACCTTTCCGAGTCTTGATATGTAGTATTCTGATTAAATAATAACTGTAAACTACGTCTTGATTATTGAATAAATTCAATGATTATTTCATTCTTATCGAAAACTATAAATACCAGGGTATTTTTTTCATATTTGACATTTACTGGAATAAACATTCCTTCTTACTTTCCATTTGTTTTCTGGTTTGCGACTTAGAAGTTACAAGGTATAAAAGTGGTGAAGTTGTGCAGGATATTGGCAGTAATCAAGTGTATCATATATCATAGTCAAGAATCCCTTCATGCATCAATATTAATAGATTGTTCAACCGAATTCTAGGATACAGGGTTCAACTATTCAATCAACAGATTAAAATCTTATGAGTGAAGATATGGGATACATTCATAGTTGTGTCCTGTCTAGAATTATAGGGATAAGTAAACTAGATGTGTAGTATTCTCTTTTGGGATACGAATCTATGTTTATTTAAATAATTACAATCGACTTTTAGCTTCAACTATTCACTTCAGGTTCCTTAACTGGTCGTTGTTCTCATTACTAATCTATTTCTCAATTAGTAAGCCTACTGTGAATAAAACATTCAATAGTATAGCTATTTACTTATAACTAAAGATAGTCAAATTATATAAAAAAGCGCTGCTTCACCTGGGTTTAATTCTACTAAACACTCGTCAGTAAAGCGTACACCTTATATTGAGGGAGATGGTGATTTCCTGGAGGATTCTAACAACTACATAACAGTTGGAATAATAAAACTTTTAAATAATGTATATTTGAATCATTACAAAGTTTCATACGTACAAAGAATTCTTCAATCACTGTTATGCGTTGATCATCATCAGTAGATATTGTAATTGGTACATCATTATATGCCCATATAATCTTTGGTTTTGGTACTCCTTCTGAACGACAACTTAGTACAAGTGAACTGCCTTCTTTAAATGTCACTATTTCTTCATCTGTATTAACAATAGGACGAGCTGTAATTTAAAGAGAAAAATGAACATTATAATGAAGTTGAATAATTTAGTTGCTATGTATCCATGTACATTTCTCACTAGAAAATAAAATTCAATGATTAACGTTACTTCAGCTAAAAACCAATGCATATAATTTACAAGTAGATAGGATACTCCCATCAATTGATCATTCACAGTAATCAATTTGTAATAATCATAATTTGACCGAAGTTACAAATGTAAACCAGTTAGACTGTTTAAGAATTGAATTAACATCACGAATCCTCATTTTGATACTTTATTTGATCGACGATAGTCAGTAGTACTGAAAAACCACATTACTAAAACCAAACAATGCTTCAATCATTTCAGATTTCCAATGAGTGCCTAACATCAATTTATGATATGTAACTTTAAAAAGAAACAATCATTATAATAACTGTAGTGATCCTTATTTTCTTTTAGTTCTTTCCATATCTGATTAGCTAAATATAAACAAATAATCATTTAGTTGATTGGATTTGTCACAGATTAATGATGGTAGGGTGCTATTGAAAACCAGGGAGCACTGGACAGTTGTTTGTCCCTATTATGGGACTGCTCATCAGTGCGCACTGTAGGTCTCGTTTCAAGGGCTTTAGGTTGGTGCTCATCCCAGTAGTGAGGACAGTCAGATGATTTCCAACCTCCAGTCGCCAGGGCGAAATCTACGGTGCGCACTACTGAAAAGTTCCAAAATAGGAAGAAACAGATGTCCAGTGCTCTCTGGCACCCTGAAAGCATCAGTCTGTTAAACTATTGTAAAAAGTCAGAGGATAACGTGTTACTTGTAGCTTTACTTTCTTGATTTATATCTTTTCAACGCTTCTGAATTAAGCGTATACGATGATTATCTTTGTAAATAATTGTTCTTATTCATGTATGAATTACCTAGTCAAAATATTTTATATTGTAAACGTTAAGAGGTTTTGGTTACGTAATCAAAATGTGAAGTACATCCCATAGTTTTCAGTTATATCTTTTACACAGAAGGTCTATTTAAGATTTGACATTATGACAATAATTTTAATAAAACCATTGTATTTAGATGCAACACTTAATTATTGTTATCAATATGCGACAGACATGAACGCCTTGTAAATAAACTACATAAATATCATTTCATGCTTCTATACACTTCGTATTGACTACTTAAACTACTGTCAGTAAGATTGTTAAGTTAGTTACATAAGTTGTGTTCTGACTGGCTAGTGGAATCCAGAACGCGCGTCCCGTTCTATTTGGGACTCATCGGCTGGATGTACGTGAATCCCAATGTTGATGTTCACAGTAGGATTCGAACTCAGTCTGTTTCGTGTCGAACGCCACCTCCTTCACCACCAGACTACTGAATCCAGTCGGCCACACGTGTGCAACGGGTACATTGATATTAGGATAAACTTGTATATACAAGTATACATGCATACAAGTTAATCCTAATTGTTAAGTTTTATGTGCTTATTTACATTGAATATAATTGTATATTGAAGTTAAGAGTTGATTATTTCGTTCACTCAGTTTACCTCTTACAGATCGAAGGACACATAAGTTAATATAATAAGGTTATATTTAACTTGTAAGTTATCAGTCATTAACTTGCCGACCTAGTGGTACAGAACGTTAGGTGTTGTCTGATTTGAAGGTCTTAGGGCTGAGTCTATGGTGTGCACCCATGGGGAGTTCTACACTAGGACAAAACAGCTGTGCAGTGCTACTTGGTTTTCATCGGTATCCTACTAACATCAACCTGTGACAAATTCAATTAACTAAACTAAGTACCAATCTCAACAAAGTTTCCCAATTCAATCGATAGCAAAGCTGTTGCGGAGCACACACTCACAGGCTCAAAATATAAACTTGACAACAACTAAAGATTCTTCAGAAATCCTCTCATGATACATCACTTTAGTCATCATGAACAAAAGATTAGCCACAGTAAGGCACTTTACCTTTTGAATAAGCTGGTCACACACACACGCACTTATATACTTTTCAGTACATTTATGTATAAACATGAAAAGTCAATAAAGGTTAAATATAAGGTCGAATGACTAGAATCGGACAAACGAAGCATAAAATATGAGAAGGCTAAGTATCCTTTGTTACATCATCGGTAACAATAAGAACTGAAATTAGCAAGGCAGACTCACTGTTATAATAAATTGTTCGTGTACTCACAAAGGAGAAGAAAGGCAGTGGCTTACATTTTATAATGGTTAAGGCTTCTATAAATTTACGAATACGTATGTGATGACTCATGTACAAATCTTTAAAACCCATTGAAAGTTTAAACATGTGGCCTGTATCAATATATTTCGTAATCAAGTAGCAAGGTTTTCTTTCCTTCGACTTTATAGAATCGCTTGATGTTATTTATTCTTGAAGTCGATTGGGAACACATTCCTCCTCCACCTCTCCTCTTGATTACATTGCTCCTTTATTCCTCCCACACGCATGTGAATTGGTAAGTACAGTGGAATATGGTGTAATCATTCATTCAATTGTGAGACTTATGTGGTGGAATCATGGTAATAAACATCTCAATGACAATTATGTATAATATAGGTCGACGACCATTTATTGTCATCAGGGATAACTGTCTGAATCATGATAAGTTTATTATTTTGGAAATTGTAACACAGTATACATGGACTTATATCTAAGGACGAAGTTATTTAAAATAAATGTATTGAATACTTTTTTTTCAGAATACTCTAGGTATCGTGGGAGGCGGAGGGTGAGGGTGAAGAGAAATGCTTCTTAACTGTTCAATATTAGTTGATTGAATATATCACAGATTGATGTTACCAAGGTACCATTGAAAACCAAGTAGCAATGAATAGCTGTTGAATGTTATATATTAATGATTAACTTTATATCATGATAATCACTTAACTATTTGACCAATAACAAGGTTATTATTGGCTAACCTGTTAAACAACAAATTCAGTATCATATGATGGCACAAAATCTTGGTTAATAAACATTTAATGTTAATAGAAACTAGATAAAGTAATGCTAAAGGTGATTAGAGATGGATCACTCAGTTTTAACGCCTTAACATGATGCAGAATAAAGTATTTTCATTTGAACAAAAAAAAAAAGAGCTTTAGATTAGAAAATTTCATTTTAAAACATGAAAATGTGAGATTGATTAATTTAAGTTATGGGGATGGAGGAGAAAGGTGAAGGATTGTGGAAACTATTGAATTTCATAATCTACATCGCAGACTATTTGCTGCTAGACAATGATTGAAAACTGGGAAACATTGAAAAACTGCATCGTTCTAGTATGGAACTTCTCAGGAGTACAAATGTACAGCCTCACAATGGACGGAACCTATTACCTTCAGACTACTGAGTTAATATGTATTACTTTATACTTATAACTTCTATCAATTTACGATTTTGCGTAATTATCATCTAATCTGGTTCATTGGTCATAATTTGAAGCTCAAAGCAATCGAACTTAACTCATCATATATGCAAAATACAATACTGGGAATCCTGGAATACAACAGGAATATAACTCCTATTGTACGGCTATTTTTCACTAACAGATTGTTTTTATTCTACGCTTGTTATTGCAAACTTTGATTGACTACTTCCATTACTAAATTTAAGTGTAGCGGATATACTGAGTCATCGGCTTAGTTTTTTCCCGTATTCCTCTCTCTTTCTGATTCTCACACTGTTCTCTGAACACTCCATCAACTATAGAATGCACCTTAAGGCTAGGCGTAAATTACCAAGGGCTTAACGTTACAATGGTTCTTTAACTTACTACTGCTCAACTAATTATTATTAATGAAAGGGATGATTGATTATATATAAAATAATTTAAATCACATACTGACCAAGAATTTGATTCCATGTTGGATATTCAATGTATATTTTCAAAGTATTTGGGCTATTTTTTGAAATTCATTCAACTAAACTTAATACCAATCTCCTTAAAGCATTTCAATTTAATTACAATAATCAGGTCACTAGTGGCTAACATCAGAAGGTTCCTGAAGCTCAAATGAGTTGTTTTGACTGGTGGAGTTCGAATTTGTGGGGTGTAAAACAATTATCACCCATGACAATGGATTATCGTCACGCTATATCACAAATTGATGGAAGTGGGAACACTACCATTGGGTACCGGCCTAGTGGTGAAGTGGGTTAGTCAGTCACCGAGCTGAAACCCTTGGGGTAGAGTCTGGGGTACGTACTATGACTTGATAGCTATCCAGTGCTTCCAGGTATTTTTTGGTATCCTACCTACATCAATCTGTGATGAATTCAATAAACTAAACTTAATACTAATCTTCACAACCCATACCAACTCATATTGGGATAGGTCAAATAGTTAAAAAAGTTTTAATTATACGAGATCATGCTATTAGATATCTCACTAATGAATTGACTGTATCATGAAATAGTTCCTGTTTTTTGGTGGTTGTGAGGTTTGGGTAATGAGTACAACTAAAACAAACCTACCCATTACAATTTAGTTATTCTATATTATTTACCGAGTAATGTCAATCTGTGACAGAAAAACAAACTTTAAAGTCATCAATCATCACGAACCTCAGATTCGAACACTGATTATATAATTACATTCGATATTAAATAATGACATTTCACTTCAATGTTGACAACATATTGCGTAGGCATCATAGATTTAATTTTTGGAAATACAGACCACATGATTTTGACTATATAATCCAAATATACCCTAAAAGAGACGTGATTATTCTGAATCCTATTAGGTTGGGAATTAAAAATCATAAACTAGGATGGAACGACTTTTCGTATAGGATTAAACTATATTGTACAGTCAAGTTTAAACTATACTGAGTGATTTTGACAGTTTTAAGCTAAATTTTAGCTAATCATGACAGAAGCAACGATACTAGAAGTTTACTGGTAAAAAGTAATGAAAATCAAATGTACAATTTGATTTTATGTAGTTCAGAAGTTTGATAAGATTTACACACAGCACCTTTCTACTTAGAAACTCGTTAACATCATCCGGAATTCTAGCGACGGACTACAGTGCAAAATAGTGCATGGAGGACAGCTGACAAATGCATTCCTAGTGAGGACCGCAGTCAGACAAAACTGCTTACTCTCGTCTTTACTCTTCTTTCTAGTAGTTGACTGGATCATGAAAACCTCCACATCTGAGGCATGCATATAATTTAATGGACAAGTAAGATGCAACTCGATGACTTATACTTCGCAGGTGATTTAGCTCTTTTAGCATATACACACCAACAAATGAAACTGAAGACAGTCAACGTAGCAGCAACCTCAGCATCAGTAGGCCTGAACATACATAAGGGAAAGAGTAAGATCCTCAAATACAACACAGGGAGAGAAACTCTAGAAGTGGTTGCTTTCTCCTACCTGGGAAGCATCATCGATGAACAAGGAGGATCCAATATAGATGTAAGAACAGGGTTTAGCAGTTGAAGAAAACAACTATCAACCAACCTCAAAGTCAGACTGTTCAGTTCGAACACCAAGACAGTTCTGCTGTATGGAGCTGATACGTGGAGAATTACTGCAAACACCAGAAGTATTTATAGACAACTGTTTACGTTAGATACTGAATGTCCGTTGACCGGAAACCATTAGTGAAAGCTTACTATGGGAGAGGACAAACCAACTTCCACTTGAAGAGGAAATTAAGAAAAGATGTTGGAAATTGATAGGACATACATTGCGGAAATCATCAGACTGCATAATGAGACAATCACTAACTTGGAATTTTGTTGGGAAATGAAACAGTGGAAGGCCAAAGAATAGACTGCTTCCAGAATTGGAAGTAGATATTAGAAGGATGAACATCAATTGGAAACAGCTGGATAGGATTGGTCAGGACAGAGTTTAATGGAGAATACTGATGAGCGGCCTTTGCTGCTTTGTGAGTGGTAATGGATGTAGGTAAGTAAGCAAGTAAGTAGTTTGTTTACTCACAAATCGGATTATTCATGGTGTTGACACTCAAAGAAGATCAGGTTATACCTTGGTTCTTTAGCAAGTCAGAACTGTTTTAACTAACCATTTCTAATGGTTTTCATGATATTTGTAATCAAATGTATTTTTTTTTGCCTCAATAGTATGTTCTTTACACTAAACGATGCCATGAAATCACCTTTATTCAATCCTATGTGATTTTGTTTATATGCATTAGTATACTCTATAGTGCTACAATGATAACCGGGATTATCACATAGATGATCAGAAATAAGTGATTAGCCACTGTTATGGGTTTGATTGACACCACTATCTTATTTAGGATTGATCAAAATTAGATTTAAATGACAAGTAAACGTATACTGTTGATTAAAAAAAATATTTCCAACATTATAACGCTTAGTTTAGACAAGAGTGATGAGTATATCCAATGTACGTTTCAGAAACATACTTGTGCCTTTGATACTGTTCTTAGACTTGGAAAAATTCGAGAATATTGACATAATAAGCTGGATAATTGACTGTCTTTGATCATATATCATTAGTAACAGAAGTTGGTGTACCTTTAAGTGTTGTTCTTTTCCCCTAACTTTTCTTATTTTTCTTGTATGACCTGACTTACTAACATCAATCTGTGAGATATTCAATCAACTGTACCTAGTAAAAATCTCCACGAATATACTTCACTTCAAAATTATCCTAAGTATATGGATGATCTTACTAATTACATATTATTCTCTTCATTCTTAAGTCATTTTGAATTGAATGATTTCTTAGTAAATGTTGAATGATGGTCTAGTTTGAATAGTCTTACACCTAATTCTTCCGAAATTCGTACTTTTCTGTCTAAGTCTACGAAATATGAAAGAACTAAACACTCCCTACGAATTCACACAATGTTTATACAAATGATGATTCTACAATTAAGACTATATTGAATGTTATTAATTTTGGCATAATTTTTACTTCTGGTCTATCTTGGTCTTCACATGTTTTGTTAGTACCAAGGAAAGTTTTTTTGTTTAATTTCTTATGTAACGGGATTACATAATTTTGGCATTACGAAACAATTTGCCCAGTTCTTGTATAATGCCCATTATTTTAAACTGTCACCACTATCTTTTCCCGAACTTAACTCAAATGATTACTAGATATTCCACAGAGCATTGATGGCTGTTAGTGATGTCTTCGATACTATTATGAACAAGGTTGTAGATAAACACTTGAAATCTTAAAAACAACTTGCTAGTATTATTGCATCAAATGTAAACTACCCTCTATATCTATAGGCTGAACATGATGACGTTACGTTAGAATTAGTGAAGTCACAAGAAAGTATAAAGGCTCCAATGTTCTATATCTGGTAGCGCACGTTCTCTAAAATGAGAAAGATACAAAAGCGGATCTGATTTGTATTAGTATAAAATTGTATGTTCCCGTTGGTTTGTTAGAGACTAAGGCTGGTCAGTCTCTGTCGCTATATGCATATCCTGAGCGGATTACCTCGATACAGCGGTTATTCACGAGTATTACTTATGTTTGATTGTGACTGGCAAGTGGAGTCCAGGATGCGCGTTTCGTCCTATTTAAGACTGATTAGCTGGATGTACCTGCACCCCAATGCTGATGTTTACAGTGGGATTCGAACTCAGTCCGTTTCGTGTCAAACGCCACCGCGTTCGCCACAATACTACTAAGCCCAGTCAGTCAATATTGTGCAACCGACACATTGGACTCAATAGTCTAGTGGTGAACGCGGTGGCGTTCGACACGAAATGGACTGAGTTGGAATCCCAATTGTTAACATCAACATTGGGATGCAGGTACATTCAGCTAATAAGTCCTAAATAGGACGAAACGCGCGTCCTGGATTACAATTACCAGTCACAATTCAACTTAAGTAATACTAAACTGATTTGGTATGTATGTTTTTCAAAAAAAGGAGTGTCACATAGTAAAAGTCTCCTGTTTTTTACGAAACGTTCGTCTGATTCTTACATATGAACATATATATTGTCTTCTTTATTTTGCATGTATGTATATACATATATTTCCTGGGAATGTATGTAGAGAAGAGTAACATAATGAGAGTGCAGTAATAGTAGTAGTAGTATTAGTATTTGTATTAGTAGTAGTAGTAGTAACAGTGTAGTAGTAGTAGTAGTACGTACGTACGTACGTACTTCTACCCTCCCAACTTTAATTTATTATAAATAAACTCCAAAATGAAATACTTACTGTGTATTATAAGGAATCCATCTGCTTCACTTAATCCACCTTTGTGTTCTGCCTCACAAATATACTTTCCAGAGTCACTATCAGTCGCACTTCTATAAAAAACAATGGTGAACAAAATTAAAATGTGAAGTATTTGTAGGTTGATGATGGGCATAGACGTTCAAACATCATGACCATCATTTTACAGTAGGTTCCTCTATAACTAAACATTTTCATAAGATAGACATATTTTCATTAGCAGCTGATATCTATCATCTGTATGGAGTTATACACTTTTATTAAATAGATACATTCTATTGCAAATTGAATTACTGTAAAATTCAAAGTGTACCGATCCAGCGATTGATATCATGAAACGTAAGTTGAGTGTATAACGTCACAGATGAATATAAATAACGGATAATCACTGGTTACATACTTTTCATTTTTTCTAATTGAATATTCACAAATCCTATTGTTGTCAAAGGAGGTGGGGGGTCAATTCCACCCTCAGATTTTATGATCGGGCTTGTCAGGATTGAGACAGTTATCATCAATGGCTTCAATTCCTAGGTGTTATCAAGGTTTTTGGACTGAAAGGCAGTCGCCATACTCTGATGAAACAACTATCTAGCGCTCCCTGGTTTTTTCTGGTACCCAACCGACATTAGTCTCTGACGAATAAAATCAACTAAACAGTTGATAGAAGACAAAAACTCAATGTCAGTTGTTGAGTTTTATTTTCTTTAAATAAATAATCAAATCACTGTTAAATGATGTAATTTTGATATGATCATACGTCACAATAATCATATTCTTTTATTTCTATGTGAACAATATATCTTCCAAAGTTACATATATACTCTACTGTTGAGTATATACCAACATGAGATCTATGTCCAGATTCCTATGATACTTGTCTACTGAAATACAGATAGCGATTACATAATAACTTACTTAGAAATGTCAAATATCGAATGAATTACAGGGGGTGTTACGTAGTTATCTAAATGATGAAGAATGGAACTAATGGATACTAATTTGAGCTCCTCTATTTGGAGGCTATCGTTTTACAATATAGATGACACTGGAGTACTATTCCAGAAATGCGAATTGACCTTCATCAATAAATTGTTCCTGTAGTCAATCTGTAATCAATTCGCATTCGCTTTCGTGGAGCCATGCCGGGTAATACTCTGCGATGTGTTATGAAAGAGTTCTTTTTGTGGCCAATATAATAAGCTTTACAAGAGCAGGGGCATGAATGAACACCATATACACTTCTGAGGATTTGGCATTCCGGTAGTTCAAACACGATCTCTTCTTTCAGTAACAGCAAATTCAATCCTTGAATTTACCCTGCTTCTAATTCTTCTTCATGTATTTTATTATCGTCTCGTTTGGTCATTTTTCATGTCTTTTTTTATTTGTCATACTTTGTAATCACTTCGATAAACTTGTTCTATCTTTTCATAATTACCACTACTGTCTTTCTTAAGCATCACTTCTTCATATAGGTCAGGTGAACGATTGTCTACCAATCTTCCAATTTATGTATTAAATGCACTTTAGTTCATTTCTCTGTCGTTTAGACAACTACGTAACACCTCTGTAATTCTTTGGATACTTGATATTTCTAACTAACATATTATGTAATCGCTTTCTATATTTCAGTAGACAAATATCCTGTAGAAATGACTATGTATCTGGGGTTGTACAGCAATAATGAATGATTTCTTCATCGAAAAGGAAATTTTCCTTCCTGAATTGTCATTACTTCTTTTTATCACTTATTAATATTTAGTTATAAATTACATTAATCATATATTTTATAGCATACCTTATTGTTAAAGTGCTTGTGAAAGCCGATGTTAAGCCACCTGGAGGCGTATCTTGATTTAATTTGATTGTATGACGACGCCCATTTTTCAATTCATATCTTGGATCTAAACCACGATACCATTTCACTTCAATATTTTCATTTAAACTGAATATATTACAAGTAAGTATTGCATTTGTTCTAGGCTCAACACTTGCATTACGAGGTATTAAAACACGAGGAGGAGGTGCTTTAAGAAAGAAAACCGAAAAAATTTACGATTCATTTATATAAATTACGTTCAATAGTGTTATGATGTAATTGTCAACCACTTACTGGATTTAACTTAGTACGCATCATTACAATGAGCAATACCAATACTAGTATTTAATCAATGCCATTACATCCTACTTAGTTCAAGGCCAGTGAACGAAGGACTTAATTTGATGAACCAACCAGACAAATCTCACTACATTTCAAACATTCCTTTATATACACATAAAATCTAACCACTCAGTCAACCAATTGGGAGAGTAACATCAATACAAAATGAGAGCACCAGTGACAGTAAACTGAAGTGTTTTATGCATAACTACAACCAAACTCAGTGAGATAGTCTGCCGGAAAATAGTTCTTGATGAAAATCAATCATTTTTACTTGCACGATATATCAAGCAGTTATGTTATAAATTCATTTAAAGCTACTAATTTAACAAAAGTAGTATATTTTAGTTATAACAAACTGATTGATTCATTTCTTCTATTTAGCTTTGTTGGTAAAATTGTTAGATGTGCAGTGTTTATTCAAATGCAATTTATAGTAATTATATTGCAACTTGATATAAAGAATATTATTAGCACCAAACACGACACTGTTCACTAATTAGAGTTGAGAGAGGTTTGGACAGATCAGTGCTACACCCTTCAACTGTTTAACATGTGCAATATTATTTCCAATGCAAAGGGAACATAAACTCTCTCAAGAATGCAGGTATACTTTTCTGACGAGTATTAACTAGCATAAAATTTAATTTACGGATTTCCTTTCAACTGTCTCATACTACTCATCATGAAGTCAATATTTCACTATTTAGTAGCTCCTCATTATTAACAGCTGTGGAAAGAAAGCATTACTCATCATAACCATAAACGTTGATTAGGATAATACCAATTTGTTTACCGTAATAGGCTAGTTTCGAGCTATTTGAACCGTTTTACTGATACAATGTATTATCTTCTAAAACTATTGTTTAATATTCGAGTAGACAATGTTTTAATTGTTGTATTCATTTGTTCCAAATCGTTTCGGTTAGACATCGTTGAAAAAGAATAGGCACCAGATAGCTGTTTTGTTCTAGTAATGAAGTCCGGGTCTCGTGGAGGTGTGGAGGGGTGGGGAGACGATCAACTATCAGCACCATGAAGCTAGCCAATGTTTAATGTTCTAATGGCCAATGTTATAATTAAGTCAATTTGAAATATAGTGTCAAGTCATCCAATGTTATAGATGATAACTATCAAACACCCGATACATCTGAACTCCACCAGTCACGAATTGCCTTTAAAGTCTTCACAGTTTATTCACTTTCCTTTTCTTCATTCTTTGTTCTACCGACTCATTTTATTATATTTTTCATATTTATCACAGATTATACAACAAATTAAATACAATCTCCACAGAGCAGCTTAAGCGTAAAACTATTACAATCATCTGGATATTGATCTCTTTAAGATGATGTTGATGTTCTATAGACAAACCGTAATAGGTGGAGTAAACAAGTCGGAAGTGACTGGGTTATGACAATTACCAACGGATGCTTTTTGAGCCTTGGAAATGGACTTTATCAAAATGGTTGATTATAAAGTAAACTACATTCGCTTCACATTATATCAAGCTCGATCCAATACCTTACAAACTGCATAAATAAATAGGAAAACTTACGTAATATAACTACGGATATTTCATCTTTATATAGGCCTTCAAATTTTTTCTCATCATCAATAACTGTAGGTATCACTTCAACTGAATAAATTCCATGTGATTCTTCATTAACATCAGTAATTGTATATAAAACATTAGTTGGAAAGCTAAAATACAGTAAACATTCAATATGAAATTCAATTTTTTCCAATAAACGACTACGGAACTATTTGGATTATAACTAACCATCTTTGCGCATCCTATGTAACTAAGTGACTTATAATAGTTTGTCACTTATTAATAATCAATATCATGTTTCTCTAGTCCTTAATATTAATTACATTGTCATATCGATATACAGTGCAAGTGATGTTTGAGTTAGATTGCGACTGACAAGCGGAATCCAGAAAGCATATTTCGTCCTATTTAAAACTCGTCAGCTGGATGCACTTACATGCCAGTGTTTATATTCACACCGGAACTCGAACTCAGTCTAAACGCAGCCGTGTTCATCACTAGGCTACTTACTCTAAGAAGTCACAGTTGTGCGATGAGAACGTATGTATAATCAGGACACATGCATCGAGGTGATCAGCTAAGAATGCATATATGGCAACAGAGACTGATCAATTTCAATCCATGAAAACTCAACTAGAAGATCCAGTTATATTCTAATTATAGTACAATTAACTTTAAGTCTCTTTTAACTAGTGTCCAGGATGAAACTCAATTGTTAAAATTTAATATTCGGTTATTTTATTGTTCTTACTGTTGGTTAAATATACTTCTACTTCATCGACTGTTATTTAACCTCGATAATGTAATGCTTTATTGAAAGGAATAAACTCACTTGTAGATTTTATTTTCATCAGGATAACCTGTAATTTGTTGTTTATCTTTAAACCATTTTACTGTGTATGGTATTTCACTTGTTACAGAACATGATAATTCAGCTGTAGCTCCTCTTCGTACATCAATTTGTGCTGGACATGTAACAACTATTTGTTGTGGTTGTCTTGATGATAGTGCTACCTTAGAACAACGTTGAAATGGATAACCTTGACCATCTCGTCCAGATACCTTTACAAGTGAATAGCAACAATAAGATATATAGAATATACTGGAAATTAAAAGTAAAAAATACAACTTTGAATTGTAGGATACTATGAAAAGAATGTTCCGGTAGTTAAATAAAGATCAGTATTAGCTGGAAATAGAATTTCAGTAAAGATGTTGAAATAACAATAGTAATAGAATGTATGAATGAACATAATGTACTTAATGTGTTACATCATAGACTAACCGTTATTCTAAAAACTAGTAAGAACTAGGAATCATTAATTAGTTGTTTCATTCTAGTATAGGATTTTTGAGTAGTGCATGTTTGCAATCAGATTATAGATGACAATTAGGCTAATCAGTTTACATGAAGAACATTTGACTGACAGAATTTGAAGTTGGCACCCGATTGTTTACATTTTTAACTTTAATCAAATAACGACTATCGTCTATTAACGTTAGTGATATTTGTTTCATGCTTAACATTATTTTACTCCCCTTTTCATTACTATTAACTAGATGTTATACACAGTTAAGCTCGAACCATATTCTATTTGAAGAATTCAGTTCATTATTTGAATGGTTTTATTGTTGTTCTATGTTCTGTTTTTATCTTCTTTTTTCCAATTCTTACGGTTAAACTTTCTCTGTTGCAGAAATAGAATCTTAATTTTACATCACTAACTGGTCTCAGTTAGCTAACCGTTGAGAACCAGGGAGAACTGAAAATCTGTTTTATCTTAGTATGAGGATCTTCAAAAGTGTTCATCTATGACGAACCGAAAAGTCTTCACGCCATGCTTAACCGTTAAATCATCAAGCTATGCTAGAATAAAACACCTGTCAAGTGGTTCATGTTTATCTAATTCAGACCAATTCGTGATGTCAAATTAAACTCTTCATCAAAAGAATAACATTTCATTCATCGGACTAATGAAATAGTTACTCTAAAGTTCTGAATTCAATGGAACATCTACCATTTCATGTATTACATACGATGATATAACACTGAAACAAAATCAATCATAACTACTAATTAATATGCTTTCTAATATGCCAAAACCAAATTCTAAACATTCTGAATACTTAGTCAAAATGATTTGCAAATCATATCATTTAAATTATTCCATTCATATAATGCCATAACACTTTCATCTCGACGAATTGATAAACATCCTGGAATTATTTTCAGAATATACATTCTTGGTTAGACTAAAATATAAAACAGTATTTATATACTTGTCAATCAGAATGAAGATCTGTTTTACTTGGTAGGCAGAATCCATATAGTGGAGAGAAAAAAAAGTAAATCTATTGAAATGGTACAACATATTACGTAACAGTTTCATGAAGGCAGCTGGGGGGGGAAAGGTATGAATTCATTTTTTATGCATAATAGAAGCTTAAGACTTTGTAATAATAACTATAGTCATATATACCACAACTTTGTGGGGTAACCAAAGTTTCCAAATTAAGACCTTTTTTCCCCTAGTGACAATTTATTTTGAATGTCAACAACATTTGTAGAAAGAATTATGTATTGACATTTTAGAGGTTAATATCAAAGAATTATTGTCAAGATGTACAACGAACGTTCATTTTCTATTTGATAACGAATATTCTAGGTAAATTGATGGAATTGTGATGGGTTCAACTTTACACCGAATCTTAGGAAATCCATCCTTGATAAATCGGAAGAAGGATCACTTAAGAGGTCTATGAATATACTCCACTTTCAGCGTCATTACACCGTTGACTCTTTTAATATCACCAATTAAACTATTTCCAGAGAAGAATTACTAATACAGTTTAACAATGTACACACTGAAATGACATTTACTTATGAGAATAAATGCTACTATTGATTCATCTTGATGTCCGGAAATTTGTAGATTATACCTTACCTAATTCATAACAGATTTCAAAGATAATAAAACTGATTATCCTATAACCTGATCCTACTAATCTCTAGACAGAATGGAAAGAATATCAGATTTATGAACCAACCAACTAGACACAAATCTATATTATTTAAGTTGGATTGTGACTGGAGAGTGGAATCCAGGACGCGCGTTTCGTCAACATTGGGATGGAGGTACATCCAGCCAATGAGTCCCAAATAGGACGAAATGTGCATTTTAAATTCTACTTGCCAGTCACAATCCAACTTAAATAATGCTGGTGAATAACCACTATATCGAGGTAATCCGCTCAGGATGCACATATAGTAACAGAAACTGACCCGCTTCAGTCTATTGCAAATCAACCGGAATATACAAGTTCATCCTAATACAAATCTATATTTTAGTCAATTGATCGTTAACATACAAAACAAGATTCCATAGCCGATCAATTTAAAAAATACTATCTATTCTAAACAAGGAAAGGTTGATTATTATAAAATGGGGAAATAAAGTATGCAATTACTTTGTCATCGTTTGTACATGGGGAATGATGCACTTCTAGTTAGTAAATCAAATAGGAGGTTAAGGCGAATGTAACATACAAATAATGCAAATATAAACGCCTAATCGGTATGTTATAAAAATATAGAAAGTGATACTACAAGAACAAGTTATGGACGTTCAGTGATTCATGTCACCTGCTCCAGTCTATCAATAATAAAATTGCTCGATATTTCATTAAACAGACAAGAAGGCAAAGTGTTAAGCAAAAGTGTAATTGGAAAGGAATCGAATATAAGTTGGTATACTTACTAGTGTATCCTTATATTTATCTAATACAGGAGAAATCTTCTTTGATATCTTCTTATTTGACATTATTTAACACAAACTAGAACTCACCAGTTATATGCTAATTGAATTAGCTTGCTTGAAAATATATTTGAAGAAGTACATAAATTCAGAGGACGAGAATTCGGAGACATAGACTACTAGTAAGAAATTACTATTACTGAAAACACAATTCTTTATACTAGAATATTAAGCATGACTAAAAAGACATTCTACACAACTAAGCATTGTCATATACCAATCTACTAGCGACGTTCAATTAAATGAAGTATAAGTTGCTCGAATCTTCCTCTTTCATGTATTTCTATCAGTTGAACTGCTCATGGGGACAAAAACTTCACTTAGCGTATCACCAAGTAACCATGATAGCGAATAAGTAACCATCACCCGAAGTGATTTGATGAAGACCACGTGAGGGATATTCGCAATCTACCTCTATCTAATCTTGTAGACAAAGTAATTAGTAAAAAATACCTAATCCATTAATATAATGCATCGTTTACCATAACGGTTTTCTAATGCGAGTCTGTATTCGCTAACCGTATGTAGCAGAAGCTATATAAGGACATAAACCAATAACCTTGGACTACGTATACAGACGAAATTCGTGATATCATTATCGTTTCATTGGATATATGTTCCTATGAACATTACTGTGCACTGAAGTAAAGCCTGTTGATGATATTATTGACAAAACGATATTGTTCATTTATAAGTTTTTATTTATATGAAACAAATGTTTGTTATATAGATGTACATAATCTATTTTGTTAATGACACTTAGAACAGAAACCTGTTAGTGGTGGAGTACCAAAATAAACCATTATGGTTGTCACTACTTTTCCAACTATACATCACTGAATTGGCAAAACTCTTAAGATCATGATCGCCTTAGTTTGAAAGAGACTTCAGTGTTCATAGGGTAATAAATGATGCCATTGACTGAATAAATCTTCTGTCTGACTTAGATGATTTTTTTAGATGGTACAGAAGTACAAGTACATTAATGCATATCGGACGCAGAGATAACCATCATTGTAGTATTAATTTAATACTTCGCCACAAGTTGTAGCACAAAATGATCTAAGTAAAATTATAAGCAACAACATGTAGACAGCTTCACATTTCAATGAGACTGCTGTTAGAGGATTACAGATGTTATAGCCACTTCGTAGAACCTTCAAGTATTTTCGAGATAATATGCTTCAAATTCTATATCCCGGTTGCGTAAGACCTCTTCTAGAATTATTATTTAAGCAACCAGTCCTTGTTTGAGGATATTCTCCAGCGTATCCAAAGAGTTCCTGATAAGTTACTAGTACGATTCTCCAAACTCAAATATACGTAGAGAATAAAACTTTTTGACCTATTCCATTTGTCACAGCTTAGAATGAGAGGCGATCTCATATTACCACTTTACATTATGAATAATTACTTTGATTAGCAACACGTTTGATATTTTTACTGTTTCTAGGACCACCGATCTCCGTTACACAGAGCTTCATGAACTACTTTAGAATATACTCAAGTTGATATTTCTCATTTCCTAGCTTATAGTCATGAACTGTAACTCCCTATCAGATTATCATTCGTAAACATACAGTAAAGATTAACACAGGTCAACTGATTCTCTATTCTTACTACTGAAGACAGCTAGTTAACATTTACTCTATCTGCAACAATCACAGAAATCAAATGGATTACGAATTCTATACAATCGCGTAAAACAATATTTGGCACTTCTATAAACAAAATATCCATAAAAAATCATGGAAGAATCATTTATTAAAACCTACTTCAAGATAATAATGTCCAGTAATTGGTTCCATTGCTTGTTGACTAACATATATTTGTAGCTTTTCAGTTTGTTGTACAGGTAATCGTACAATTGATGCACCATTTGGTGATCTCATATCGAAATGTTCTACTTGTCCTGGCAAAAATCGTCCAGTCATATTAACCATAATGTAATTTTGAACACCTGTAAATATAAAATAACCATCAAGATATATTAATCGACGTTATATATTCATCTAAACATTCCTGAAGTTCTAGTGAGAAGACGTGACCAGTGGAGTTCAGCCGTGCTGGGAGTGAGGCAGTTACCCACTATTGGCAGTGAATGAGATCGCGTAAACGTATCACAAATGAACTGAATTAGAAATACCAACCATTAGCAGCAATTTCAGGGGTCCAATGGCACAATGATGGCCGCGGAGCAGTAGGTTCGTGGGTTCGACCTCTGACGGGGTCTTAAATGCGGGCTGCTGAGTCATCCCAAACTAAGATAGAACTGCTTTCCAGTGCTCCCATGTGATCTCTGGTTTCATAATTCAGACAAATTCGTGATATCAAACTGATACTAAACAACCTCCACAACACCCAATCCAAATACTCTATGTTTGATTAAAATGAGAGAAAGTGTGCAACGTTCCATCTGACTATGTCTAAATCACCTTTCATCTCAGCATAGTGCCTGTGATGTCGAGTCAGTGAGACTAGTGATCACACTGTAAATTGACTAATATAATTCAACAAACACTACAGAGCATTACGCAAACAATACACTTGTCACTACTCAGTGATCATTAGGTAGATACATACTTATACAAATTGTCCTAATTGACGTGAGTCTTCAAAACTTATCAGGCAAGTCATTTCAACAATGTTACCAACTTATAAATCTGCGTCATTCATCGTACACCGGCGTTTGTGTGTGTGCCGTAGAGAGGAAAGTGTTGTAAAGTTTACAAGTAAAGCTCATCTTATCAGAAATGGAGTAAACTATGCATTTTAAGTTAACTGTAGAAATATAAGCTTGCTTGTTTGAGATAAATTGACATATTTGAAATCAGTGACTGTAAATAGTAGTCCGTGTATATATCAAAATCGGTGTAACGAAAATTAGATTACTAGTACACTTTTCTGAACGAATCACAGTTAGGATAGTTGTAGGTCAAGTAGAGTTGTCTGCTAACTACCTAAAAACAGTAAACACGATTTTGGATCTCTTAGACTAGTAACCATATTATAGCTTTCAAGATGGAATTCAATTGTCACTAGGGCCCGGAGAAACACGGCAGTGGATTTTATCAGTTATAATATATTAACTACACACGAAATCTGTGACAACACTAGTAGTTCAGAAGCATCGTTTCGATATGTGAGCCTAGACGATTCTCTTCTTAATCATTGAGTGGGTTGATCATCAACGTCTTCATTGCTTACAATGTGTATTGTACCCAGTACTTTATGTCATTTTATACTCATTTTTGTGAGTAAGCGCTGCATGTTAGTGTTTAATCCTGGTTAACAATTTCAATCTAAGCCTAATAATCACCGTGTGTATTGTTCATCTAGGATTGTGTTTTGTAACACACTGACATATTCAGACCAGGTATACGAAAGATAACTAGAAAAGCTTGATATTATATTTTTTGGTTAAATTATTCTCTAATGTGTAGCATTTACTCTTTAACTGCGAAGGGTATAGCTAAATGAATATGCCGAGATTCGACATATTCAGCTAACATTGAAAATGTCACAGATGACTTTAGTCAAATAGCTTGAGAGGTATCAATCTCTGAAAATTGTAGATATACTTTATTGACGAATGCTAGCTAACAAGAAACTCAAACTTATACTTTCCCTCAGATTACTTTATCCGAAATAATCTACCCAACAGCTAAATTAAATGGATATCATGTATTTTATGCTTCTTTTTCAATTCAACTGACTGTATTTTTTATAAAAATTAGCCATTAAAATAGATATTAGCTTGAATTTCAGTGTAAGTATCAACATTGAGTTATTAATAGTGCATGTAGCTGATGAATCTCAAACACAACAAAATATAACATAAGAATTTTCCTCTCCCCGCCCCTCATGTTAACAACGTTTCAACCTTCATTAGTATCAAATAAGAAATTAAAAAATACTCATTACAAACATACCAGCAATTGGTTGTGTTGATGCACCATAATTATACAATCTTGGTGTTGTTGAAAAACCTTGTAAAAAATCTACATCACTTATACCAGAAACTCGAACAGAAATCCATCGTTCACGTTGTATATTATTATCATCATCATCTTCATGATTACTATCTATTGATGTATCTGTAGTAATTACATGAGTATCTATGCTAACTTCTAAAGTCCATTGACCAAATTTAGGTCGATCAATTGAACCAACAAATACAGATTTTACAGCTTTCATTAATTGTTTAAGACCATCTTCTTTATTGATTAATTTACCTAATTAACATAAATAATGTAGTGCAATAACATGAGAAACTAAGAGAAAAAATTAAACAAAGAAAGTACATTAATATTCTATTAACATCGAATTTATTTGAAACAGATTTATACGATTCAATAGGAGGAGGGGGAAGGGAGGGGTGGGGTAATTCATGTACTCAAATTAAATTTGACAATTTGTAAATATCATTACCAAGGTTAACTTTGGTAATTTCAAATAAATTGAGCATTGGATAGATTCTTTAGAAAATAAGTGATATATATTTTGATATCATGAATTGATCTGAATCAGACAACCATGGATCACCTAATTAGGTCATAGATGCGCACAGCTGAGGAGTCCCATACTAGGATGAAACAGCTGTCCAGTGCTTCCAGGTGATCAATGTTTGTCTGATTCAGATCAATTCGTGATATCAAAATTGACAGTTAACTATCTCTACAAACCCATCTAATTATTATGTATTTGGAAAATTCCAATGAGTCTTCACGAGAAATCAAAATTCATGCCAAAGAACATGAAAGCTACACTAAACAACCTCCTAATAATCCTGTTGAACTTGAAAAATTACCAAATAAATTAGCAATATCAGTCTGCACATGTTATCTGTCACAACCATTAAATCGATATTAAAAATATCCAAATTATTCAAAAAAGTTTTTCCAATTCTAAGGAGTGACAAACAGCTGAAGCGCTTCATATTTTGTTAAATCCAACTTTAGTTAACAAAAGCGAAGGCCTTTCTATCCACCCAACATGGACTTTCTATCCAACTAACGACTATTAAAGTACATCGAATCTCATACACATGAACATGCATACAATTTTTATTCTCAATACACATATTTTCCTCTTTACATCACATTGACATTTGCATACGTGTCTCATTTCTAACCACCTTGACCTAAATGACTTGACATCATAACACGATCAAACTCGCATTTTGATTGTACAAGTTTATTTTGTTTTCAATTTGTTCGATTGTATTACTGAATCTTGTATTCATTCAATTCGGTTATTCATTTCGCTGAAGAAGCGACTTCCTCTAAGCCACGAAACATTAGGAATTTTAATTTCTACTCATTGGAATTTCACAAATATATGCATCACTTATTTTATAAAATTGACAATGTTTAAGGAACTCATATCAGCTGTCAGCTAACATGAAGGTTGCAAAAAAAGTTAAGATAATTCTATTGTTTAGAGCTGGAACTTATACTGTGAACTAAGATAAGCATCATTCATGAGATACACGTATGTATAAACAGCTATATTGGAGCAATAAAGTATTATCAACAACCTACTGTAATAGAGAACAAACTAATTTCTGACCTAGGAAGAAATTGGAAAAAAGACGCTGGAAGTGAATAGGATATACATTCAAGAAATCATCAAAGTGCGTCACAGTGCAAACAGTGTAAACACATCTTGAAGCCTAAAGGAAAAGAGGAAGACTAATAAATACATTGCTATGGGAATTAGAGTCAGGTATGTAAAGTAAAAAAATAGCACATGGGAATTAGTAAAAAGCTGATTTGAAGACAGAAGTAGATGAGGAATATTGGTCAATGGCTTATGCTCAACGAAGGGTGATAGATACTGATTGATTGATTGATTGATTAATGTTCAAGTTTATCCTTAACGTTCTCCATATTCATTGAAGTGTATTGTATCAACCATTTTGAGTTCATTTACTGTTCATATATAGTGAATGTTTGAAAATATTTCATTTTATGTCATAACTTCTATTAGATTTGTGCATACTACGCAAAATGTAGATTAATTCAATAATCGAAATGTACATAGCAGACAACTGAAGTAATCTTTAACCAATTTAATGAAAATTACATTCTTATTGTGCAAAGTTCATCCATTAGACATATGTATGACTAGATTGTATTCTGCATCTTCCCGTTGATTTGTCATGGACTGAAATAAACGCAGGTACATCCAGCTAACCAGTCCTAAATAAGATTCCATTTACCAGTCACAATCCAAATTGAATATAAGATAAATGGATTAGTGAATAAAGGATACATATTCAACACTAAAAATATTGTAATAAACTCTAAGTGTGACCATAAATCAAAATTTCTTTGAATATATTCACTATTTCTACTTGATCTGCTTCGAAATTACACAGAGTTAGATAACATAATAGTGAAATCGATGGTGTTCACTAGTGAGGAGTTCCATACTAAGACAAAACGGCTGTCCAATGTACTGTAGTTTTCACTGGTACTCAAATGACATCAATCTGTGACGAATGGGAAAACTATTTTCATTGGTTAGAAATGAAATTTTCTGTATCATTCTACTACCCATGATACCAATTATATCAGTATTCTCATTAAGGATGGAGTTCAGGCTTGTAGAGAGTAAAACGTCTATCACTGATGACAATTGATGATCGTAAAGCTATATCACAAATTGATAGAAGTGGAAACCTTACTATCGGATACCGGCCCAATGGTGTAGTGGTTAGGGCATCAGCCAACCCGAAGTCCTTGTGGTGGTGTCTAAGGTGCTCAATGCTGAAAAGTCGCATACTAGGACGAATAAGTAATTCAATGCTTCCTGGATTTTTGGCATTCTATCAACAACAATCTGTCAAGAATTCAATCAACCGTAACTACTTTGAATTATCTTCATGAACATACATTGATACTTGTTAGACTTTAATCGAATACACCACTTGATTGATATCAATGTTATTATCATTACGAATGATATGTAGATATAATTAGTGTAGACACTTCATGAAATATTAACTGAAAAAAATTCGCTACTCATTAGTTGTTACCATTTAGTAATTTTGTTATAACACAGCAAACAATTGGAAATCACAATCGAAGAAGTTTATTCTTCATGTTGTTGGGACTCATGCCGATAAATCTCATCTGTTAATCACTTACTTGCTTAATTACGCACGTTACTCTTCACTGAGGAGTATAGGCCGCTCACCAGGATTCGCCATTCAACTCTGTCCTGAGCAATTCTTTCCAATTGTTTCCAGTTGCTGTTTATTATTTTAATGTCTGCTTCCAATTCCCGATGCAGAGTGTTCTTTGGCCTTCCACTTCTCTGTTCTCCAACAGGATTTCATGTTAATGCTTGTCTCGTGATGAAGTTTGATGGTTTCCCCAATGTATGTCCTATCAATTTCCAACGTCTTTTACTAATTTCCTCTTCGGCTAAAAGTTGGTTTGTTCTCTGTTGGTGATGGTTTCCGGCCAATGGACATTCAGTATCTTGAGTAGACAGTTGTTCAAAAATACTTGTATCCGTCTGATGATGTTTGAAGTAATTCTCCATGTTTCATCCCCATACAGCAAGACTGTCTTGATATTCGAATTAAAGAGTCTGACTTTGAGGTTGGTTAACAGTTGTTTTGAGTCCCATATGTTTTTAAATCGTAGGAATGCTGCTCTGGCTTCGCCAATCCTCGCCTTTACATCTGCATTAGACTCTCCTTTTACATCGATGATGCTCCTCAAGTATGTGAAAGTATCTACTACTTTCAGAGTTTCCCTATCAAGTTCAATTGGGTTGGTGCTCCTTGTGTTATATTTGAAGATCTTGCTCTTTCCCTTATGTATATTCAGGCCTACTGATGATGAGGTTGATGCTATGTTGATTGTCCTCACTTGTATTTGTTGGTGTGTCTGGTCTAGAATAGCTAGATCATCCGTGATGTCCAAATCATCGAGTTACATCCTACTTGTCCATTGAATTCCGTGTATCTCTTCAGATGTGGAGGTCTTAATGATCCAGTCAACCACTAGGAGGAAGACAAAAGTTGAGAGTATGCAACCTTGTCTGACTCCGGTCCTTACTGGGAATGCATCTGACAGCTGTTCTTCATGCATGACTGTGCACTGTAGTCCATCGTATTAATGTTAATCACTTCGCAACTATAATGTTTTTATTGCTGAAGTTGTAAGTTTTGTCATTGACTCATTATTGATTGTCATCTATTTTCCTACCCCAGTTATTGCAATTTTGCCATGAACCCACTATCCAGTGTTCTGTATGAACCCCACGCTCTCTAGTTCAGTAGTTTGCGCATTATATGTTTCTTATAAGTGGTTGGTCCAGAATGTGTTATACAAAAGCCTTAATGCTTACGCACTAAACGACTCTGTACCGTCTCTCATATTTGCTAGTGTTTTATTCTCTCACTCCCTACCCCTGGATAGGCCGAGTCATATTGGTTTTCATCCAACCAATCAGCAACTACGTAATCAGTTAGTATTAACTTTAGGAGAACATCCAATTGGTTGGTCTTAAGTACAAAGTCAGTTTTAAACTAATCTTGGTTGTTACGTATCCCTGCCTTCACACCAGTATCCTCCAATATCATTTCAGTTTTGATCGGATTTTCTTTTTCATTTTATAAAAATTAAATAGATCAAATTCAGTAAACATTTAGTCTGTTAATAAAAGTCATATAGAAAACATCATTTAGGCTGAAGTTATCCACATCCACTTAGTGTATGTTACTCAACACTTTAGATTATTCTTCTATTACTTTGGTGAGTGTTTACTGCTTTGTTAAAATGTAATTCCAATTAATGGTTACAAATATCTTGAGCTTTATGCATATATATGTGCTATGTACAGATCAGTACAGTATAATACATGATAGTTAGACGAAGAAAGTTCACAATGGATGATATCAGGTCGTAAATCAAATTACTTGAAAAACAATAACAATAAGGTATGCAGAACAAATTCAGATTACAAATAGAATTCATGTATGCATGTATAGAATAGAACCTAAAACATGTGTGGATTGACTTGATTAGCATTATCGATTAACGTGATGGTTAAGCTTATCTAACACGTAATCTACCCACCACAGTCGATGAACATTCATAACCTCATCAACTGATCTACTACTTCGTCCTAAAAACCCCCCAGTGACTAGCCTTCTTACCCAATGATCCACGAAACGTGACTAGTGTTTCGAAGACACCGATGATCAAATACAAAAAATTTACTTATATCGTCGTCTCTTGATGGCTTTAGTTCACACCCACTCAGTAAAACAGGATGAATCTCTTTTCAGTATACTCGTCCTTTCACTGAAAGCCGGATATCTCGTCTATGTCACAGGTAATGTAAATTGGCGAAAATCAAACAAACTTCGAAAATCCATGCAAAGATTTTGTTAAACACCAACCTATCGGAGTTAATCAAACTTTCAAGATAAGTGACGTAATTAGTGCACTCATCTTCTTCGCTCCTTCTATACTGACAGGCGATTGATATCGTAGACAGGATAGAAAAAATGATTGAATTTGCAGAATATAGAACACTTAAATCTGACAATTTATGTTTTTACGTATTGGATTTTTTTTATTGAAGTAAGTATCTGCCGTGAACTGATAACCAATGGGAATCCATTATAAAGTAGGTAATGCTGACTAACTGTTTGTCTCTTAGGTCAAAATCTACAGTATGAATGGAATCGAACTTATAACTTTAGAAATGAAATGTTATTTAATGAATAAAAATAAATAATAGTAAATATGTTAATGTATAAAATTACCTTCAGGATTGCGTATTTTTACATTGATTGCTTGATTACGTTGATGATTTGTCACTTGTATAGTTAACTGAGATAAATGTGAATCAACTGGGAAACTGTAGGTTTTTGCTTCCGTATTCAATGTATCTTGTTGAAGTATGTGTACTTTACGTGCTTCAACTGCTGCTTCAATCACTTGCATAAACTAGGGTATGAGAATGTTTATGTTTTTTTAGGGAAAGTAAAATAAATTAACTTGTTTACATTATGTTGACTAAAGCGAGATACAGTGAAATATGCCTACAATCAAATTAATAGGTAGAGTGAATTAATTGAGTTAGATGACCATTTCACTTATCTAGAAAGTCTGATAAACTCTGATGGATTGATGTTTGCCTTTCGCTAATTTACATCACCAGTGGCGTAGGCAAGATATCCGTCTCTCAATGAGAGGATGAGTATCCTGCAAAGAAGTTCATTTTGTTTTATTATAAGAGTGTGAACGTTGGTCATCATGAGGGGATCATATTCAAAGGTTATTGGCATTTGATCATCAATATCTTCCAAACATCTATCATGTTTAGTGGGATCATCAGGAAAGCAATACTGAGTTTAGTTGTTTGTGTTTTATACACAGAACTTTCGTCACTTCATTCTTTTAGTGGTTCCAAGTAGTATATTAGTGTTTAAATGTTATTACAGTTTTCTTTCCAAGTATCTGATATATCTACAATTATGTTCTATGAACACGTTTAGTATTGCACAACTTGACAGCTTATCAATAATTACAGTGAAATTATGTTATAGTACCGGCTAGTGTTGGTCCTGTAAATCGTAACGAAGTCATAGAAAATAAATCCATCAGTCATGTTGATGGTAAACTGTAATTATACTAGTTTTAACAAAAAATATAGTAGCAACGTGCTTAAAAGTAAAAAACTACCTTTCCAGATTTATTAAGGTTAGAATTAGATTTTATGGTTGAAGTTTAGATACAACAATTGAGTTTAGGATTTGGATTACATTTTAACGTTGGGTTATCTAAAGCTTTAAGGCTAGAGCTGCTACTTTGAAAGTTGACATGGGGATAATACAATATATTAATCAACTGGGACATGGAAGAGATAATTATGGCCCAACCTCGCAAAGTAGAATTCCCATGGTAATTGTGTATGATACATTTGATATACCACTACCTACGTCACCACCTATGCATCAACATGTAGAAACGAATGAAGGACAGAATGAAGCGTAGTAAAGTTTAAACCGCGTAGACTGTGTAAACAGACAGAACTACTGCAGATTGATCCATAAGCCTAATATTACACTGAAAAGGGAGGTGATATGTCTGGAAGAAGATATGTGATTAGTCAATATGGTCTGATGGACATATAAGACAAAGACTAGGTCTTATCATGTATATTATATCATGTATATGTCATGTATATTATATATCATGTATACTATTGGTTTGTTGATGTTGTAATACATACGTGTGAGTGACTAGTTACTTACTTACTTACTTACTTACTTACTTACTTACTTACTTACTTACTTACTTACTTACTTACTTACTTACTTACTTACTTACTTACTTACTTACTTACTTACTTACTTACTTACTTACTTACTTACTTACTTACTTACTTACTTACTTACTTACTTACTTACTTACTTACTACTTACTTACTTACTTACTTACTTACTTACTTACTTACTTACTTACTTACTTACTTACTTACTTACTTACTTACTTACTTACTTACTTACTTACTTACTTACTTACTTACTTACTTACTTACTTACTTACTTACTTACTTACTTACTTACTTACTTACTTACTTACTTACTTACTTACTTACTTACTTACTTACTTACTTACTTACTTACTTACTTACTTACTTACTTACTTACTTACTTACTTACTTACTTACTTACTTACCTTACTTACTTACTTACTTACTTACTTACTTACTTACTTACTTACTTACTTACTTACTTACTTACTTACTTACTTACTTACTTACTTACTTACTTACTTACTTACTTACTTACTTACTTACTTACTTACTTACTTACTTACTTACTTACTTACTTACTTACTTACTTACTTACTTACTTACTTACTTACTTACTTACTTACTTACTTACTTACTTACTTACTTACTTACTTACTTACTTACTTACTTACTTACTTACTTACTTACTTACTTACTTACTTACTTACTTACTTACTTACTTACTTACTTACTTTACTTACTTACTTACTTACTTACTTACTTACTTACTTACTTACTTACTTACTTACTTACTTACTTACTTACTTACTTACTTACTTACTTACTTACTTACTTACTTACTTACTACTTACTTACTTACTTACTTACTTACTTACTTACTTACTTACTTACTTACTTACTTACTTACTTACTTACTGTACTTACTTACTTCTTACTTACTTACGTTACTTACTTACTGTACTTACTTACTTACTTACTACTTCCTTACTTACTTACGTACTTACTTACTTACTGACTTACTTACTACTTCCTTACTTACTTACTCTTACTTACTTACTTGACTTACTTACTTACGTACTTACGTACTTACGTACTTACGTACTTACTTACTTGACTTACTTACTTACTGTACTTACTTACTATTACTTACTTACTACGTACTTACTTACTACTTCCTTACTTACTACTTACTTACGTACTTACTTATTACTTACTTACTTGACTTACTTACTTACGTACTACTTACTTACTGTACTTACTTACTTGACTTACTTACTTACTTAATACTTACTTACTACGTACTTACTTACGTTACTTACTTACTTCTACTTACTTACTTCCTTACTTACTACTTACGTACTTACGTACTTACTTACGTACTTACTTACGTTACTTACTTACTTGACTTAACTTTACTTACTACTACTACTTACTATTACTACTTACTTACTTTTATACTTACTTCCTTACTTACTATACTTACTTACTTACTTATACTTACTTACTTACTTATTACTTACTACTTATTATACTATTACTTACTTACTTACTTACTACTTACCTTACTTACTTACTTACTTACTACTTATTACTTACTTACTTATTACTTACTTACTACTTACTACTTACTACTTACTTACTACTTACTTACTTACTTACTTACTTACTTACTTACTTACTTACTTACTTACTTACTTACTTACTTACTTACTTACTTATTACTTACTTACTTACTTACTTACTTACTTACTTACTTACTACACTTACTTACTTACTTACTTACTACTTACTTACTACTTACTCTTACTTACTTACTTACTTATCTTACTTACTTACTTACTTACTCTACTTACTTACTTACGCCGTTACTCTCACTGGGAGTATAGGCCGCTCACCAGGATTCGCATTCACACTCTGTCCTGAGCAATTCTTTCCAATTGTTTCCAGTTGCTGTTTATTATTTTAATGTCTGCTTCCAATTCCCGATGCAGAGTGTTCTTTGGCCTTCCACTTCTCTGTTCTCCAACAGGATTTCATGTTAGTGCTTGTCTCGTGATGAAGTTTGATGGTTTCCCCAATGTATGTCCTATCAATTTCCAACGTCTTTTACTAATTTCCTCTTCGGCTAAAAGTTGGTTTGTTCTCTGTTGGTGATGGTTTCCGGCCAATGGACATTCAGTATCTTGAGTAGACAGTTGTTCAAAAATACTTGTATCCGTCTGATGATGTTTGAAGTAATTCTCCATGTTTCATCCCCATACAGCAAGACTGTCTTGATATTCGAATTAAAGAGTCTGACTTTGAGGTTGGTTAACAGTTGTTTTGAGTCCCATATGTTTTTAAATCGTAGGAATGCTGCTCTGGCTTCGCCAATCCTCGCCTTTACATCTGCATTAGACTCTCCTTTTACATCGATGATGCTCCTCAAGTATGTGAAAGTATCTACTACTTTCAGAGTTTCCCTATCAAGTTCAATTGGGTTGGTGCTCCTTGTGTTATATTTGAAGATCTTGCTCTTTCCCTTATGTATATTCAGGCCTACTGATGATGAGGTTGATGCTATGTTGATTGTCCTCACTTGTATTTGTTGGTGTGTCTGGACTAGAATAGCTAGATTATCCGTGATGTCCAAATCATCGAGTTGCATCCTACTTGTCCATTGAATTCCGTGTATCTCTTCAGATGTGGAGGTCTTAATGATCCAGTCGACCACTAGGAGAAAGAGAAAAGTTGAGAGTATGCAACCTTGTCTGACTCCGGTCATCACTGGGAATGCATTTGTCAGTTATCCTCCATGCACAATTTCGCACTGTGTTCCGTCGTAAGAGTTCTGGATGATGTTGACGAGTTTCTCTGGTACTCCGTAGTGTCGTAGAAGTTTCCATAGTGTTCTCCTGTCTACGCTGTCAAACGCCTTCTCATAATCAAGGAAGTTGATGTACAGTGGCGAGTTCCATTCAACTGATTGTTCAACGATTATCCGTAGTGTTACAATTTGGTCAGTGGACGACTAATCCTTACGAAAACCAGCTTGTTGATCTCGAAGTTAAGCCTCCACTGAATCTTTCATTCTGTTTAACAATACCCTGTTGAAGACTTTTCCTGTAATCGACAGTAGCGTGATCCTACTGTAGTTGTCACATTTGCTCAAATCTCCTTCCTTTGGTATCTTGATATGTTGTCCTTCTTTCCAGTCTGCCGGCACTTGTTCTTCCTCCCAGATCCTCCTGAATAAAACGTGGAGTATCCTTGCTGTTAGGTCGATATCTGACTTGAGTGCTTCAGCTGATATATTGTCATATCCTGCTTCTTTCCCACTTCTGATTTGTCTGATGTCCATCTTGATTTCTTCCATCGTTGGTGGAGCAACATTTATCGGGAGATCTGTAGGTGCTGCTTCGATGTCCGGTGTGTCCAGTGGAGCTGGTCTATTCAAGATTTCCTCAATGTGTTCTACCCGCCTATTCTTCTGTTCTTAAATCTCGGTGAGTGTCTTGCCTTCTTTGTTCTTGACCGGTCGCTCTGGTTTACCATGTTTATCTGCCAGTTTCTTTGTTGTGTCGCATAGCTGTTTCATATTTCCTTCTCTTGCAGCTTTTTCCGCTGTCGTTGCAATACCTTTGATGCATTTCCGTTTGTCGGCTCTAATGCTCTTCTTTACATGCTTATCGTGACTATTTGGTGTTTTGATAATCAGTCGGATTATTGTGTCTGAGCAATAGATTAAGGTTAGGCTGGGTCCAAGACTGTAAAACATGGCACTGTAGCTAACAGAATTGATGATATCCGTCATTTCTGCTTCAGATACAACAAAAATATGGTACAATGACATTGTGTCCAGTCTTACTGTTTCCACTATTGAGTATAAATATTTCACCATATATTAAGTATTTCCATAGGAAATCACAATACACTTAATACTAACTTTAGCAAATTCAGATTACTTTATCTCCTATGATGTAACCGTTTCCATAATATATGTGCTGACCGTCTAACAACTGGAACAAAGTAAACGGTCAGCTATTCATAACAGATATTAAACATCTACCCTCCTCACTCGCTTGTTATTCAACGTGTATTCATTAGAAGCTATGAATATAGCACATTCATTAAGAGTCGAAAATGACATGAATAAACCTAGTCAAAAGTTGCAGCAGTCGCTAATATCTTCTTTCCCCCCCCACCCCGAGCATATTAACGAGTTTTATTGGTTGTACATCTATTATTTCTACGGTTTATATGTTGTAGTATGATTGAACACAGTAACTGATGTAACTCACTCTCCTCACTGGTTTTGATTTTGTGCTTATCGGATTTACTATTATTCCAAATATAATTCTCCTATATTCAGTGTTATTAACTTTTAATGCATACACTCATTCTATGAATTGTAGATACGTATTAGTCAATATAAAATACAGTGACTTATTGACAGTTTATCATTATATCATTAGTGCTAGATCGTAATCCAGTTGAAACAACCAATAAACGATTTATGTTTTGAACAGTCAACCGAACATATAGCCTAAATGACTTAACTTACAATCATAATAATAGCTACAATCGCTTGGCCCCATTAGAAAAAGTATCTTTTATTCACTTCAAAGTAAGCGAATCATTTTGTCTGTGGGCATGACTTTCACAGCCGAAACAATGAGGAACGAAGAAAGCGAATCATAATCAAGGTGAACACCTAAAAACAGCATGTTAACGATAGAGCGTGTTCTAAATCTTATTATTGGTAAAAATTTCGTTATACATTTGCAAACTATGGGATTGTTAAGAGAAGCATTAAATTGTCAATGTGGCAAAGAAATGACAGTTTTCGAAACACAAGGAACACGAGTTGGCTATTGCTTTCGTTGTACCGGATGCTGGTGTATAAAGTTTATCCGAATGGATTCATTTTTGCTTGTTTCAGGTTTGAATTGAAACAAATCCTCGTTTTAATTACCGAATGGGTTATTGGGATTAAAGTAACGACAGCCGCTTCACTTGCGGATGTTTCTGAAAATGCGGTGATTCAGTGGTATGAATATTGCCGTGAAATATGTTCTGGCATATTAGTCCCCTTACAAATTCAATATGCAGGACGAAGAGAAATAGTCGAAATCGGTGAAACATTGGTTCGTAAAGGAAAGTATAATAGGGGACGCCAGGTTTAATAAGACTGGATAAGTAGCTCCTTTTTCTAATATTTGTAGCTCTTTAGTATATGAGACAGAGCATTAAACAAAAGGCATTGTGAGATGATTCGTGACAGATCGGCTACTACAATTCTTGAGCTGGTAGAAATATACATCTTACCTTGAACGATAATATATAATGACAATTGGAAACCCTATAAATTACTTTCAAACATGGGGTACGCACACAGAGTCGTAGTGCATAAGAAATACTTCGCTGATCCGTCAACGGGAGTTCATATCAACAATATCGGATCAATGTGGAGCTGAGTTAGGTGACACTTACTACCGTACTTTGGAAGGATGCTATTGAGTCATCTAAATGAATATTTGTATAAAATGCATCGTGACATTAAATCTACAGAATTTTAGAATAACTTACATAAGTTTTTGATGATATAAAAACAATATAACCTGTATTTTTTCAATTTCAAATCATTTCATTCCGGGTTATGGTTAAGTCTTAATAGAATATGCATATAATTTGAAAGGATGAATATTTCATCGTTTACCAAAGATTCTTGTGGGGGGGGGGTGAGGCATACTACAATAATTCTGAGTTTAGAATTCTCTAATAAATCAATGGAATTTAGGGAAAGATCGTTGGTTCTGATTTAGAGGGCCTCTATTGGTTCATTTCGATTAAGGCTTCCAAGGTCATTTTATGGTCACTCAAGTTCTGCCGTAACAGTTATGTTTATTATTTTGTCTACAATCTAGTTCCTAAATCTTAAACAGTTACAAATAAAAACAATAAAATTTTACGGCAATTCATTGATACAAATTTTGAATGAAACGGATAGTTTGTTCATGTTGGACTGACAAGCGGAACCCAAGACGCGCGTTTAGTCCTATTTGGGACTCGTCGTCTGGATGTACTTGAATCCTAATGCTGATGTTCACACTTAAACTATACTTGTCGTGTATAGCTACATGAGGCAATCCTATTAGGATGTACATATAGCAATAGAAGCTGACTAGTTTCAGTCCAATAATAAATCAATGGAAAAATACAAATTCATCCTAAAAACGGATAGATGATGATGATGATGTCATTTTGTACTGTTGATTGTATTCACAAAAAATTCAATCCATTTCATTACCATATCACATTCCTTTAAAAAATATGCACATAATTTAACACTGAAGCTGAACAGTACGCTTTCAATAGATAACTTTGTTGACAACACTAAGAACATCAAAAAATCCTTCTAAAAGTATTAATCTACTAAATAATGGAACATAAATATTAAAGTGAAGGTAGATTGTTGAAAGTAATCAATATGAAATCCTGATTAACCCTATGTTCCATCCTAATTTACTTTTATCAGTTAATCATCTCTGCAATCTTATATGAGATCGATGTAACTATCAGAGCTCGAATTTTTATCACTAATTTCATAATCTGTGATGATGTTATTAAACTATTTGAACCTTTACTGGACATCTGTAGAACTGAAATATTAATATTAAATAATCACTAATTAGCAACTAATTTTAAATTTGTTCTGGCTTTATTACTGTGTTGAATCCTATTAATCATATTTCATTATAATCACTAGTCCGACTAAATCAATTGTATTTAATCAACACTAAGGACTAGAGCAACATGATATTAATCACTACTGAGTAATTAATCAATAGTGACACTTCAGAGAACATTTAATGTGTTTCTAACTAAGAAATTATGAATGATGAATATTTGGAACTTTAAAAGATCAATAATCAGCAAAACGGTTTTTGTCGTTTCACTTACTTCATTTACTTGACCTTTTCCAATTATATAAAGTTGACCAGAGCTAACTGTAGCAATTTGACGATATGCTTCAAAACCAGGTTCATCCGTTGTATTACAAAATCCAGTTAGAACGAATACAACCTTTATAATAAATCATAATAACAACATATTACTGAAATAATTCAAAATGCTTTGATTATAAGTGTAAAGTAGAAATTCTTTGAAATAAAGTCTAAGTTAGGCAACCATTAAAAACCAGGAAACACTAGATAGCTGTTTCATTTTAGTACAAAACACTTCAACACTGCACATTGGTGACCACATCCCTACGAGACAATCGTGATATTAAGTTCAAATCTAACAGTTTACACAAGGCCAAACTATAGTCAATATTAATATACTAGTGACTAACTTTTCAAGGTAATTCCTGGAGTTGTAGTAAGAAGACGTGATCGGTCGAGCTCAACCATATCGAATGTGGGACAGTAACACTCCCCTTCCCTCAGATGGTGATGAATGGGGTCGGGTAAATATATTGTGAATTGACTGATTTAGAAATATCAACTGTTGAATACCGACCAGCTCAGTGATTCAAAAGTTAAGCATTAATCATGAACCCCAAAGACTCTGGAGTCGATTCCGTGGAGAGGTCGTGAATACATCATCTTTAGGACTTCAGTACTAGGATAAAACAGATACCAAATCGTTTCCAGATTTTAGCGGTAAACCAGAACAATTCCTGTTGTTACATTACACATTAAAATTCATTTATAATTTATTAACTGAACAATATACATTTATGACCTGAAATGAGGTGAAACTCAGTCGTTTCACTTATGTTAATAAAACAGTATAACTTTGTACTAATCAAGTGTACTGTATCTAGTCAAGCTGTAGTACATTAAATTTTCAACATTTGAAATTAATTCCTAAAACGTAAGTTCATCAGTTTCATCATACTTTGAAATGTGTATATGTTCATGAATATATATATATATATATATATATATATATATATATATATATATATATATACATATATATACATATATACTTGGCGCTGTGCATATTTCGCTTCAGAAGTACAGCTATAACTAATGCTCCATCAGTATCATGAATTTGATTGACTTCAGAAATGTAACCTGTTAAACAAAAACTAAGCTTTTATGAGTTAATCATGTTAAGTCGGTCCACTAACGAAGTGTAAACAACTTCCAGAACTGTGTTTTGGAGGACTAATTCACTTATACTGGTCGTGAGTAATTAAACATTACATTTCTATTACTGTTACGTTCCTCTTACCCTATCCTCCCGTTTAGTATATTTGCTATTATTATATTGTTTCTAATTATGGACTACAGTTAATTAGTTGTGTACAAGTTACCCCTATTCACTGCTACAATCTCTTCTGTTTCGTATTAACGTAAAATCCCTAATTGGTTTGCTGTGTGGTCTGAATTTGTGTATATATAAAGGCATGATTGAAATACAATACGACTGAATGGAATTGGATTTGATCGTGTCTGTTTGGCTCAGAAATTGTTGTTTTCTCTATTCCGGGTTGGGGGACTAGTAGTCGCGGGGCGGACGTGCCCGTATACTGATTGTCATTTATCAAGGGCACTGTGTATTATCTTCACAATACATAAAATATCATTGATTATGAGTAATAAACATTGTCTGCTTGATGTTAAATTGAGTTAAAGGATGTACATTCATGATAGGCTATATTCTTCAATACAACAACAATTCAACATTCATCTTTATAAAATCATATATCATGAAATAACTTTTAATGAAATTTACTAAAGAATTAAGCATTTCTAATAATAAATATTAAAAAAAATTGATTGTATATGTCACAGATTGATGTTGGCAGGGTACCATTGAAAACCAGGGAGCACTGGACAGCTGTTTCGTTCTAGTGTACTGCTGAAGAGTTCCACACTAGAAAAAAACAGTTGTCCAGTACTCCTTGGTTTTCAATGGTACCCGGCCAACATCAATCTATGACGTTTTCAATCAAATAAATAACCAATCTCCACAAAAATAACCATCTGAATTAAACAATAAAAAAAAATTGTTGAGATTCTTATATACTACTTATATCACTTACTTGACTTTGTTTTTGTTGTATTAAATTGAGTACTTTTTCAGTTCGATTATAATCTTTAGCACTGCTATCAGTAAAAACATAAATTAATGAATTTGGTCTTGATGCTTCTAATGCTAATTCAATGCCAGTTATTGTCATTTCAGGACAATCTCCACCACCTTGAGTATAAACATTGTCTAAATATTCATAGAATGTTTTAGTCGATGTTGTTACTTTAGCTGGACCAACATCTGAAATAATAATAATAATAATAATAATAATAATAATAATAATAATAATAATAGGAACATATCAATAATAATTCATTGATATATAAACAAAAGAATATTTGGGTTTGATTGTGATCTCTGCGCTGGATGGCCTTCTAATAAATGTCGGTTATATAATTTTCTCTAAAAGCGACTAGCAGCTTCTTCTGGCGTAATCCCACCTGACTGGTCTCGAACACTAATTGTTCCAATCTATAAGAAAGGACAGAAGTCCTCCTGTGACAATTACCGAGGAATCAGCTTAACCAATATAGTGTCCAAAATATTAGCTCCAATCATACTTCGACGCCTAACTAAAGCTCGTGAAGAGCAGACTAGAGAGAACCAAGGTGGTTTCAGACCTGGACGTGGCTGTATAGACCAAATATTCACACTTCGGCAGGTTCTGGAACATAGGCACACTTTTAGACACCCAACAATAGTTGTATTCCTTGACCTTAAGGCGGCATTTGACTCTATCGATCGTAAGGTTATGTGGCAATGTCTGTCATTGAAAGGCGTGCCAGAGAAGTACATTAACCTTATACAAGCTCTTTACTCGAACACCACATGTCGAGTGAGAGCTTATGGCAGATTGTCATCAGAACTGATTACCTCAAGTGGTGTTCGTCAAGGTTGTCCGCTTTCCCCATTTTTATTTAATTTTATCATTGATATACTTTTAGAGTTGACATTTTCATCGTCTGACTTCGGCGGGGTTGACCTCCTTCCAGGAGATAAACAAGCTGACTTAGAATATGCAGATGATATAGTTCTCTTAGGCGAAGATGCTGATAAAATGCAGAATCTTTTGACTACCTTAAACATGAATGTAAGGATGTTTGGGATGCGATTCTCTCCACACAAATGCAAAATGTTACTTCAGGATTGGCTTGATTCGACACTGAAGTTAGTGATAGGGAGTGAGGCAGTTGAATGTGTTGACCGCTTCACTTATCTTGGGAGTCTCATCAGCCCTGACGGTCTGGTGTCTGCTGAAGTCTCTGAGCGTATACATAAGGCCCGATTAGCCTTTTGGAATTTGCGTCATCTGTGGCATAGGCGAGACATCCGACTACTGACCAAAGGACGCGTTTACTGCGCAGTAGTTCGGTCCGTCTTACTTTATGGATGCGAAACATGGCCATTAAGGATAAAGGATATCCGTAGGCTCCTGGTATTCGATCATAGATGTCTTCGAAGCATTGCTCGTGTTTTCTGGGACCACCGAGTAAGCAATCCGTGGGTTAGGAATAGAGTACTAGGTAGATACGGTAAGTCTATTGATGAAGTAGTAAATCTTCATCAGCTAAGGTGGTTAGGACATGTGTTACGTATGCCTGACCACCGCCTACCTCGACGAGCAATGCTGTCTGGTGTAGCAGTAGGCTGGAAGAAAGCTAGGGGCGGCCAAACCAAAACATGGCACTAGTCCATGAAGTCATTGACAATTGGGCTGAGCCATGTTAATAGGTGCAGACTACCTGGTTGGGGTCCGCGTGACGCTCGTAATAAATGGTTAGAGACTTTGGGTGATATGGATCAAAATCGTTGGCAATGGCGCAGGTGCATCCATTCCTTGTCTTCCTCCAAATCCTAAGTTTCTGAACTTATCATAATTTTCTCTTTACTGGATCATATTTTCTTAAATCTTCTCGGTCTCTATTCCCTTCCATGAATACTAACTCTGTTACTATCTTCCCCACTCTGGGATTTGATTCGACAATTTAATCTCTATCTGCTAATTGAGGCATGGCAACTTGAACTGATGTACGCATGTACCAAGTTCTACGTTGCAACTGTCTGTCTGTCTGTCGACTTTGAATGTGACTGATTGGTATTGACACTTGTTTTGTTACTTTTTACATATTATCTTTGAGTGTGTTCCCTACTGACCTGATCCATAATAATGTGGTTGTTTATTAATTTCATCTATCTCAATGTGTTTATCAATTGACAATTGAACTGAATGTCAAGCTTTTAAAAATTCTCTGGTTTTCATTGTATTTCCTCCGTCTAAAACTATTACGTTTACCCAATCAGACATGTGTCCGTAATTGGATGTATGTAATGATATAAAAGACAATATGTAGTGGCACTTGACAGTTAACTGATGTGCATGTAGGCGGAGGTGGAGAACATGAAGAATACGGAATGTTCAATTAAGAACATTTTCTTTTTGACGACGTAATTTCCTTTAGATAGTCAATTACCTATTAGTAGGAACTCGACTAATGATCGTGTTTCGAATTATATCAATGGGCATTTACAAGTTTACTTGTTGTTGTGAAGCAAGTTACATTGGTGGCCTTAAGCGAACTCCAATGAAATATGTCGCTGAACACTACCCCGATCAGTTGTAACTTGATCACAGTTTGAAGATTTCTTTGATGTGTCCTATCTACCTCCAACGTTCTTTCCCAATTCCTTCCTCAAAATGGGTTTTGGTTGGTTTATTCTCTGTTACATTAGGTTGTTACTGGTGGTGTGTGAATAAGAAATTCGTAGTATCTTATGTAAAAAATTGTTAATCAATACCTGTATTGTTCGAATGATGATTATAACACTTCTCAATACAAGTTCCAGCTTCAGGCAATAGAACAGTCTTCTAATAAAAATGCTGACGTTAATGTTAACTAACAGTTGTTTTGAGTTCCAGATGTTCTTCGATTGTTGTCTATGCTTTGCTTAATCAATCCTCGTCATCATATCTGCATCAGATCCTACTCATATATCAATGATGTTGCCCAGGTATGCAAATGTTTCCACATCTTCCAGGACTTCTACTTCGAATCAAGTATTATTGGGCTGTCACTCGTTGTTTTGTATCTAACTATATTTCTTTATTTCTTGCGTTCATTGGGGCCTACTTCTGGCTGCAGAAGCTGCTGATCCACTGTCCATTTTCAGCTGCATTTGGTGCTGCTTGTAGGATAGAACGGCTAAGTAATCTGTGAATTCCAGATCCTCTAACTTCATCCAAGTTGTCGACTGTATTCCCTACATCCTCTGAGATGTTACCGTTTTAATAATCCAGTCAACGACTAGAAGAAAGAAAATAGACAAGGGTAAGTAGACGTGTCTAATAACGTTGTTCATTTTCAATGACTCTGTGTGTTGTCTTTCATGCACGATTTTGGGATGTAATCTGTCGTAAAAGTTTTTTAAGTTATTGTTTATCTCCTTTGATACACTATAGTGTCAAAGAAGACTCCATAATGTTTACTTATCCACGCTGTCAAATAATTTCTCATAATCAAGGAAGTTAATACAAAGGGATTAGAACCACTTAAAGTGGTTACTGAATATAAACGATGATTGGTTCAGACGCAAACTGAGCTCCGGCATTTCCAGAATCTCGTCTTCATGATCTCGTATTGTACTCAAGTAGTTAAGCCTTACCCTATTTAATGATAACATCCTGTTGAATATGTCAGAAGAATCAAAGATTTTCTCTACTTTGAAGTTGAAGTTACTCGTCAAACATAGTTCATATGTTTTTCTTTAATAAGAAATAAAACAACAACAAGGATAAACTAATCACACTATCAATCTGATATGTTGGCACCTAAAGAAGATTGTTTTCTAGAACTATGTTTTAGTAGGCTATTTCATTTATTACGGATGTATACAAAGTAGATATTTTCTTCCTATTATTATTACGTTTCCTCTGTCCTATTCTCTCATTTAATGCATCAAATGTTGATGTATCATTTTTCATTGATGAACTGTAGTTAACCAATTGTGTACAGATCACTCCAGTTCACAGTCACTGTTATTCTTATCTTTTGTTGATGTCATCTTTTTAATTGGTCAATTTGGGTGGTCAGGTGTAACGTGTATATAAACAATTGTTTGAAATATAGTTTGATTCCGTCTAGTTATTCATCCATTTTGCATTCTTTCTATTTCTGGCCTGGAATTGAATAGGCATCGATCAAACGTGTAGGGACAGACTAGGCATTCACATTAGTGTTTCCTATTGTAGCTTCATGTTTACAAGATCACATAAACCAATTGATCACACTCATCAGTCATAACAGCCATCAGACATACATGGCACATTCAACCCTATCTTTTGTCTAGATTCCTAATTTATTCTTATAGTTAATTATTCACTATAAACGTTGATAGAATACCACCTTTTATCTACTTCAATAGAGTTTAAACATTTTCAAGTTTACAGTTATAAGAAAAAACATCATAATAATAAAAATAAGACATGACATTTAAACAAACATTGCATATGGAGTAAATGAGATGTGCAACTGTATTACACACTTCATTCGCTCAAAACAAATGTTATGCAGAGTAATGGGTAACAAATGTCGGGTGATTCTTGTCAGCTGCTTGTATCTATCTATCTATCTATCTCTCTATCCACATGTACATATGTATATATATGCATGTATTGACAATCCTGTTTATCTTATATATTACTGCTTGCATTCATTATCATCTGTTCTGTGATTACGCAATACCATGTCACCTTATAGTCCAGTCAGTTAATATACATTTTTAGATGTATGTATTCACTACAGATTGATGTCTGGTTTGTGCAATTCAAAGCTAAGGAATGTTAAACTGGTTTCTTCCTAGTATGGGACTCCTGAAAAGTGTACACCCTCTATTCCGTCAATAAATAGAACCATTGGCTTTAAGGTCTCTCAAATACCACATAACCGTTTTCCATCACCTTTCTTCATTAAACTACCTCTCTCCTATAATACGTTTTGTTAATATTACTAAGACTGTCGTATTAATCCCAAAATCTACCAATTAGTTAAACCTGGAGTAATACAAAATACATTCTACTGACATAGTGCATGTTTACCATAAAAATAGGCACCAATTAACAATTTTGATAAATATATAACAATTATCCATTGTCATTAGTGATAACTGTCTCACACCCGACAAGTCCGAACCCCACCAATCACGACTTCTCACTAAAGCTTTAGGAACACCCTGGAGTTAGTCACTAGTGAGCTTATTATTATAGCTGAATTGGGAGTTCTATATTTGGTTGCCGACCCAATGGTCCAGATGGTTAGATATTCGCCATCAACCTGAAGCCCTTGGTGGGGAGTCTGAGGTGCACTGCTGAGGAGTTCCACACTAGAACGAAATAGCTGTCCAGTGCTCCCTGGTTTTCAATGGTTCCAAGGCAACATCAATCTGTGACATATTCAATTAAATAAATAACCAATCTCCACAAAAATAACTATTCCAATTGAAATATATAACAGTTGCGCAATTTCTGTTATGAATGCTACATGACAAACAGAAGTCATTAAATTTCCAATCGGCAGTTGCATAGTTGATCAGAATAGGAAATGGACCTTCAGAAAATGCATTGGTTACGTTTAATGAAAATCACATACAACTCAATTATTTTTGACTATTGACTAAATAAAAAAACACAAGTGTGTAAGACATTACTGAATTTTAATAAGTAGTAAAATACTCTAATTTTAAATATATGACTCGAGGAAGTGAGCTATACGACACGCAAACAAGCAAATATAGTATTCTGGTGATTGGGTTCCCCTGGAAACTAGGGAACGCCGGACAGCTGTCCTGTTCTACTTTATAGTACCTCAACAGTCCTCTCTCTCGATCAATTAGTCTGTAACAAATAAATGCAACTAAAGCTGATACCTATCTTCACATAAACCAACTAAATTCACTGATAACAGTTAGCTCACCGGTGATTATCTTCAGGATGTTCCTGAAATTCTACTCAGAAATTGTAGCTTCTGGGGTGTAGGCATGTGAAGAGTGACACAGTTGTCACCGGTGACAGTGAGTGATCGTTGTGACATATCACAAATTGATGTAGGTGACAATTCTACCATTGGACATTGAACGGATCAGTTATGAGAATGGTTATGTGTTCTACGTATGACTTGAAGGCCTTGGGTTTAATTGGTCGACTGAATCAAGGGTGCGGATTTTCGAGATGTTCCCTACTGGGACGAAGCGAAACGCTACTGCTCCCTGGTTTTCAGTTGTACCTAACAACATCAATTCTGTGACGAGCACACTATTGAATTTATAACCTATTACAATAAAATCACCTCAGTTCAATAACATAGTACTAGTTACTTCCCGCTCATTAGTTAGGATAAATATCCCATTCTTAAAGATAGCTCAAACAACTGATTACATGGCGCGGGTTAGTACCATGAAGTGAATTCCAGTGTGCAGAAGTAGTGATGATTGACACCTTCATATAAAACCAATTTAATTTACTCCGCCTTCCCGACAAATGTGAATATCACTGGTTCCACGTGTTAACATGATTAACAAAACCAATTCATAATGAAATACTATAACATTGATTAACATCAGTATGATGTCTAAGTTATTTTTTGTAATTTTGACCTATGACCTGAAACTATTAATCTAACATTATCCATTATGTGATATACAACTGTGTTGTCATGATATTCACTGTTTAAAATATAATTGACATTTTCTACAAATGTTAAAACACTTTTTCTTTTCTTACCCATGATTACGACAGTCACATCATATTGGATATAACCCTAATTCCCTATGTTGTTAGGGTGGTTCCTAAGGGAAAAAAAGTTGTTCACTTTCAATCTTTCTACTTCTGTTAACATTTCTATTCACTTTGAAAGAGAAACAGTTGTTAATTATAATTTCTTATATGTTCCCATAGTAGTTCCTAATTATTAATGATTACTGTAAATGAAATATTCTTGTATTAATACTACTGATAATGAAGAAAAGAAAATATGTGAAATACTACTTATTAATCATATTTGGAAGAGAATGCATGTTTTCTATGATGACGTTTACATATTTTACTAAACTTGTATGCGTTAAGAAGTTAAAAAGTAGTGATTGCATATACATCAACAGTGACTATCTATTCAATTTATCCGTTAATGACTAAATGTTGATGGTCAATATGATTCATCTTTAAAGAAAAATGAAAGGAGAGTTCATATGTGACAACTATAGGTTGACTATACATATTGTACAAGAAATATAGTTCCAACAAAAATCTGCAGAAACAATTGATGTATGCATAATAGGATATGTATTGTATTGTAGTTGACAATAATTCAATGAATTAGATATACAATGAATTAAATATATGCCCGTATAACTGCCTGGACACAGTAGCCTAGTGATGATAACAGTGGCGTTTAACACGAAGGGGACTGAGTTTGAATCCCACTGTGTGCATCAACATTGGGATGTAAGTACATCCAGCCAATGAGTCCCAAATAGGACGAAACTTGCGTCCTGGATTCCACTTGCCAGTCACAATTCAACTTAAAGGTTTAATGAACTGTTAAGTTATTCATAAATGTGATGAGATACGTTGCTGGATAAGTTAAAGATAATCTTCAAGGTTTCTTTCTAATAAAAATTAAAACGTTACCACAAAACCAGCTGACCTACAACTGGTCATCTGTGATACTAATGGACTTTCTATAATTCATTATTAAATCAATGTTAAGTGCTAATATAGTTAGGAATTAAAATGTGGAGCTGGATAGGGTTGATTCATGTCAAACTTGAAACATTAGTTCCGATTAAGATTACTAACTTATAGGAAACCTAGATCTACCCAACTTACATCATTGACAATGTTTCAAAGTAATTGATAGAATTTAATCAGGACTAATGATCATCACTAATGGCTACTAGTCAATGTTTAGTTAATTGAACTATAGGAGACATACTGTTTCCAGGGATTTAAAAAGAGATAAACATAGATTATAAGAAAGCAACATATTGAAAAGAAGGTGCTACTCATTCAAGTACTCTTACAATTGGTTTATAGGTTACCTTTATATAGAACATACATAGGATTGTACCATTATTAATAATAATGAAGGTCAACGATGTTGATTATCGAATAGCTTTCTAATATAGGTATCTGGTTAAAAGATGTATAGCCATATAGTTACCGTTATCGATAGCACTGAAGTGCATCTATTATTATAGTTTCCTTCATTGAGCAAGTTTCATTTACAAAAGAAGTCATGTTGTTACTACGCTCATGACTGAGTATTACACTGTTAGAATGATCAAATGTTAATGAATATCAGTTAATAACTGATGCAAGTTTTTTAATGCTTGTATACAAAGCTAAGTTAATTATTTGATTGAATATGGCACACATTAATGTTGGCAGGGTACCACTGAAAACCAAAGAGCACAAGACAGCCGCTTCGTTCTAGCCTCTCCTGGAGCTTTGGATTGACGAACAACAAACACGTTGCATCACTGGGTCGGTATCCAGTAGTGAGACGGTCACCATTGTCACTGGTGATAACTGCCTTATTTCCGACAATCCTGAACTCTAATAGTTAAGGATTCTCAGTAGACCTTCAGAACATCCTCAGTTTATTCACTAGTGAACTGGTTGTTGTAATGGTGCCTTACCAACACTAATCAATGATATATTCAATTAATTAAAAATACCAATCTCCACAGAAATAGCCATCTGAAGGAAATTAAATTAATAAGTTAAAATATAGTGTGAAACCAAATTTCATATCATAAACTAGCGTGAATTAGACAACTAGTAAAAACCAGGAAGAACTCCGCCTGTAGCCCCTAGAGTTGCTGCCGGTCCCAAGCCCGGATAAAGGAGGAGGGTTTGGCATGGGGCTAGCAACCCCATCCCGTAAAACAGCAAACGTGCTAAAAAAACGCTAACCAGTAAAAACCTTTATAACCATTTTTACTCTGCCCTGGGAGTTGGAAGGTATGTTATGACGCCTCATGGTGAAAGCCGAGTTTCTTCGGAAGCCACGAGGCCGATGTCTCTTCTGACAACCAGAGCAACAATTTATATAGGTACGTGGAATGTCCGCACGTTGTGGGTAACAGGGAGGACCATGCAAATAGCTGAAGAAATGAAAAGATACAACCTGAAGATACTTGGAATAAGCGAAACGCATTGGGTGCAAGCTGGACAGCAACGGTTATCCTCGAGAAATGTGCTTTTATACTCCGGCCACGAAGAAGAAAACGCCCCCCACACACAAGGAGTAGCATTGGTGTTATCCCAAGATGCATGGAAGTCTCTTATAAGATGGGAACCTCATGGACCTAGGATCATCACAGCATCCTTCAAGACGAAGAAGGAAGGGATTACAATGAATGTCATCCAGTGCTACGCACCCACCAATGACAGCCACGAAGACGACAAAGACCAGTTCTATGCGAAGCTGCAGTCAATCATCGAGAAATGTTCAGCCAAGGACCTGACCATTCTGATGGGCGACTTCAACGCCAAGGTCGGAGTGGATAACACCGGGTATGAAGACATCATGGGACAACATGGAGTGGGAGAAAGGAATGATAACGGTGAGAGGTTTGTGAACTTATGTGCCTTCAACAAAATGATTATAGGTGGCACCATATTCTCCCACAAACGTATACACAAAACTACATGGATTTCACCGGACCACATTACGGAGAACCAAATCGACCACATCTGCATCAATAAGAAGTTTAGAAGGACCATGGAAGACGTAAGAGCAAGGAGAGGAGCCGATATAGCTTCAGATCACCATTTGGTGGTAACTAAAATGAAAGTGAAGCTGAGGAAGCACTGGACAACTGGAGCAGCAGTATTACACAAGTTTAATACAGCCCTTCTCCGGGATACTAACAAACGCAACGAATTCAAATTAATTCTCAGCAACAAGTTCCAGGCATTTCATGATCTACTAGAAAAAGGTGGAACTAATATGGAAGACAACTGGAAAGAGAATAAAGGAACAATAACCTCAACATGTCAGGAGGTTTTGGGTCTCAAGAAACAACACCAAAAAGAGTGGATTTCTGTTAGTACTCTGGACAAGATCCAAGAAAGGAGGAACAGAAAGACAGCGATCAATAACAGTCGGACGAGAGCAGAGAAAGCCAAGGCACAGGCCGAATACACCGAAGTCAATAAGCAAGTGAAGAGGAGCATCAGGTTGGATAAACGAAAATTTGTTGAGGACCTAGCAATGACAGCGGAAAAAGCTGCAAGAGAAGGAAATATGAGGCTCTTATACGATACAACGAAGAAGTTAGCTGGGAAATTCGACAAGCCAGAACGGCCAATCAAGAACAAGGCTGGCAAACCAATCACTGAAGCGCATGAACAACGGAACAGGTGGATAAAACACTATAAAGAACTCTTGAATAGACCAGCCCCACTGAACCCACCAGTCATCGAAGCAGCAGCCACGGATCTCCCTATAAGCACAGACCCACCAACAGTCGAAGAAATCAAAATGGCCATCAGACAGATCAAGAGTGGTAAGTGAGCAGGACCAGACAACATACCAGCGGAGGCATTGAAGATAGATATAGAAGCAACTTCAAAGATACTCCACATTCTCTTTAGGAAGATTTGGGAGGAAGAACAAGTTCCAGCAGACTGGAAAGAAGGGTACCTCATCAAGATACCAAAGAAAGGCGATCTCAGCAACTGTGAGAACTACAGAGGCATTACCCTACTTTCAGTACCAGGAAAGGTCTTCAACAGAGTGTTATTGAACAGATTAAAGGACCCAGTCGACGGCCAACTCCGAGATCAACAGGCCGGATTTCGTAAAGATCGATCATGTACCGATCAAATCGCTACTCTACGGTTCATTGTTGAACAATCAATTGAATGGAATTCACCACTTTACATCAACTTCATCGACTATGAGAAAGCATTCGACAGCGTGGATAGGAGAATATTATGGAGCCTTCTACGACATTATGGCGTACCCGAGAAGATAGTCAACATCATACGAAATTCTTACGACGGACTACATTATAAAATCGTGCATGGAGGTCAGCTCACAGATTCATTCGAAGTTAAGACCGCTGTCAGACAAGGCTGCTTACTCTCGCCCTTCCTCTTCCTACTGGTCATCGACTGGATCATAAAGACTGCAACATCTGAAGACACTCTCGGAATACAATGGACAACATCGACGAAACTAGATGACTTGGACTTTGCAGATGACATAGCTCTTCTTTCTCACACACATCATCAAATGCAGAGGAAGACCAACAATATGGCAGCATCCTCAGCAGCAGTAGGCCTCAACATACACAAAGGGAAAAGCAAGATCCTTCGATACAAAACGGCGAACACTAACCCAATTACACTTGACGGAGAAACTCTGGAAGACGTTGAAACCTTTACATATTTGGGCAGCATCATCGAAAAACAAGGAGGGTCTGATTGGGATGTGAAGGCGCGGATTTGTAAGGCAAGGGTAGCATTTCTACGACTGAAAAACAAAGGGAACTCAAACAAACTTTTAGTCAACATTAAAGTCAAAATTTTCAATACAAATGTGAAGACAGTTCTGTAGTATGCAGCTGAAACTTGAAGAACTACGAAAAGTATCCTTTAGAAGATACAAGTATTTACAAACAACTGTCTGCTCAAGATACTTCGGATTCGTTGGCCAGATACCATCAACAACAACCTGTTGTGGCAGAGAAATTAGTTAAAGACACTGGAGGTGGATTGGACACACATTGAGGGAACCATCAAACTGTGTCACAAGACAAGCACTTACATGGAATCCTAAAGGCCACAGAAACAGAGGAAGACCCAAGAACACATTGCGTCGGGAATCGGAAACAGACATGAAGAGAATGAACAGCACTTGGGAAGAGCTAGAATGGAAAGCCCAGGACAGAGTTGGTTGGAGAATGCTGGTGGGCGGTCTATGCTCCACTTGGAGTAACAGGCATTGATTGATTGATTGAAAAACCAGGAAGCGCTAGATAGCTATTTCATCACAGTATGTGACTCTTTAAAAGTATGTTTTCACTATCCTATAAAAGAAACCGGCCCACAAACTTCAGGCTTTGTGGAGAACGCCTTAACGTTAACCCAATAAGCCGGCCAGTATCCAACGGTTGACATTTTTAACTCAATCTCTTCACAATATATGTGTGCGACCTTATTCACTGCCATCAGTGGGTTACTACCTCACACTCGACACGGTTGAACCTCATTTATCACGTCTTCTCACTAGATCTCCAGGGATTACCTCTAGAAGTTAGTCATTAAAGAACTGATATTGATTATAAAAGGGTGTTGTGTTGATTATTAAATTTTAACTTGATTTCACGAATAAGTCTGAGTTAGAAATATTAACATAATTTAATCACATCAGACACTTTGGATAGGATAACTCGCTGTGGTGGAGGTGAATTCACACTTCTTCATGTCATCAATCTTGATCTTTAAGATTGTTATTTACATTTCTGTAGACGAATCAATTCTTTTTACTCTAAGCATATTCTCTGTCTATAACCTTTTTTTATTGTTACTTTTACCACTTTGGCATTTATTTCTATGATCTTATATAGTAAAGCAACTTATGCATATGTACCAGGATCTACACTGTTTTTAACTGACGCTCTATTGAATTTACTTATCGAAAACTGAACTCTACTGTTCTGAAAGCAACATAATCAATAATTCAAATCCATTCATTACTTGAAGGTTCTTCATACGTCATGGCTATAACCACCATTTTTGCTACTTTTAACTCCACCATTATTTAAGTGAACAGTTAACTGGAACATTTTTCATCTGCAAATTATTCCTTACCTCCTTCCCCCCCACTCCCTTATTACTATCGATTTTTTTCACTATCTTTTTTAACTTATAATGCAAATTAGTTTTTGTGATAATAATGCTTCCTAATGTTTCGTAAATGAGATTATACGATTTTTTTTTCTATAGACTACTGTATGGTTTCAGTGACGTAACTGGTTTATTTCTCTATTAGTTACTTACTTAGTAAATTGGTGAAGTTGTGAGTTATTACGCAACAGAAGTGTTTTGTAATCATAACTTAGTTTGGCAATAATTACATGTAGATTATTACGTATTAAGAAGAATGATCGTTAAATAAATAGATCATTTTGACTAGTTTATTAATCATTTCTAACGTGGGATCCTAGAGGCTAAAGAAAAAGAGGAAGACTCAGGAACACATTGCATCGTGAATCAGAGGGAAACATGAAGAGAATGAAGAGCACTTAGGAAGGGCTGGAAAGGAAAGCCCAGGACAGAGTTAGTTGGAGAATGCTGATGATCGGTCTATGTTCAACTTGGGGTAACAGGCATTGATGATGATGATGATAATTAGTCATTTCGCTTGACTAGCTTCCTATTAGTATCGTAACTATGGTCTAGGTTGTTAAATGAACTTATACATTTTGACATTATCACTAATAAAAACAATTTAAAAAGTAATTGAATTGAGATTGTTATATAGAAACAGATATTAAACATGTGTTTGTATTTTTCACAGACTGATGTAAGTAGTGATGTTGGAAAATTGGACAGATGTTTCATCCGAGTACAGGACTCGCCGACAATGCTTATCGTCAGTTCCACTTAAGAATTCAGCCTAGAACCTTTACATAAAATATTTTAACTTAACAACAATCATGATACCATAAGATGGTTAAATGAAATTTTGATGTTTAAATTTTCATCATCTACTCAATAGTTTTATGTGTACTTCAATATTACTACTTAGTGTTAAGGCTAACATCTGAAGAGAGATTTATTCTCCTCGTATAACTAGAACCTGTACTATACACGATTTCAGAATAAAGCAAAATCAATGAATTAACCTAACAGTTACTGTCATAAGTAAGTGGATTAATTTGAATGGATATATAACGTATAATACTGTTTGAACTTAGTGCACAACAGTGGAGTCATAAATTATTTAATCATCCTTGGCAGAGCAGGGGACTCATCATAAATTTCACTTACTAAACACAATTCACTCTAGAAGAAGTGGATAGTTTCATGTATCTGGGGAGCATCATCGATGAACAAGGAGGGTCCAATGCAGATGTCAAGCAAGGATTGTCAAAGATAAAGCAGCATTGCAACAGTTGAAAAACATATGGGACTCAAAACAACTGTCAACCAACCTCAAAGTTAGACTCTTTAATTCCATCAACAAGACAGTTCTGCCGTATGGAGGCGAAACGCTGAGAATTACTGTAAGCATAATCAGAAGGGTACAAGTATTTATAAACAACTGTCTACTCAAGATACTGAATGTCCATTGGCCGGAAATCATCGGCAACAGTCTACTATGGGAGAGAAGTAACCAACTTCCAGCCGAAGAGGAAATTAGGAAAAGACGTTGGAAATTGATAGGACATACATTTCGGGAATCATCAGACTACATCATGAGACAAGCATTAACATAAAATCCTGTTAGGGAACGAAAAAGTGGAAAGCGAAAGAACACACTGTATCGAGAATTGAAAGTAGATAATTAAAGAATGAACAGAAACTGGAAACAATTAGAAAGGATTGCTCAGGACAGAGTTGAATGGAGAATCCTGATTAGCGGCTTATGCTCCTGTGTGGGTGATAACGGGTGTAAGTAAGTAACCACAACCCAACTTAATTTATAAGATGGATTTACTAGTAAATTCTCCTGACTTTCTAAAAATGTGATACAAAATATTTATGTGACATAATGATTGAAACCCTGCTTGTAGCTCTTCTAGGGTTACTTCCGGTCCCAAGCACGCTTAAAGGAAGTGGGTTGGGCAAGGGGCTAGCATTCCAATCTCGTAAAACACACAAACGCTATCCAGATTATTCAATCAAAAGTAAGTAATGGTGACTGAACATGTATCAAATATCGTTGAGTTTTATTAGAATTGCCTCTTTAGTGAATAATTAGTGATTAATCAGTATTCATATTACAATACTACACAAAATGACGACCAGAATAACTTAATAGCAATGTCTCAAATTAAAAGTAGATGGTTGGAAATCAAATTTTACAGAAAGCATTAATTCCTTCATGGTTGTAGAGAAACTCTACTCGAGAGTATCATGTAGTAAAGTATCCTAGGAATTATCACCATACAGTTTATATCAGATCAAACCACTACTTTATATGGATAAATCATCTAATGAAAACAATAAAATGAAGTATCCTAATTGTTATGAGTACAGAAATTAGTTTTGATTTAAATTTAACTTTACTGGCTTAGCGTTAAAGATTCATTATCATTCCAATGGTTCATACTTCAATAACAATCCTTAAATTGCAATTTCACTGCGTCATCTATTAACTTATTAATTTATAATAAAAAAGGGGGGGATTTGTAGGTAGTTAACTGTCGATTTCTTGATATCACGAATTGATCTGAATGAGACAACAATTGATCACCTGGAAGCACTGAACAGCTGTTTCGTCCTAGTATGGGACTTCTCAAAGGGTGAGCATCCACGACCCCATCAGGGATCAAATCCAGGAACCTTTGGCTCCGCGGAGAGCGCTTTACCATTAGACTACTGAGTGGGATCCTGACAGCTGATATTTCCAATTCAGTCAATTCGTGATACGTTACGCGACCTCATCCATGTTATTGGTGGGTAAATGCTTCACACCCGACACAGTTGAGCTCCATCAGTCATGTCTTCACACTAGAACTCCAGGAATTACCTCAAGGATCTACTCACTAGTGAGGTGATATTAATTACAATTAGTTACAATGTACAACCTTAATAAGAATTTTATCGTTTGAATGAACCCTCGTTATTGTTAGTATACTCTGTTTAGTTCATTTATCAACTGTGAACGATTAGAGGTATAGTACAATCTATACGTTTAGGAAAAAATAGAGACTACCTAGTTCGAGAGAATTGTCTTGGTAGCAGCATTAACAATCAAACTGAGTTGCATCCAACTAACGAAGTGAATTACATAAATTACGCTGTTACATGTTATACAGACTTCAATTAACCAGTAAATGAATTCATTAATAAAACTTCTTTTCAAAGTATTTATATAGTAACAGAACCTTACTATTTTTGTCCTGAATATCCCCAGCTGGAAGATGTAAACCCTTATAAGTGAGAACTGGAAACGAGAGTTGAGGACAGAGTTGGTTAGAGAATTTAGATCAGTGGTTAATACTCCACAAGAGGTAATAGGTATTGATCGATTGATTAAATGATTGATTGAATGAGATAAACTAAACAGAGTTGTACATATTTTGTCTGGATAATTAAACTTGAGATTTATCATCAGTTTCTATGATCTACTGAAATGAATTAGTAGTATTATTCAAAAGCAAAATTACAAAAAATGAACATTAAAATCAGTTCTGTATCCATATAGTAAGTTAATGCATATGTAAAGATGTTGCAGCAACAATACAATAACAAAAATCTAACTGAAAATCCCTATAATATATAAAATGTTGTTAACAGTAGAAAACATAACATTCGTTTCGTTTTATATGGGACACATCAGTATCACATATTTTTATTCTAGTTTTGATATTCACAGTAAAATTCAAATCCAATATCAATCATATCAGCATAAAATAAATTCTTACTATTATTGCTCAATCAATCAATCAACCAATACATGTTACACCATATGGAGCATACGCCATCGATAAGCCTTCTCCAACCAACTCTGTCCTGGACTTTCCTTTCCAATCCTTCCCAAGTGCTGTTCATTCTCTTCATGTCTGTCTTCAATTTCCAATGCAATGTATTCTTAGGTTTTCTTCTTTTCTTTAGATCTTAAGGATTTCCAGTTAGTCCTTGTCTTGTGATACAGTTTGATGATTTTGTACTACTACCACTACTACTACTACTACTACTACCACCACCATCAATAATAATAATAATAATAATAATAACGTATATGCATATAAATACATTAATAAGTATTATATTATGCATTCAAATCATTCAAAGAAATTTACCTGGATCATGTACTTTAACTAAAACAAAATCTTTAATATAATTCGCTTCACCACGTTGTAAATGTCGTTGTAATATACGTCTTGAACCAATTTTCACTTGTTTTAAATCATTACCCATTGAACCAGTTGAATCAAATACAATAGCTAATGAAATAGCTGATATTGTTGTTGATAATGTTGATTCTTGTATAGTTGTTGTCAATAAAGAACTTAAATTATCTTGTTTATCTATTAATTTCATTTCATTCAATTGTAATATCTCATAGTTACCAATTTCATTTGAATAATAATTATTATTAGAATTTAATGATTTTTCACATAAAATATTCATATATTGATTGAATGAATTACATAATAATAATATGATGATGATGAAAATAAATCGATATATTGAATATTTTCTATATTGACAATTGATCATGTTTATTTAATTTTGAAGTGATTTAAATTTTGCGAGGAAAAAAATTTTTTTTTGTTTATTTAAATTAAATTAAATGCTTATGATTTAATAATAGAAATGATTCATTAATTAATTAGTTAAAGGTTAAAAAGAATGGAAACTTTGGTTAAAAGATTATTACTTTGTGTTAATATATATCTGCACACAAATACTTTAATTAACCAATCAGTAACCAATACAATCAGTATCCTCCTCACCCTCCCTCCCCTCCCCCCCGTTTACTTTAGAATAATTATTATGACTATTAGTAGTTTTGTTATTATTGTAGTTGATGTTACTGTACTGTGTGATTATTAGGTTACAATAAGCATAAATAATATCTGTGTTAATATGTGCATAGTTTCATCATAAACAGACTTATTGGTTAGGCATCGACAATGTTAACATTATTGGCATTCATTGAAGTGTGTATTCATAAATTTTTTTATCCTATCAGAACAGTTTATTGAATAGTTGACTAACATTGTACTATTTGTTATGTCTGATAAAAAAACATAAAGGAAACATAAAATCAATGTGAATACTTTAGAAACTGAATACAAATATATAGATGCCTATGTGATCGAGATAGAAATACAGTTGATAAGGGAAGAAAATATTGACGAAGCACATTCATAGTCATAGATGCAACAACTGTTTTCATGCTAGACGTATATATGTTATGAGATACTTTTTTCTACGAAATCAATAAATGAAAATTATTTTAGGAAAAAAAGGATAAGAAAAAAAACATTGAGCGCCAACATTTTGTTTTACTAACTTAATACTAACAACACATACAGTACACTAATATGAAATAGCTATTATGTAATTAGTTTGAATTGATTAAAGTTGAAAGTATAAACTGATGAGTATTAACGTAATAGTTTGAAGATTCAATACTCGACACAAAAACATAAAGGTCTTGTGTTTAGCTACTGATAAAGTTGTGAATATACACTAAGCCATATTCTAGGACATTGTTCTCAAGGCTTACCTAACTACAATCTGTCAGCAATGTAAACTACATGGAAATGCTCTAGTAAAATTTCCTAAAAGGTACCCTTTCGGGATTGTTGATTAATTTAAAGTAAAAGTAATAAAATTCCACCTAAGTGATGAGTATAAAAGTTCAAAGAAACTTTGTTTCTAACCAGTAAGAATTGTTTGCTCTGGTTAGCACTCTTTTTGACAATGTTGTTTTTTTACGGGGTGCTGTAGTTAACCTCGTATTCAATCTTTCACATGGGGCTTTCATTAACCCTAGGAGAATTCCGTGCGGAGGATGCTGGTCAGCAGTTTATGCTTTGTGAGAGATAATAAATATTAATTGGTTGATTAAGATTTAGAAATGATTTCGTTTTTTTGCGTAACTGAATAAAGTTTGAAATAAGGTTGCTATCACATCCATTCGATGACTCTCAAGTGCGATGATAGGATTCCATTGTTAGCCATATTTCAAACCTACCAAATACTTGTGATGACTAAAGACAGCATAGCGGAAATTCACTCGGAATATATATATTCCAACACACATTAATCACTACCAGTCCTAAACATCAGCAACACTTAATTGGAAACCCTTCATGATATGTTCATACCGGTAAATAATACGAGTGGCCATGTTGACTCAGTATTCTGGATAAGACATTAGTTTATAAAATCACAGACACTGGTTTCAAATCTTAATATGAACATCAACATTAATATTCAAGTACATTCCACTGACGAGCTACAAGTAGAACGAAAAATGCCATCCACAATGCACAACCAATCATAATTCAAATATTCTGAAAATATACTAAACACCTCTACTAGTACGAACTTCGACAGTTTACGGGATATATCTTCAAGTATAGATAACGTTTAGAAGCTGTAAATTATGATTTGGAACCACAAATGGTTTACTTTACAAATAAAATGTAGGTAACGTAAGTAACAGTGAAGTGAACAAGAATATCAAAAGCCAAGCTCATATCTGAAAACGCATTAATCTTAAATTATAAATAACACGAGATAATAGAAGCTAATGCAAGAAAACCATTCATATGTCCAATGAATGGTAGGTGGTTGAATGAAGTCGGTTGAAAACCTTGCTTCATATAAATTTCCCACTATTTGGTACTCATTATCACGGTCTGCCTGTTATTCATATAGAAGTAATACTCTCTGTCGGATTCAAAATTATATCACACATTCATAGCTGACATAGACGCTATGCTGACGAGTTGAAACCAACTTAAAATCTATGTCTAGTATTTCATTCCAACAATCTCCAATCACTTGACATCATTACATAGGGAATACGATAGCGGGTCACAGTACAACGTAGTCAATATAATTAGATCAATACTAATAACAAAATATGACACTGGTCACTACTCATTGATCAATCAATGTAAGTAACCTACATAAGATAAGTTCTGGCTAGAATAACCTATTACCAATCTTACAGACTGTGAAACTTGTTGGTGCATGTTTTAATCAACCGGGTTGAATCAACACCTACGAGTTTGCAGATATGCTTTCTGCAAAGTAACAACTAACACGAAATCTAGACGGAGTAGCATTTGATAACTCCCACCTAAATATTGTTATTCAGAATTAATAGAGTACAATGTATGAATTGACTGATCACTGGATACTGACCAATGGTGGCCTAGTCCTTTTATGGTGATGATAAACTATTAATATAGCAATTAGTTCAAATTACCAGGATATCTCTGGTACTATGTAGAGGTAGTAAAGTACTTGGCGTAATCGCGTTTTTTGAGTTGTATAATTTAATTGTGGAGCTTTCATTGTCATCCATTCAGCTCAGAGAATATAAACAAACTAGAACTATCCTCCAGAGCTGCAAGTCTTATTTCCCATTTCAAAATCATACTATGGTAACGGCCTCAGAATGTGAAACTTAGTCAGCTGGCATTAAATTCACCAATCAACATCAATTCTTTCAACACTAAAGGTGAACCAAATATGAAAAAAACTAATTTCAGAGTATCTTGCCAACTACCCACCAACATCACCTTTCAGTACTACATAGATCAACATTATCATTATTATCGTGTAGTTTTTCAGTGATTACAATTATGTTCCACTTCATTGTGTTTGTAAATACTTAATCTTATAAACAGCTTAGTAACAATTCGAATATGTATTACATGTAATACAGTTAACATGTAACCAGTATTCTTTTTATTATCTATTCAGATGAATCATGCATACATCATTTTCATTGATTGTAACAAATAGGAAACAAAAAAAATACAAGGTAGATACATAGAACATAACAGACAGACTAATATACATTGAACCCATGAAGGTACATATGCAAGTGCACTAGTAGGTAAGGACATGGATACATCCAATTTCTTTATACATTCATGTACAATAATTAAATGTTCATATGATTGTTTATTATTCATGTATTCATTCATTTACCCTGTAATCTTGCTCCCAGAATCAATTTTAGGTGTATGTAGGTACAACATACAGCCTAGTATACATATACATGGGTTAAAGTTGCTAAACTTTCGAATAATAGTAAGATTAACATCAAATTAGTATCAGTAGTAGTTACTTTAACAATAATAATAGAAAAAGAAATGAGGTATAGAATATAGTTGAGGAAGAAAGAATTAATTTATAGAAGGAAAGGCAAGCAATAATTTTAAGCTCATGATTTAAACGAGGAAACGAGTGAATACACTTTCAATACTGTGACCGATTATGGACTTTGTTACCTTCAGTCGCCAACCGTTGAGGACTCCAACCAGGTAGTCTACTTTTACAAACACGGCTAAGATCAGTATTCAGTGACTTCATAGATTGATGTCACGTTTTGGTTAAGTTGTTTTCTAATTTACATCCATCTCGCTTCAATATCAGTCAGTACAGTGGTGGTTAGGCATACGTAATGCATGTCGTAAGCACCTCAATTGATGAAGATTCAAAATCTCATTAACCGATTAACCATCTTCCACTAATACTCGGAGTCTAACCTTATTATTAGTCTGCTGGTGATCCAAATAGACGAAAGGTATGTTACGAAGACACAGGTGGTGGTCGATGTTAAGTACTTTCTTATGATTGCATATCATTGTATGACAAGGTGGAACACGAAACTGGATAATGTAAATGTATAACTAACACTATTATTTCTACATACAAGACCTAACTAGTTATGAGGTAACGATTAAGAACTGATGAACCTTTATGAAATCATATCGAGATTAAGATTTATATCATGAGTGGTAGATAATGGATGATAGTCCTGCGATGTAGAAACATAATACCCACTAGATACCAACTTATTGATATGAAGATTAAATATTCATTGCGATGCCATGAAGCACCTAGATTCAATCCCTGATTGAGTCATGGACGTACACTACTAAAAAATCATGTGTCAGAAAAAAGTCGCTGTTCGTTTATTGTTTGTTCTCAATGGGTGCCTAAACAATGTCATTAAATCATGTGGCACTGCGAAATGAAAACTTTTACGCTAACTGATCATGTCTTTTAGTAATCAGCTTTACTAATTTTCTGGTTACTTTACTGTTTCATTAATAAAATTGATAGAAGCCAAAATGAACTTAAAGGTTTCATCAAAAGTAAATCTATACCATCCTCCTCAATGGTTATAATTCGCTCCGTCTAAGTTTTATCTTTAGAACTGACTCTTCTCTTATGTAGTAGTCTTCTGGCTAACCTGATAGTGAGTTATATGGTTACTATCCTAGTTAATCTGTTTTGCTTCATAGAGCATAGGGTCTAGATCATGACATTCGGGGAATAGAGTTCATCAGTAATGGTGTTAATGAAAATTCCCCTGTCACGAAGTAATAAATATGTAAGGTAAACATTCTGATAAAACATTGCGTTATTTGGTCCCTATACTATATTCTATCCAAGCTATTCATTATTAAGTTTTGAAATGAGCTCGAATAACCTAGTGCCTCTATGTTTACTCTGACTGGCTTATCTGTAAAATTTACTTTCATCTGAAGATCTGTTAAATCCATTTCATTCAATAAACGCGTAACATTGGGGATTTCAAATAATATTACAATATTAGAAAGTATTTATATCTTCCTGTTAATCTATTATGCATTGTAATTGATCACTGTCCGTTCTCGAATGATCATCCTGAGCAGATTGTCTTATTACAGTGATAGTTCATATCCAGGTGATGCGTATATTTTATCAAGTGAACACAACACAGGAGTACTTTCTTTCATCGATGTTCGTGTAGAGATTGCTAGATGTGTCTAAGTAATACACAAGCTGAGTTCATAAAATTTTATGTATACCAATCTTAATCACATTTTCACATATATACTTGTTTCATCTTTTTGTTTGTTTGTTTGTTTTATTCATCCATGGAAGATCCTAAAAGTCAGTCTCATTAACTGCTGTGCTATTTCACGTTTCATACTTAGTATAGATGTTTAGTTAATATCCCTATGAACGAATTTGGTCTGCGGATGATCTTTCAAATAATCATTCGTTGATCAAGAAACACAAAATCCAACACAAACTTACTGCTTTCATCAATACAAGAAGTAGACGGTCTCCTTGATTTTGCATCATCCTCAGAGTCTTTATGTCTCTTACTGTCACTGTTCCGTTCATTTCAACACTGTTATAACCTGATTATGCTGCTGGATTCGCAAGCTCATTAGGTTCAACAACTATATCTTGTCAGTAATTTCAGCTTCATTAATAACAATGACTCATGTACACATGACAATCACAAATTACACTTATAATCAAGAAGTTCAGTAGGAAAATGCAACAGATATATCAATCAAAAGCAAAGAACCCAACGTCACAAATTACACAACGCTCCAAAGTTCAACAGTACATTACAGTTTAACACTTAGTATAAATATCAATCAAAAAATATACAGTATAAAAATCATTATTTTAAGAGGGTGGGGGTGTAATAGTGGACTCTACTTAACACATAAACAATGATCCTTGGTTTTAAGTAATACACAGTCAACATCAATCTGTGACGATGCAAATAGTTTGACTTTATTTATATCTTCACAAAAACCAACACAATTCATTGACAATGATAAGCTCACTGGTGAATAACTTCGGGATTTTCTTGAAGTTTTAGTTAGAAATTGTAACTGGTGGAGTTTAAGAATACTAAGATTGAGACTGTTGTCACTGATGACAGTAAGTGATCATTGCGATAAACCACAAAATGGTAGAAGTGAGAAATCCATCAGTGGACACCGGTAGGTTCAATGATGTAAATGATCAATCGTTAACCGTGTGGCCTGAAGGCTCTAGTTTCCACTTCCTAGTGGAGTCAATGTTATGAATTATTGAGGAGTCTCATCCCAAGTTGAAACAACTCTTCAATGCTCCCTAATTTTCAATGATACTCAAATGAATGCAGTCTATCACAAATACAAACAACTTAACTTCATTGATTTCTTTTTAAATTTCATTACAATTCTTAGCAGCTTAGTTAACAGTTTTCATGAACAGATCGTGTATGCCAAATTTCATATGGAATGTAACAGTGATTTTGTTTACTGTTCATTTCCAAATGTTTACTTACTTAACCGCCATTGTTATTGAAATTTAACCAATTTCATATATTTGACCCATTTATCACTTTTGTTTTGATGTATTTCCATGTAACTTTAACACTTACTAAGATGAATTGATGAATTTTCAACAAAAAGACCATGGAAAATCGGGAATTAGGTACTTTACTCCTAATCAGTGAGGATCATTTACCCTCCTCCTCCTCCACTACAAAGGAATAAACCTAATATTTTTAAACCTCAATGCAGGTACTTAAAAAAAGACTAATAGGTTTGCATTCGGGTTGTCAAGGATTCTTTAGCAGAAGTCAGTCAGTGATATAAACGTCTGAAATTAAACAGGTTACAGAAATTGTAGATGGTTTTGTGGAGATCGGTACTCAATTTTGTCTATTTGTATTTAATATAGGTTTATCTCAGATGGATACCACTGAAAAGCAGGAAGCACAGACTGATCATAGGGGGAATTTTACGATTGTATACCTGACCAGTGATGCTGATATAACTTTCGCTGAAATACCTGATGTTTCTAGATTTGATCTTATGACAGAATCGAGGGTGTTCATTTCTGAAGAGTCCCACACAGCTGTGTGGCATCTCTTGGTCATCAGTGATACCGAAGTAATATTAGTCTGTGATGAATACAAGAAACAAATTTTCTATAGAAGTGCTTATACTGATTAAACCAATTTTTACTACCTTGAACTGTAACCGTTTGTAGATAATGAAGTTGCCGGGACCAATGTAGTAATCTAGAACCACACAAAACTGTTTACTCAGTGTTTATAAGTTTATCTATTCTTTAGCTAGTCTCAATCCAAAACATTCAAGTTTCAGTATGACATTAACTTAATAACATCTACAATCACAGACGATCAATTACACTACACACATATTTATAATTAAGGACTCATTTTACATGGTTTTGTTACTTGATTTAGACGATTGGCCATCGTGGTAATATTGGACAACAAGTAATTACAATGTGCTTGAATCTGTCTGTCCATCTGATGTAGACTGAAGTTGATCAATGGCTGATATTATATGTACGTCGTGAGCGGATTGTTTCGGAGCAACGATAGTCAACAGATATGCTTTAAGTGGAATAATGGCTAGTGAGCGGAATCCCGCACTCACGTTTCATTCCATCTAGAACTCGTCAGTTAGGTGCTACTACAATCCAGTGCTGATGTTCGCATTGGGGCTCGAGCTCATTAGTTGTCTTCACCAAGTAATCTAGTGATGAACGCAGTGGCGTTTGAAATGAAATAAACTGAGTTTGAGACCCTATGTAAATATCAACGTGGATGTACATACATCCTGCTGATGAATCCTTAATAGAACTAAACGTGCTTCCTAGATTCCACTTGCCGAACTCAAGCCAACTTAAATCATTGAACACCAAGAATGGCAAGACCGGATTTATACTAAGATATTTCATCACATAGTTAAAAACAACTTCGGTTTTCGAGTGATAATCTAAATACAAGTAAATGTTTGACATATTGTATAGAAGGATTTCACAATAAATGTTTAAAATGGCGCAGTTATTCGTAAAAACAGAACAAGGATACAAAATACGACGTTACGAAACTAGTTGTATAGAAGTAATTCGGAATTATTGCTGATAAATTAAGAGTTGAATTCTCTCTTCCGTCCCTCTCGTTGCCATGAGCTTATTCTCAGGGAAGTTTATACTGAAGAAATCTAAGTCACAACGACTTCTGGGTCACGTAACTCTTACAACAATGATTCTCGTATGTAAATGACCACTGTCAGAATACTGCACTATCAGTTTCACTAGTGTTTGGATTTAGGATAAACTTAAACTGAAATTTGTCATATTCTTGGAACTGATTGCATTTTCAACGACAAAAGTAGATGCAGTAAGTTTACAGTAATCCCTCATATGAAAGCGATGGTCCAAATTAAATCTAATTTGATAGTAAACACGTCAGCTTTTATCTCCGTTAATGTATATTCAGTTTAGAGATCTGTCTTCTTATAGCCTTAGTAACTAGGCTTCTGAAGCAAAAGTGTTTCATTCTAAATCTACGCTCTATGAAAATTACTTTACAAATAAATTTTAAAGAATCTTAAACAGTTTGCTATGAACCATTCGCTACACGGATTTGTTTACTCTGTTGTATGGCACATTGGTAGATTCCTCTGTTTCTATACTGAAATATAGATGTTCATACCAGCAATTATCTCTTACTCTATTGATGAAACTATAGCCATTTTAAATTTGCTGATGTTATTCACAATCAATGCACCCACTTAACGTAGTTTCTACCATCTGGATCTAATTATAAGCTTATGTTATAAATCTATATATGCAATGTCTCATCGACTATGCTTTAATTCATCCTCTAGGATATTTTATTGTTGTCGTTGTTTTGTGTTGCCTGATAGTTGTAGATGACCATGTATAAAACGTGCATGTATCCCAACTGTGCTACATAGTGTAGTATATATTATATCACAGTGCTGTAGTCCTCATAGTAATCAAAGATCCTACATCCTATGCGATATTATCCACTTAAAACGCTTGTGGTGATCCATATCTACCACTCTTCGTTCAATATTCTTACACTACTAATTGTCTACAATCATATATCTATATGATATTTTCGATAATAATAATTATGCAACTATCGTCACCTGTAATTAAAATGTATTTGGATCTTCCCATTGATTTTTCATGGACTTAAATTGATCAGTCTCTGTTTTCATATGTGTTTCGGTGTGAACATCAACACTAGGATGAACATACGTTCAGCTGAGGAAACCAAAATAAGACGAAACGGGCGTCGTGGATTCTGCTTACCAGTCACAGTTCAGCCCTAATAGTATTATCACCTCTAATGATTACGTAATTAATTAACATCTTAAAATCCTCCCCTCACATGCTCAGCTACAATTTTTAACGTGATCCATGTTTTTGAGCAATATGCATGTAACTTTACTTACGATCAGAACTTGTATGTTTGTGTATTCCATAATTAATTTCCTTGCCGACATTTTGGTATATTGCGTCATATTACTTATACAGTAGTGTGTTACCATTTGTAGTAATGTTAATTTTGAATAGACTAATTCATTTTTATCTCTCGTAATTGCTGGCGGATTATTTTCTTACTTAGAATGCATGTTTCGACTGAGATTCCATACATTTATATAAGGGGCCTAGATGTCTTACGACTGTGTTTTCAATGCCATGACACTTATATATATAACGTACATAATCGTATTGTGAATATATATTGTTTAATATCCTATCCTGACTATCATGTAAATGTTTCTTGAATTTGTGATAAGCATTCTAAATATATTGATAATATGGGTTCGAATCCTTCAGAGTGCATTATGAGTTCTTTATGAATGCTTTTCTTTTATAAAAGCTAGATCGAATAGGGCCTCCTATCAACTGCATTTCAACCATCTATAACTATAACTTAGTATATTAGGTGTTAAGTTAATTAGATTAGTTGTCAATTTACAAACTGATTAATCAAATCCACACAGTAATACAAGATAGAATACATGGCATCCATTCGTTTTCAATAGTAAATCAATGTAGTTTGTATGATAAAATCTGTGATAAAGTAAATTTTATCCACTTTGGAAGATTCTTTATTCGTAGAAACACATTATTTCCTGTTTCTTGTAACTATCTCTAGAACATATAATTTCCAATAAGGGCAACTAACCCAATTGTTTGACTAAATAGGACAGACTATTCTTATGAATAGATTTACTTACAAATTATTAGGAAGATAAATTTACAGTGAATAAGCATAAGCGATCATACAAGTTGAGGTCAGATCATAGATTCATTCGAAGTGAAGACCGGTATCAGACAAGGCTGCTTATTCTCGCCCTTTCTCTTTCTACGGGTAATCGACTGGATCATGAAGGCTGTAACATCTGAAGGCACTCTCGGAGTAAAATAGACAACATCGATGCAACTACATGACTTGGACTTTACAGATGACCTAGCTCTTCTTTCTCACACATAACACCAAATGCAGATGAAAACGAACAATATAGCAGCAGCCTCGGCAGCTGTAGGCCTCAACATACACAAAGAAAAATGCAAAATCCTTCGATACAAAACAACAAACACTAACCCAATTTCACTTGACGGAGAAATTTAGGAAGATGTTGAGACTTTTATATATTTGGGCAGCATCATCGACAAACAAGGGGTGTCAGATCCTGATGTGAAGGCGCGGAATGGTAAAGCTAGGGCTGCATTCCTATGACTGAAAAAAATATGGAACTCAAACCAAATTTCAGTCAACATTAAAGTCAACATTTTCAATACAAATATGAGGACAGTACTGTAGTATGGGGCTGAAACGTGGAGAACTACGAAAGTATCCTTCAGAAGATACAAGTATTTGCAAACAACTGTTTGCGTAAGATACTTCGCATTCATTGGCCAGACACCACCAACATATCATCAGTCCATGGTGTCCTTGACTACTGGTCTAAGCCATGTTGGTAGATGTAGATTATCTGGTTGAAGTCCACGTGATAGTAGCAATAAATGGCTGGAGACACTTGTCGACATGACCCAGAATCAGTCACAGTGGAGCAAGTGTATTCACTCGTTAACCTCATCTAAATCTTGAATTCTATTATTATTTCTTGCAAACATTTACTTTACTCTTCCTTATTGTATTCTGTTATTACGTTACCTCTGTAATCTCGTAGTGCTAATTTAGTATGGCAACTTGAATCTACGAGCGTATGTGCCTAGTTCTACGTTGCTGATAATGATGAGTTTAGCTGGATATATTCTTCACATATTGGTCTCAGTTAGATACGAGTAAAAATTAGGGAGCTTCGAACAATTACATCGTCCATAGATTCCACTCCTCCTTCATAAATTGATTAAAGTGGGAATTCTACTATTGAATGCCGGTCAAGTGGTATAGAGGTGTAGGTGTCCACCTACTTGGAGCCTGTGGGGTAGGATTTAGGGTGTGCACCAGTGATGAGACACATACTATGACGAAACAAATAACCAGTGCTCGCTAGTTTCCAATAGTACATTACCAACATCAATCTATGAAGAATTCAATCAATTGAAACAAGATAATTATTAAAGTTAACTTTACACCATAATATGAAACACTTGGAAAATTACAGAGAGAAATTTTTGATATTCTAGTCAATAACTACAAGTGTAGTTTAGTGTTGTGGAGATTGTTGAAAGTTAACTTTTTACCAAGAATTGGTCTGAATTAGATAACGACTGACTACCAGAAAGCACTAAATAACTATTACGTCATAGTATGAGATTTCTCAGCATTGTGAAGCAATGAATTCATTAGTCCGTCGTGGTCAGGATCTTCAACCTCCATGGATTATGATAATTTCATCTATTGATCGACAAAAACAGCCTACCTTCAACCATATTATATTACTATTATAATTATTATCACTAATATTATTAACATTATTATTATGACATCTTGGTTACGAGAATACAATGATAATCATTCAAATGAATCGTATTATTACTTCCTTTTTACAGTCATGCATGACAGATGGATTACAGAAAATGCCATTTATGTAAACCTTATTCTTTGTTTCTTTTTTAAGTACAATATACTACTTTGTATGCATTTTTACTACTGAGAAATTATCTCATTTACATTATGTTCCAGTAGGAAACAATCTCCAAGCTAATCACTGTGTAAATTTGTCAATTTCAGTTTCTTTTATTCTGTTTTCAATGTGAAGAGTAGTCAATTAATGTGAGGAGGGGAGGGAGGGGAATCGCCAGTGGTTTCTATTGTCAACCATCTATCCACCCCGTGTTTTTAGTGTTATTTTTCTGCAACCAAACCTGATATGGTGTTGTATGTGTGTGTGTATGTGAAATATGATGAAGAATAATAACCTCATTTTATAATAGATAAGTTGTGCATAATAGTGAATTCCTTGATAGGTGTCATAGTCGGATATCGGTTATCAAAAGTAGCCTCGAGACTAACTACTTATCAGTATAATAAGCAGACTGTCTACTTTTTACCGACAAATACAAAGAAAAATAATTGATTTGGATTGTGGCTGGTAAGTGGAATCTAGGATAAGCGTTTTGTCTTATTTGGAACTCATCAGTTGGGAAATTACTGACTTTGGTTGACTTCTGTTGACTACGTAGATAAAATTAATGACTAAATCCAAATAGTCAGTAGTGACCAGGTTTCCGATTATGGTACTTATAAGGTCAAAACTATTCTCCTATTATAATCAAGAGAGAGGTACTGTTCGTGGACTTTATTGAATAAATATAACTTACCTGTCCCTAGCCAGTGGATTATTAGGTACGCATCACAGAAGTCGATTCCAAGCATTCGTCCTTTCGATTTGAATGCCTAGTTTTCAGGAATATTGCCGAAAATGTTCTTTTGATTGTGATAGTTATCCTACTTATCAGAATTTCGACTGATATATCGCTTGTAAATTGTCATTCATACAGGATGGCTTCTTAATTACAGATATTTCGAATTCTGTATGGAGCTTAGATTCTATGTTTATATCTACGAATCGTGAAGGGAATACATTTTGAATTGCTGTTCTGTTCAGCAAAGTTCTCTAATTCTCTCAGCACGGATACAACAGTATTTATCTTCTTATTAAAAGAACCTTACTGTACAAATTTATCAATTGAACTTTTCACATGTAAATTCATATGTGAATCGATCAATCTTCCAATTACTGAAAGTGAATTGTGTACTGATTATGTGGAGATGGTTATCGAGTAAAGTCGCCTAATTGTTGCTTATAATTTTGATAGAAAGTTTAATATTCCTCTTGAAATCTAATTCAAGTATTTGTCTTCAACCATTTTCAATTATTTTTATGCTTTACACAATTGACATATTCATCCATAGAAATGAATTGTTGTAATGTCGACAATAATACTTACAACCTTCATACACCAATTGAATCATACAAATAATTACGAAATCAGTCATTTCAAAAGTCACTCTTCTCGATTGTCTAAACGAGTTATAAAACAGTTATTCTTGTCCTTATGTTATTTCAGCTGTTTCGTGTGTTCATTAGCTAGTAGACAGTAATCTTTCAATTTCATTGATAGAGACAGCTGTCAAATGTGAATTTGATTTAGACGGATTTCTGGATCTAAATTCTGATTGAATGGATTTGCAAAGTGAATATGTAAGTTTAATCGTGTTGGTATGGTTGATAATATTAAAAACGAAATTTACGCAGATGTGTACATATACATGACAAAATACGAAGAAAGATCTTAGCAGCTGTGAGAACTATAGTAGCATCGCTCTACTTTCACCACAAGAAAAAGTCCTCAACAGAGTGTTATTAAACCGTATAAAAGATTTAGTTGGCGCCAAGCATCCAGATCAACACGCCGGATTTCGTGAGAATAGATAGTACATCGAACAAGTGGCGACATTTTGGATCATTGTTTGACAATCAGTTGAATGGAACTCACCACCACCTTCAAAACTATGGAGTACCTAAAAAAGAAGACAGTTAATATCATATGGAATTCTTACGACTGACTACACTGTAAAATCGTGCTTGGTCTGCATCTCCGATATCCATTCGAAGCAAAGACTGGTGTTAGATAGAGCTCCCCTTCTAGCCCCCCTTTTTCTGCTTCTGGTTGATTGAATTATGGAAACTGCAACATCTCAAGGCTAATACAGAATACAGTGGACAAAATGGATACAGCTAGAAGACTTGGACTATGTAGATGACCGATCTAGCAATTCTGTCTCACACACCACAAGAAATATAGGAGAAGACGGACAGTGTAGCAGCAGCATCAGCAGTCAGCAGTAAAACTCAACATACATAAGTGGGAAAACAAAACCCTAAGTTACAACACTGCAAAACCAGCACCAACCCAATTATACTTGACACTGAAGCTCTAAAATATGTGAAAACTATTAAATATCTGAGTAAAGTCATCAGTGATAAACAAGGAGAATTTAATTCAGATGTAGATGCACGGACTGGCAAGGCATGGCAATGGAAGCATTTCCACAATTTGTGAAGAAAATCTGAATCTCAAACCAGTTATCAGTCAGCATAAAACTCACAATTTACAATACATACATCAAGACAGTTAGTTATATAGTATATAGCTGAAACTTGTATTCTGAATTAAGAAAGTACCCTCCAAAAGATACAAGCAATTATAAATAAATGTTTGCACAAGATACTTCAAATTCTGTGACCACATATCATCATCAACAACTTTCTGCTGCACAGAACAAATCTACCAAAGTCCAGCAAATGTAACAAATTGACAAGAGTCGCTGTAGGTGATTAGGACACACATCGAATAAATCACTAGACTGCATCATATGACAAGCACTAACTTGGAACTGTCAATACGAAAGGAAAATATGAATACCAAACATTACATTGTTATGGAAATTGGGTGTAGATATGAATGGCAGAATGAACAGAGCTTGATAAGAATTGAAAAGGTATTTTGAAGACAGTGTTGGTTGGACAATGCTGATTGGTGACCATTACTCCACAAAGGGTAACAGGCATTGATTAATTGATTGGTTCACTTTTGATTCGATTATTTACTTGTTGCACGAAGAAGGAGAATAATCCAAAGATGCACCAAAATATAATGAATTTCAGTTTCTATCGATTAGTACATCACTAATATACTACTTATTTATAACCATTAAACAATCTATCCAATATTTAGTTTAATCAGTAATATCACGTCTAACTTTAATAATAATACCTAAATAATAAGTAGTATATTTATTTGCATTAAATACGATTTGTATTTATCGTATTCATATTATTACACATTTACAACTGTACCGTTTTCAATGAAATTCTACATTGAATCAATGAACATTTGTTATAACCTACAATCAACTATCATCATGCACCATTAGAATACAATAGAATTCATTAGAAACAAACTAAAGTGAAAGGCTATGAATATGTTGTTGCTACGTCGGTGAATGGTTGTTTGTTTTCCATTTGTTTGTTATTATTCTCATGTACAGCTAAAAACATAAATAAATGGTTAAGTAGAAGGGATGCAACGTTATTATTAAAGTCAATTTTATGATCTAAAGTATGCACAGTTAACTAGAGAGTGAGACAGGGAGAGAGAGACAGAGTGAGTAGTTTTTCTATTCACCTCGTTTGTGTTACATACAGTTTTCGTCTTCTTACTCCTCTGCTTCCTTATCAATAAGGTATATGTTCGGTAGGCTCAGAATACCCCTCGAAATAAACTCAATATGACATAGAGATTAATAGGAAATATAGTGTCTAATCAGAACGCAGATAGCTTTATATCCGAAACTTCTAGACAGAGAGAAGTCCCGTGCTATGTCTGTGATTGGTCAATTATCTTATCTCTACTGTGTTAGAACGTTACAGAATTCTTTAGAAGCCTGAAGGACATTTATGATAATATATATATTCTAATTTTCTGTACATAATTGAACTCTTGCAGCAATGTGTTTTTGCAGTATTTCTTGTCTTCTCTCTCATGTTCCTGTTGACGGGTAGTTTCAGCCTGGGGGTCGAATCATAGCTTAGGAGTCGAAGCGTGCTGTCAACCTAGACAAGATAACAATTTACGACGGAGATCTTTGTGATCGATAAGAGATCTAAACCATGCGTCACAACAAACTGGCGACGGGAATTTCGGAAAATTAGAAAATGAACTACCATGAATATCTCAATTGAACAATTAGAAGCTTATATGGAGCGGCAACAAAAGAGGTTCGAGCAATCTCAAATAAAAATTATGGAAACCTTGATGCAGAAAATGCTTGTGAATCAACAAAGCCCCACTTCCAGTAAATGTCAGGTGTCATTTAACGAATCAGTCATACGTGCCATTCAGGAATTTCATTTTGATGGTGCAGCTGGCGTCATTTTTGAGTAGTAGTTCAAGAAATATGAAGATCTGTTTTGCATCGATCTCTGTAGAATTGATGACGCTTCAAAAGTCAGAGTACTCTTAAGAAAACTGGGGACAATAGAACACGAACGCTACAGTAACTTCATCCTCCCAAAGAACCCATGAGACTTTAGTTTTGATGAAACAGTTCAAACCCTGTCTCATATCTTTGGTGAACAGTCACCTTTATATAATATCCGCTATCAGTGCTTGAAGATTATGAAAAATCCAGGAGATGACTGGGTAAGACACGCAGGTATAGTGAATCCAGAATGTGAGAGGTTCAAGTTATCTTCTATGACAGAAGATCAGTTCAAATGCCTCATATTTGTCTGTAGCTTGCATTCGCTTGAAGACGCTGACATTCGAACAAGAATCTTGAGTAAACTTGAACATTGTCCCAGCATGACCCTACAGGAAGTAACCACTGAATGTCAAAGGTTAGTAAGTTTGAAACATGATACTTCCTTGATAGAAAGTGGTAGCCTATTTCTTAATGTCAACGCATTAGAGAGAACAGAGTCGCAAGGTTCCAGTGTACAGAATTATCGCAATGGCAGCGGTAAGCCACCATCCCCATGTTGGTTGTGCGGTGATTGGCACTTCAAAAGGTTCTGTCCATTCAAAAATCATCGATGTACTACATGTCTGAGAAAGGGGCATAAAGAAAGCCGTTGTAGAACACGAAAACGCCGCCAACCAAAGGTTTACCCTAGAAGATTCAAGCCAAGAACAGCCAAAGTAACAATCGCTCTTAACAGAACCGCCTCGCATAATCGCAGAAAATATGTGTCCCTCAAGGTAAATGGCTATGGTGCTCGTCTGCAGTTAGACATAGCTTCCGACATAACTCTTATTAGCAGAAGAACTTAGGACAAGATTGGTAGACCACGAATAAACCTCACGCAACAAACAGCACGCAGTGCATCTAGGGGTATGCTAAACATTGCCAGTGAGATATACTGTCTGGTCAAAGTTAAGGGAGTGACGCAGGAAGGAGTTATGTTTGTGACAGAATGTCCATCACTCGACGTATTGGGACTTAATTGGATAAAGAAACTGAAGTTAATGAACCGCCCCATAAACATGATTTGTAATAATGTCAGTACAATGAAAATGGAAGAGAAAAGCATAGGTGAGGAACTAATGGAACGACGTAAAATGGTATTTAGTGATGGATTGGGAGAATGCACTAAGTTTCAAGCTGCTCTCACCCTTTGACAAGGATCAAAGCGGTCGATAAGAAATCTAAACCACGCGTCACAACAGTATACAATAGAAGTGTTACTTGACATAAAAAACATTGACTTATAGTTCACTTCTAGTTGATTCCATAAAGATGGTATAGTTCCTGGAGGCTTGTTTGAAATCTTGGGCTACCATGTATCCAAATATCTCGATAATTTACTTTTTTCATCTTTTGCTTTCTTCAAATTGTTCAATCATGTCGCAAAATCGTATTGTATATTCACGCTTCTATGTAAAATGTTTGCAACTTATCGTGTGTAATACACTGATATCTAAGTGAACAAATCATGATGGCTGGCAACACGAGTCAACACGAGGGTCAATATACATCAGATCTCTGTTCCTGACATTCTTAAAATTAACAGTTGATCTTTTATTAGAAAGCTAAACTAATTGCAATTTCTCCTTATTCTAAACATACCGTAATTATGGTTTAATGACAGTTCAAGAATATCAACTACATGACCTTTATGATGGCAATTTGATATTGTTTAGAGGGTATCAGATTTCTTGTCAGAATCGTTGTATCATCAAGAAAAATTGTGGTGTCGATATCGCTTCAGATCGACGGCGACAGCCTAACTCTCTGCACCACTGGATCGGCATCTAATGGAAATATGTATGTAAACACGACATTCACTCCAAACAAAGACGATTGGAAAGGGTAAGAACACTTTAATTTGTGATTATTCTACAGGTACAGCCCGTCCAATCGTTCCCAAGAGTTATCGACGAATCATCTTCGACACATTGCACAACCTCTCTCATCCTGGAGTTCGTGCTTCGTCTAAACTAATTGCTCAGAGATTCTGCTGGCCAAGGATGAATAAGGACATCAAAGAATGGGCACGCTCCTGTGTGGCATGTCAAAAGAGCAAAGTAATTCAGCACAATAAATGTCCTCTAGGCACTTTTCCAACTCCCGACGCTCGATTCAACCACGTCCACCTTGATTTGGTAGGACCCTTACCTGAATCAAATGGATTTTCTTATCTTTTGGCATGCGTGGACCGTTTTACACGCTGGCCAGAAGCGATTCCCTTAAAAGACATCACTACTGAAACGATTGCTCGTGCTTTCGTCGAACGATGGATAGCGAACTTTGGTTGTCCATCTACAATAACGACAGACCGTGGACGTCAGTTTGAATCTGGATTGTTCCACTCTCTGACAAAACTTCTTGGAGCGACGCGCTTTCGAACAACAGCCTACCATCCACAATGGTTTGGTAGAAAGATTTCATCGACAGCTGAAAGCATCACTTTCAGCTACAAACATGCCGCAGTGGACAGAGGCTTTGCCACTAGTCTTACTCGGTATCCGAAGCATGGTAAAAGAAGATGTCGGGTGCAGCGTGTCTGAACTAGTTTACGGAACGACTCTTCGATTACCAGGTGAGTTTGTGGAAACCGCTTCCACCTCGACAAACTTGGATATAAATTCTTACGTGAACCGGCTTACAAATGCTATGCGTTCAGTTAAGCCAGTTCAAACTCGACGACAATCGACAGACACTTTCATCCAACCCGCCTTAAAATATAGTACACACGTTTTTGTACGTCGTGACGCTCTACGCCGACCTCTTGATGCGACTTACGAAGGACCATACAAGGTTTTGAAACGTGAAATAAAGTACTATACGATCGATAAGAATGGACACGAAGAGAACGTCAGCATTGACCGCCTCAAAGCAGCTTACCTAGAAGGTAAACCCTTCGATGTCCAACTCGCCACAACACCGCCGAAACTCGACATGAGCAAAGTCGCCATGCCTCAAGCAACAACCAACGAGCAAGTGGAAATTCAGAAGAGCTCCATAACGCCGAAAGCTACACGTTCTGGTAGAAATGTACGATTTCCAGAACACTTAAATGAATATTACGTCTATTAATTTCTTTTTTTTAATTTTCCACTGTGTGTATTGTGAATATCTATATATACAAAATAAAAAAAAATTGAATAAAAATATTTTGTTTTTACTTTATGGTATGCATTTTTGTTTACACATTTTCGTATGCTTAAAAAAAAATATATATATCAAAAAAAAAAAAATTTTTTATTTATTTATTCATGTTAGCGTTGCCGACATTTTATGCGTTTTTATAGCTGTATTTAGCCGCTAAATTGCTTTTAAATATATATACATATATATATATATATATTAATGAAATGCATATATCTAAATTTTTTTTTTTCTTTTGGTTTTCCAGGACGCCTGGAAACGACCAGAAGAAAACGGAAGAGAACGATAACATTTTGTACATTTTTTTTTTATGTAAAGACACTTTAGCATAGGCACTGACGGCAAGAAGCTGCACAACATCCAAGCTATCAAAGGAACGTTTACCAATGCTTAACGCATTGGGTTTTATCCTTTGGCTGGTACGTCATAGGGTCCTCACGAACCCATTAGGAGGGGAGTGAGCTGTAGCGGTAAATAATCCCCAAAATAAATAGTTACATAAGTTTCGACATTGATGCTGACCATGTTTGTTTTAGCGGACACTACTAAGTTGAAGGCGCTCGGTCACGCATCACGACCAGATCTCGCCACGCCGTACCGAAACAAGCAACCCTCTCTAGTTTGCCAGCCTAGACGTTGCTAACCCATTGTCGCTCCATTCACGATCAAATATAACTTCTCTTCCATCCTTCATTGCCTTCTGATTTCTTCTCATTCGTAAGAGTGGGTTCAATCGTTAGAAGTTGCTCTGGTAATAATCCAAACGTAACTTGGTCACATACCGGGTGTAACTTCATGTTATTTTGTTGTCCTCTTTTCATTTGGCCTTCAGGATCTCAAGTCAGAGTTTGTCATGTGATACAGTCTGGTGATTTCTTCAATACGTCTCCTATCCACCTACAGGATTTCTTTCTAATTTGTTTCTCTAGATGGATTTTTGTTGGTGGGTTCTCTGTTACAGAAGGTTGTTGATGATGGTATCTAACCATCTCATTCAAAGTATCTTGTGCTTTTATTATCATGCCTTGACAATTCGTGCATTCCTACATGAATCAACGTCTTTGCTAATAAGAAAAGTGATACGAATTATGGACAGACAATAACTGTGAATTTTAGATTAATGAATTAATATTTCTGTAGTGAATAAGAAGTAGGATCAATTCAAATGTGATAGATATGTACATAGCTGAAAATTTCTATGTAAGAAACAAATAGTTATCTAGAGTTTCATGCTTCAAATTGTCTATCAACAGCTCGAATTATCTAAAGTCTTATACCTGAGGGAAGTTGGGGGGGGGGCGTCATTACTTATATGCAGTCCTTCCTACACATAGACGAATGAACTAACTAACCTAAGTTATATCGGTAATGATATGAATGTGCTTGCACTTAAATAATTCACGAGATGACAAACATGTATGAATACTGGCTTCGAGTTTAGGTGAACTTGTATAGAACTTGTACGATAACTACGACATGACTATATGGATGTTTATTGGTTAACACAGTGACATTGTAACATTCACGTGCGTTTTCTCGTCCAAAATACCTAAAATTGATTTGTGGTTGTCAAGTGGAATCTAGGATTTCCATTTCGTCTTACTTGGGATTCATCAGATAGACGTACCTACATTCCAATGATGATGGCCATATCAGTATTCAAAATTAGTTCCTTAGTGATAAACTCCATTGTGTTCACTATCAAACTACGGTGATTAATCACTTTCAGTTCAGATCAATATCAGCAGGAAGATGCAAACTACTGTCAAATTATAAAATTCACTCTCTTGAACATAAAATATGCGTTTCTAACGTGCAGTTAGTTATTCATTATGATGATTGTCATAATTGACAGTTTCATCTTTATAACTACTCACTTACTTACGCCCGTTACTCCTCATTGAGGAGCATAAGCCGTTCACCAGGATTCTCCATTGAACTCTGTCCTGAGCAATCCAACTCCGCCTGTAGCTCTCCTAGGGTTACTGCGAGTCCCAAGCCCGGGTAAAGGAGGAGGGTTGGGGATAAGGCTTGCTATAAAAACGCTAACCAGATTAAACAAGCTTCATCTTTAAAATTACAAAACATTATCTGTAGTTAGTGACTCCATTGAAGATTGTTAAATCACCTTGTTAAGCTCAATTACTCGACGTCAATACTGTATGATATAATTTTGAATTCTGTTAAAGTTCCACTAAGTGTGTTCATTTAGAATTGTGACTTCAAGGACAGAATATTCCTCAATCCCGTTGGTAATTTCTTCTTGAATTTGCTTTCATACTTACGTATTAATAGGAACCTAGATAGATATCTTTTTTTATTTAACACATCAGGGATGTATTTAAGATCTCCTTTGAATCGGTCTTCGGAAAAGGTAACTACTTAAAACAAAAGTCTAATAAAAATTTCTCTTATGCTGTAGAAGAACAAAAAATGAATACTCGTGTAAATAGGTCTAAAGAGGTCTGTATTCGGTCATGCGTATTCTTTTCGTTAATAAAACATCTAAGAATGAGATATTGACGTTGTTTTCACTTCCATTGTGTATGCAACTGTTGTACAGACTGTTATGAGTTACTCTAATAAGCGTTGTACATCTGTACTTTTAACAACTACGAATATGTCTTCCACATAGCGGCGATAACATTCTAGTTTGTTTAAGACATTCTTTAGAAAACCATTCTGTAATTTTGATAAAAAATAATCAGTCATGAATCAACCAATACCTGACACTATTACACTAGGACTCATTTTTGAGCAGAAATTGATAGTTGTTACAAATCTTGGTATAAGTGTCGTCAGGCAAGTAGCGGCGTCTATCACTCCACCTTTCAGTTTATTACAAGTAAAATCGTTTGTTACTACTTGGGTACATGGTCATATTCCTAGTTAAATCATAAATTTATCATTTACTTTTGAATTCTCTATTCTATCTACAAATTTAAAACTAGCTAACTCAATGCGTTCCATTATTCTTTTACCAAGTGGTTTGAGGAGTCCAACCAACTGTTTCGCCTTTGGATAATGTAGTAAATTTAAGTAGATGGAGTGTACTATAAGTAAGCCATGCAGTCTAGGTGTTGTTGTGTCCGTGCCTTTTGGGGAGATAAAACCTGGATGTTTTAAATTTTATTTTAATAACTTGGTCGGTTGCCGTTAATCATTTTTGTGAGATCGTTATTAGATTAAAAATTCTGAAATTTAGTGCGGTTAACAGGTGGTGTATTTAGCTTTCTTCAATGTTATCAGTTTTTCTACAAAGTCTAGTCTAGTTTCTTTATCCAGCCTAGTAATCACCAGATTGTCATTTCTCCTATGTTTCATCAACTATTCTGTGTTTGTTTTGATCGGTATTCTATTAATCTCTTGTATTTCCAGTAGCTACCTATTCTCACTAGCAGATGATGCTGGATAACTTGTCTGTTCAAAAAGATTTTCGAACAGACTTTGTCGATTGAATTCGTCACAGTTTGATATTGGCATGGCACCACTAATTATCGTGGTGCACTTCAGTGCTATCTTCTCTAAGTATGGAACTCCTTAGCAGTCACACTTGTGCAACAGGTATATATGTAATTAGGTTGAGCTTGTAATTTCCCTTTTATTAGTTATGGATTGTGAACTACAGCTATATAGAGGCAATCTGCTTAGGATGTGCATTTACCAACAGAAGTTGACGAGGTTTATATTGAAACTGTTCATTGTTAATGTTAACTTTAATTTAGTATGTTTGTATTTTGTTTCCTTTGAAAGACATTCAATACACCCTTTAAATGGAATGTGAATGTACCTTCCTATTGAATCTGTCATAGACGACTGAATCTGATGAGGCGTTGTCACTTGTCACTAGACGAACTGATCTCGAGTAATGGTGTCAATATCAACACGGATCCAGATATATCCAGCTGACGGACCACAAGTAGGATGTAACGTGCATCCTGTATTACATCTGTAATCCACAACTCGAATTAAATCCTGCATTTAAACTTCAATTGTGCCAAGAGAATCAGTACAGAATGCACACAAGGTAATAGAGACTGGTTCATATTAGTGCAAAACAACATGAATCTGTAACGAATTCATTTAGCTAGAACTTAGATGAACCTAAGTTTAACTGATACAATGAAATGTATCTAGATCCCGATAATTAGTACAGTCAAATTATCAGTTTGATGCTGTAGAAATCATGTTAATTTGAGTCAAGACGCTTCATAGTGAACCGTTGCCTAGCTCATTCATGCTGATGAATGAGGTCTGATTAACCTTATAAGAAAAATGACAAACTGTCAGATAGATTTGTCACAAATTGATTGAATAACGAATTTTGACTACTGCAACAACGTAAACTGTGTTGTTATTCGATAGACCTAGGAATAGACTTAGTTGGCCAACGACATTTTAGAAACAAAATTTGAGTCAACATCTCATGATATGTTAGAATTTTAGTCCTATCAATCCTGCTGTTATTCAGTACTCAGTATTATTATACTATTATTAACCTTCATATTAATTTATACAATCGGTCACTTATTAACTTGTAGTGTTCACATTCTCTCTCCACAAGATGGATGTCACAATACGACCAGTGGTAGTCTACACAAATTCTCCAACATATAATCTAGCAAAATATCTGGCTGGAGTAATTAAACCATAAGATAAAGAGGCAAAATATGGAATTAAACATGCATTCGATTTTAAACACAAGATTATCACATACGTTTAGAAGAAGATGAATTAATGGCAAGTTTTGATGTTTGTTCACTATTATTATTATATTATTATTTATTGTATTATTATTATTGTTAGTAATAATGATAATGATGATAATCATCTTTGATATATACCAGTAACATCGTAGAATCCCTATCCATCTGTTACCTATTGATTTCCATTAACATCCGATCTCCACTTCCTTCATATTAATTTATACAATCGGTCACTTATTAACTTGTAGTGTTCACATTCTCTCTCCACAAGATGGATGTCACAATACGACCAGTGGTAGTCTACACAAATTCTCCAACATATAATCTAGCAAAATATCTGGCTGGAGTAATTAAACCATAAGATAAAGAGGCAAAATATGGAATTAAACATGCATTCGATTTTAAACACAAGATTATCAACATACGTTTAGAAGAAGATGAATTAATGGCAAGTTTTGATGTTTGTTCTTTTTGTTCGCTAATGTTCCCATTAATATTTCGTTAGACGTCTACGATGTCCTTTAGATCGTCATGAAATTATGAAATGCTTAAATTTATGCTTAAATTCTACATTGTTTAAGTTTCCAGGAGATCTCCATAAACAAACAAGAGGGGTAGCGATGGGATTTCCGACGAGATGGAGAACTGTTAGCTAACCCATGGCAACGAATGATTGAAAAATGAATTTAAACATTTACTACTCCACTTACTTACTTACTTACTGCCCGTTACTCCTCGCTGAGGAGCATAGGCCGCTCACCAGTGTTCTCCATTTAACTCTGTCCTGAGCAATCCTTTCCAGTTGTTTCCAGTTGCTGCTCATCCTTTTAATGTCTGCTTCTAATTCTCGACGCAGCGTGTTCTTTGGCCTTCCTCTTTTCCGTTTCCCAGCAGGATTCCCTGTCAATGCTTGTCTTGTGATGCAGTCTGATGGTTTGCGTAGTGTATGTCCTATCCATTTCCACCGTCTTTTCCTAATTTCCTCTTCGGCTGGAAGTTGGTTTGTCCTCTCCTATAGTAAGTTGTTGCTGATGGTTTCCGGCCAACGGACATTCAGTATCTTGCGTAGGCAGTTGTTTATAAATACCTGTATCCGTCTGAGGATGTTTGCAGTAATTCTCCAGGTTTCAGCTCCATACAGCAGGACTGTCTTCACGTTCGAATTGAAGAGTCTGACTCTGAGGTTAGTTGATATTTGTTTTGAGTTCCACATGTTTTTCAACTGCAGGAATGCTGCCCTTGCCTTGCCAACCCTTGTCTTTACATCTGCATCAGACCCTCCTTTTTCATCGATGATGCTCCCCAGATATGTGAAGGTATCCACCTCTTCCAGAGTTTCCCCATCAAGTTGAATTGGGTTGGTGCTCCCTGTGTTGTATTTGAGAATCTTGCTCTTACCCTTATGTATGTTCAACCCTACTGCTGCTGAAGTTGTTGCTACACTGATTGTCTTCGCTTGCATTTGTTGGTGTGTATGTGCTAAAAGAGCTAGATCATCTGCGAAGTCCAAATCATCGAGTTGCATCCTACTTGTCCATTGAATCCCGTACATTCCCTCTGATGTGGAGGTCTTCATGATCCAGTCGACCACTAGGAGGAAGAGAAAAGGTGACAGCAAGCAACCTTGTCTGACTCCGGTCCTCACTGAAAATGCAGTTGTCAGTTGACCTCCATGCACAATTTTGCACTGTGTTCCGTCGTAAGAGTTCCGGATGATGTTGACGAGTTTCTCTGGTACACCGTAGTGTCGAAGAAGTTTCCATAGTGTTCTCCTATCTACACTATCAAACGCCTTCTCATAATCAATGAAGTTGATGTACAGGGGCGAGTTCCATTCAACTGATTGTTCAACGATGATCCGTAGTGTTGCGATTTGGTCCGTGCAAGACCGATCCTTCCGAAAACCAGCTTGTTGATCTCGAAGTTGAGTCTCCACTGAATCTTTCATTCTGTTCAACAATACTCTGTTAAAGACTTTCCCTGGTATCGACAGTAGCGTGATCCCTCTGTAGTTGTCACATTTGCTCAAATCTCCTTTCTTTGGTATCTTGATAAGATAACCTTCTTTCCAGTCTGCCGGCACTTGTTCTTCTTCCCTGATCTTTTTGAATAAAACGTGGAATATCTTTGCTGTTAGGTCGATATCTGACTTGAGTGCTTCAGCTGGTATATTGTCAGGTCCTGCTGCTTTCCCACTTTTGATTTGCCTGATGGCCATCTTGATTTCTTCCATCGTTGGTGGAGTGACATCTATCGGGAGATCTGTAGGTGCTGCTTCGATGTCCGGTGGGTTCGGTGGAGCTGGCCTATTTAGAAGTTCCTCAAAGTGTTCTACCCACCTATTCTTTTGTTCTTCAATCTCAGTGAGTGTCTTGCCTTCTTTGTTCTTGATCGGTCGCTCTGGTTTACCATGTTTATCTGCCAGTTTCTTCGTTGTGTCGTATAGCTGTTTCATATTTCCTTCTCTTGCAGCCTTCTCCGCTGTCGTTGCAAGGCTTTCGATGTATTTCCGTTTGTCAGCTCTAATGCTCTTCTTTACTTGCTTATTTGCTTCTGAGTATTCAGCTTGAGCCTTGATTTTTTCTGCTCTTGTTCGGCTGTTGTTGATTTCTATCTTCTTGTTCCTCCTTTGTTGAATTTTGCTCAATGTCTCAGTGGAGATCCATTCCTTATAATGGTGCTTCTTGCGGCCCAGAACCTCCTGACACGTTGACGTTAGTGCTTCTTTGATTTCTTTCCAGTTGTCCTCCATAGTGGTTTCTTCTTTCGGCAGATCTTGTAAGGCTTGGAACCTGTTGTTGAGAGATATTTTGAATTCATTGAGTTTGTCAGTGTCTCGGAGAAAGCCTGTATTGAACCGTTGTACTGCTGACACTCCAGTTGTCCACTGCTTTTTTAGCTTCAGTTTTATTTTAGAAACCACCAAGTGGTGGTCTGAAGCTATGTCAGCTCCTCTCCTGGTTCTTACATCTTCCATTGATCTTCTAAATTTTTTATTGATACATATATGATCGATTTGATTCTCTGTAGTATGATCCGGTGAGACCCATGTAGCCTTGTGTATGCGTTTGTGGGCGAATATTGTACCACCTATAACCAATTTGTTGAAGGCACATAGGTTTGCAAGTCTTTCACCATTGTCGTTTCTGTCTCCCAGTCCTTGTCGTCCCATGATTTCTTCATATCCAGTGTTGTCCATTCCGACTTTGGCGTTTAGGTCCCCCTGCATCAGGATTGTCAGATCCTTTCCTCGACACTTTGCTATAATTGATTGCAGTCTATCGTAAAACTGATCTTTGTCTTCGTCGTTGCCGTCGTTGGTTGGTGCATAGCATTGGATAATATTCATTGTAATCCCTTTCTTCATTGTTTTGAAAGATGCCTTGATGATCCTGGGTCCATGTGGTTCCCATCCCACCAGTGCATTACGTGCCTCCTTGGACAGCATCAGAGCAACTCCTTGAGTGTGGGGAGCATTTTCCTCTTCGTGGCCGGAGTATAGTAGCGTCTCTCCCGAAGCTAATGTTTTCTGTCCAGCTTGAGTCCAATGAGTTTCGCTGATTCCGAGTATTGTCAAGTTGTATCTCTTCATTTCTGCAGCTATTTGATTTGTCTTCCCGCTCTCCCACATTGTTGGAACATTCCATGTACCTATAAAAATATTTGCTCTGGTTGTTAGAAGGGGGGGCATCGGCCTCATGACTTCCGAAGAATTTCGGCTTTCGTCATGAGGCGTCATATATCCTTCCACTCCCAGGGCAGAGTTTAAATGGTTTAAATGGTTTATCTTGTTTAATCTGGTTTGCGTTTTTTTAGCAAGTTTGGGTTTTTACGGGATGGGGGTGCTAGCCCCATGCCCAACCCTCCTCCTTTACCCGGGCTTGGGACCGGCAGTAACCCTAGGAGGGCTACAGGCGGAGTTATTTACTACTCCAACTTCCAATTAATTCTATTTGTTTATTTATTGTGTTTATTGATTGATTCTGTCTATTTACTTCTAATTACATAGTTCAACGTGTTACCAATGTGCAAATATACACTTATCCTATGACGCATAATCATCAGTACATTGATTTACTTCTACTATGATTTGGTAGCAAGCCTATCTTCAGATTGTCTATGCCTTTCCGTGAACATAGCACAGGACAGTATCTGTGCTCAATTGATTGTAGCATGAAACTACACATTACGAAAAGATTTAGCTAACGACCATCTCCTTAATATTCACATATTTAATTCATCATCATTAAATTAACTAAATTTCTACGACTATTACACATTAGATAGTCAGTAGAATATGCTGCTGAGGTGACTGGATGTGGATTGTATTATGTTGTGCATTTACTCACTTACCTACCTACCTAACTAACTACCTACCTGCCTACCTACCTACCTACCTAACTAACTAACTAACTAACTATCTATCTACCTACCTAACTACCTACCTACATGCATATACACAATCACATACATGCATACAGTCATAATAAACGACTGTCCGATGAAATCTTTATTATTCTAGTTGTTGTTTAATTAGTTACTAATTGATTATATTGAATAACAGACAATTACATAACATCCCTTTCATATGTGTTACATTTAATCAATAAGTATTGATCATTTTCTTTAAATCAATAAAGGAACCAAATTTTAACATGAAATGACAGTTAAGTTATATTTTCAATTGTGTTAATTCAACAAACTGTAAACAACAATGTAAATCAAAAACAAGAAAAAAGAAACGAGTGTCATTATAACCTGAATCATGTAAATATAGAATTCATGTTTAATAGAGGGTGCATTTGTGAACTGGATGCATTGGTGAACCAACAGCACAACCATAGGCTACAGCAAATTCTTTACTGTTTGAGAAAGCACCATTTATTCTAATAACATAAAGAAAACAACACATAATGTTCAATGTATTTACACGTCGATATGCATTATGGCAGAATGAATAAGACGACTGTGACAATTGGATTGTAGATGAATGTAGAAAATACAGATGATGGTAAGTATTGAAGAATTTCGCTTAATATGAATTACATATCTATAGATGATATTATAAAGTGACATGATTCCTCATTCGTCTGAGTGTTTTATACCCATCTACCTTAGAAATTGGTAGAGAACATTACTATGTTCAATTGTAATAGGATTGATTGTCAACATAGAATATTATGCTTGTAAGTAGATTTGTATAGTTCAGAATGAGACTATCAATTTTAAGCTTGACAGTCATCGATTTAGGTATCTATGAAGCTAATTTTGCACGATAAGATACACACTACAAGACATTTGAAGTATCAAACATTCTTACAGTGATTATTTACAGCAAAATGAACATTGTCTATGCGTGCATTAGAGTTGTATAGAATTCTTACCTATGTCTTTCCAGTACATGAGGATCTTCATCTTCATATTTCATTAACGCTTTGCCTTTACGGTGTCCACAGAAAGACTAAGATGACAACATAGAAGAAATAGTTTGAAAAGTGGTTTAATGTTTATATGATTGCCTAGAGGGATGTGATTATAATCAAGTGTACAATGCACAATTTTGGTGTTGGATCCATATTAAAAGTACATCATTCTATGCATGATATACTTAAGCAGTACAGCGACGATACTCATCACATGAAAAATTTCATTAAAATACCCTACTGAACAAGCAATCTAACGAGGAGATTAGCACTGCACCATCTACACACAAAACTATCAGTTACACTAATGCAACTACCCTTGTAGAACCAATAATTTACAACTGACATTCTGCCAGAATTGTCATTGTATAGCCATGCATCAATATTCCATGTTAACAAACAATAAACCAAATAAATCAAACATTTCACTTTGGCCCACTTGATTTACTTTGAACATAGATATGATCTGGATAGGTCGTTGAAAATTGTTTGTCAAATTTTATCAAGTATACCACATGGTTTACAGATTCATCATTTACATACAACTGAAACTAATGAAATTCGCATTGATATATCGATTCTCTGTACAACCATTCAGATTAGCTCGTCAATCAACATAAACCATGTTGAACTAGAACAGTTCAATTATTTTTCTCTATTTCCTCTTTATAGTACAACCGTTTCATTTGTGCTTACACATTCTGTTTTCTATTGAGATGTAATCCATTTTAAAATATTCTGTTAGCTTTATTCGTCATTTTGCGTCTAGCTGATTACAACCTCTCCTATGACAGAATTTTCAGCGGATACTTTCACAACGGTCTGTTTCTTTCGATGTGTAACATACTCGCTATCACGTTAATCAACGACTTCTTATTATGACATTTTAACAGTTTAGTTGAGGTGGTTTTAGCAAAACTGTCATCTAATTTTGTGCCCAGGGAGCATAATCTTTCCTTCAATGAATTGTTGACTTATGACAAAATGCATGAAACTCTGGTTCAGGCTTTCCTATCAACTAACATTAACTATAATAAACAACCTTCCATAATGATTGAACATTTGTAAAACGTTTAACTTACTTTTGCAAGTTGAAGAAAGAAATCTCTATCAGATGAAAGAGTAGCATTCAAACCTTCACTAACGTGATCAGGATTCTTCTTTTGTATTAAACGTCTGTATAGCTACGAGAAGTAGACAGAACAGAACATTATAAGGAGTAGTATGAAATGATTTAATACAAATAAGAAATACAATGCACAAAGGGGGTGGGGTGAGGTGGGGTAGGGGCAAAATACTTACCCAATCTATATTGTATTAACACATTTATTAACTTATTCTGTCAATCCTCTTTACTCTACACTGTCTCTATCTCATTCTAAAGCATTCGCCTCGACTGTATTGAGTTTCATTGTGTAATCCTATTTACTACTTTCATTTAACATTGAACTAATCAAACTCCGATCTACTATAAACTGCGCATAGTTGTGAAATTAGTTGAATGCTTATTTTTTACACTGTTGTTACACTCTGCGAGATTACAGGATATGATCTGTCGTATTAAGCAGATGGCTGTTGTTTACAATTAGTAAGCGTCCTTCTTCATTATGTATTGAAATGAACTAAGCGTGTAAATGTTTTAATGATAGTAGGCTTGATTCATTGATGTAGAGACTAGTCTGATGTTTATCAACTAACTAACTTATTGTGTTGATCAAATTTCATGGATTTGATTGTAATGTAGCCGTCAGTTTGTATTACTTGACGTCATTGTAGTCATATAGACTATTACTGAACATAATTTAAGTAGCTTTATACAGAAGTGTAAATCATGTTTACACTAACAAACTATTGAATACAACGCATATGTATATTGCATAATCTCTCTTGTTTATTACATCATTTTATGCTTTCATTCTGTTATCGTTTTCTATACAATGACTTATTGGATGTTGATGCTGTGATGACTAAATGTAAATCAATCCATCCTCATATAAGAAACACTATTTGTTCAATAGAATTATTAATCTCTATGTTGATTATTTAATGTGCTATTTAAGGTTACCCCAATAATCAACCTACTCAGTGTTTGATGATTTCAATACTTCAATAACATGACTAAAATTACAATTATCTCGATAAAATGCGCTTACATTAAATGACAAGTTTAATCCAACATTGTCAGCGATAATTTCGTCCAAGACACCGAATTTCCACATCTAATCAATTTAAACAATAGAAACTAGAACAATATGTGGATTGTATTATTTTCGTTGAAAATAATTAATTCGCTTCATAAATTATGATCGAGTATTGTAGTGAATGAGTTATTAAATTAACTCGTAATCGTGTTGCTACTTATGAGTAGCTAAATGTTTACTGCTCAATTTTCGTTCAAGAAATTTCAATTATTACTTATCATGGAAAAATTGTTTGTCGAGTAAGAAGATGTGATCTTTTCACTTTAACACTTGTGTGCAGATTTCTGTAACTGTTGTTCTTGTTTGTTCATGTTCAATGTGAATGACAAATAAACTAACAATTGTTTCATGTGAATGTGCCTGGTAAACAGATTCCAGGACACTTCTTTCATCTTCTTCGGGAGTTGTCAGATGGATATACTTGCATGACAGTGTTAAGATTCACACCGAGAATCAAAATTAGTTCGTTCACCACAACGGAACTCAGTCCCAAAATTACTTGTTAACCAGTGCTATATTGAGTCAATTCGCTCAGGATACACATATGACGTTTGACATTCATCAATTTCAACGGAATGATCCAAATACATTCCAATTAAACAACTGATAATTACCTATAATAGATGCACCTACACATTATTATATTCACTTCAATATTAATATCCTAAGAAACCATGATAGTCTCTAGACTTATTTGAATTCAAGTATTTTATTCTCATGTATTCGACATAATGAATAAATGAATCGAACTCTATTTCATCTCTACACACCTTAATCGTATTCCGATCACACATACACACACACACACAAACATATTTACTCGTTACAGCATGAATAGAACCATGTTTGTGAAAACAGGATGACAGTAATAATTGTACTAATATTGATAATTCTTATGATAATAATAGTAATAATAATACTAAATAGGTGAATGTGTACAACCATAAAATCATATGTAATAATAATGAGATATAAAGAACCAGATGAGTACAACTAGATCGACAAATCAAACAAACTCAACAATAAAGTAAGACTATAGGAAATGAAGTGATTTCAGAATTGCTTTGTATGCACGACTTTAGCTTTAAGTTGTAGATAATGTAATGTAAATTCAGTCATATAAATTCATATACACCAGGAGACCGATGTCGTAATCTACTTCACACTACAGTGGATGCAGTCATCCACAGTTAAACATGTTAGTTAGGCGTACATAAACTAGTTAGTTCTAGCTATTTCTTTAATATATTCTTAATGTATCTTGCACCTCATCTGATCTATGTTTATTCATGATGATGTGTTTAGTGATTTATTGAATGGATTTCAACTGTCTGACTAGTCTTTGTTAATTTATTACATTTCTGTACTATTCTTCACAGTAAATTATTCAAATGAATACACACAATAGTTTATAAAGTTGTAAACCGTCTAGGCTCATCGATTGCCTTAGTTAGAATGTATTGAGAATGAAAACCCTGGAACAGTATATGGCATAAAACTCTTGAATATTGCCCCCTCCGCTATCTATTCCAGTTGGGAATTTTGATAGAATGCTTACACTTCAAATGAAGTATACTCATCTATCTGCACCATTTTCCTAGTGTACATTTTATACACTAAGTTGTTTTATAGCAAACATACTGAGGTTTATACAATTTACTTTATCATCGTTACTATGAGAAGGAGTAAGATGTGAAAGTAAATAGGATAATGTACAATGATGCGTAGAAACTTCTACTCACTCATCAGTTAAAACGCAACTGATATGAAATAAATAATCCTGTTACTGAAATGCAAACATTATTTTAGACTGATTACTATGCGATAACAGAAATGTTTTTTATGATTTCATATTTGGTTTAAGTGAACTTACTCTTTCACCTATGGCACCTCTAGTAACATATTGGTCACGCAAACATTGAGATTTATTTTGAACAGCAAGGAACAAACTATTTTGCAATTGTGTAGAAGCACGAACTTTAGTTGTATCACCAGATAAACCTTAAAATATAACAGAAGTGAATATTCTCTAGGAAATCACTTCATTTGCATAGAATAAACTTTAGTCTGGTAATGCGATGTTTAGAACATGCAATGTATTGATACATAAAGACAGATCATTGAGTAGTAGTAGTAGTAGTAGTAGTAGTAGTAGTAGTTTGTCTAGTACTATTTAGTGCTAATCAAATTCTTTTGATTACGTTAAGTTTAAATGATGAATTTAGCGATGTCGTTTAGCGTTCAAAATGATTAAAGAAATGAGACATCCGTTAGTACTCAGTATTAGATTTGGTCGTAGTTGTGATACTGTTGATCAGTAGCTAAATGCTTACTGAGTAATTTTCGTCCAAGCATTTTATTGATCTCTTATCAGTGAACTTCCTGGATGTTGTTTTCTGTTGGTTGAAACATCATTTGTGTAGTCAGCAGTTATGAACTTGTCAAATTTACACTTGTTTGCACAAACTGTAGATTACTGTAACTGTCGTTTTTGTTGTTTAATCACGTTGAATGTAAATGACAAATAAATTGACAAGTAGTTGATTGAATATGTTACAGAATGATGTTGGCGCGGTACCATTGAAAACCAGGTAGCACTGGACATCTGTTCCGTTCTAGTGTGAAACATCCTCACCAGGGGCGTTAGGTAAACGGCAAACGCCCAAACATCTGCACCACTTCTCCAGCTTGCATTTAATCGTAGAATTCCCACTTCCATCAATTTGTGATATATGGTGCGACAATCATCTATTGTTATTGGTGATAACTGTCCCACTCTCGACAAGTCTAAACTACACCAATATATAACCATTTAATTTGAAATTGATGGAAGTGGGAATTCTACCATTGGATGCCAACTCAGTGGTACAGATGGTTAAGCGTTCGCTTCAACCTGAAGCCCCTGGTGCGAGATCTAGGATGCGCACTGCTGAGGAGTTTCACATTAGAACGAAACAGCTGTCCAGTGCTCCCTGGTTTTCAACGGTACCCTGCCAACAACAATCTGTGATATGGTCAATCAAATAATTTGAAATTGTTAATTACTTTTTATACACGTATATTTACATTATTAAATTTACTTCAATCTGAATATTCCTACATGCTAAGACATGGTTTTTTGACTTAGTTGACAACATTAAACTTAAGTCTATGGTTAACATTTGACCAGTTTTTAAACGAACTTACAAAACTATGATTATCGGTTATTGAAAACAGTATAACCCATTTATAAATTGTCATTATGTTATGATAAGATGAAGTTAATCTATGAAATACAATTCACTCGTTATATTCACTTCGATGAACCTTGTTACATGTTTTATTTAAGTTTGGTATGTGACTGACAAGTGTAATCTAAAACACATGTTTCGTCCTATTTGAGACTCATCAGTTGAATGTATAACTTCATCTTGATTAAATCTAGTCACATGTTTATATGTTAAGGTATTTATGTACAAAACGATGTAAAATTGTTAAGGATGCTAGGTGACACATCACTTTCCGATTGTTAGTTGAATAAATTTGAAGAACCAATGAGGTGTCTGGTCTACAAAAGTTACATTTTATTCATTCGAAGTGAAATCATTTTAAAAAAATATATTGAATCCACTAACGTTGATTGCTGATAACATGCATAAATTCATGAGCCAAAGTGAAACCAACTCTTAATATATTTCTAGATAAATCATCTCTTGAATCATTTCTTGCATGTTCCAAAAATCCAGCATATAAATTAACACCATTATCACGTCTGCTATAATAAACAACAGGTTCAAATGTTGGTTCTTCTGTTATAGATCTATTTTACAAATAAAGAAGGATAAAGTTCTGTTCATTGGTTACGATAAATTAAATGTTGATTGAATTACTCTCAATCTCGATTTGTCTGTAGACTACAATTAAACTGGTGCCAACTCCAACACATTAACATACATCATAGTCGGTGCGTTTCAATTACACTTAGCGTAGATTAACTTCATTAAAATGACTTAGTAATCATGAATTATTGTTGATGTTTATTCATTTGAATTGAAAAATATTAATTGACCATTTAGGAGACATGTGTGATGTACTATGGAATAGATTGAATGACAACAGTAGTGCATACACAGTATAGATTGTTTTGGTTGTTGACATTGTTGACAAATGCTGTTTAGGCTTATCACGATACCAAGTAAATTATCGAGTAGAATTAGAAATGTCCAGTTATTAGTTACATCATTCAGTTTGTAAATGGATTAACAACTTCTTCCAGCTGGTCCTAGCCTTGATAAGTGATGCATGATAAAGAAGTCTCTGAGATAACATTCGTAAAAGACGACCAAATCATCCAAGTCGCTGTTTCGTGGAGATGACAACAAATGTCTTATCATTATTGGCCTGAACTCACTATTCAAGCCTTAGCATTTCTAACATAATCTTCCAACAGATAACACCAATCATTGGGAACCAACCAATGTCAAACGCAAAACGGACCCGAACATCCCTAACACATTGTAACCAGGTTTTGCTAGCACAGAGTGAAATCGCCCTATGTCGCCCAGGAAACTAATCCGTTACAGCCAAATTCACGACGCGACAAAGCCAAAAACGGACCGGTTTGATATAAGTTGATGTGGGATTCATTGTGCACAAGCTGATCTCATTTGAAACATCATTACCATGATAAAGCAAGAAACCAGGCATGAACACAAATTTTTGAATCAGTCCAACTGTTCACCACAATGACCGAGAGCAGGTATAAACTCTTGTCAGTCTTTGTGAAGTACTTTACACTTGAAAGGTGCAAAGTATATACCATACCTACGAATAACACATACCTCCTTCAGAGCTAGTTTTAGAATGTTTTCGATAATCAGCCTGAGGAGGAATGATAGGATTGGCCAACCTTGTCTAATCTCATTGCCAGAATAGAGCAGTGTAGAGAGGTGGTTGTATACGATCACTCTACCTACGAAGTCTGTGTACAAATCCACTAAATTGTTAATGAACCTATCAAGCACATCTTTCATTTAAAAGGCAATTCCACACCTCGTCCTTATTTAACAAAACTTATGTGTGGATAAAGATTAGGAGTGTAGACAAACAAATATACTCGAAATAAAATAAGCAGCTCGAACTTAACTTCACTGTTAATACCCTGTGAAAGAATTCTTATCAAAAACATAAAGATGATATTTATGTCAATCTAGGCTATTACATATGATGGATTGGTGTAGTGATAGCGATAACACTCAGCATAGAAACTTCATTACAACTTACGTATGATAGTCGAATAAGGCTTGTTTCAATGTGTCCATATGATTCACTTGGCGAATCAGAAATTCATTTAAGTAATAGTCATCCTCTTTCATTTTATGCTAATTACGACAAAAGGCAAAAGACACAATTTTATCACCTAATTAGATTTTAACAAAGTAATCATCCAGAAATATCTTCTTATTTATGGTAGAATTCAAAGTAAACTTAAAGGATTAATTCAATCGTGTCGTTGAAACACTTCGACGTTACGCAGACTGTAATATTTGATCTTGTGAAATCATGTAACATTTGGTCTGTAATATGAAGCATCAACAGACATGATTAGATTTCTGTATAAGTGAAGTTCATTGTTCTAGTTCAACATGAAATAATGTCATTTATGGAATGTTTTTCTAAAATTATTCTATCAAACAATTCAGTTTAGTTACTATCCATTTCATACTAATCAATTTTATTCTCTCACAGTACACATGGAATATTGTTCTGTTAAAATGAATACTTTTAATTTTATGTTTGTTTAACTAGATGAATTGAAGTTAGATTAGTGAATACTTGAAAGATTAAAACATATCGCTGGCTTCTACAGTCGATGCGTTCGAAGTTTACTCTTCAATTTTGTGGTCATTGCAAACATCAATCAGTTGTTCGATGTCAGTTTGTAACATAAAATTAGTGACTAACCTAAATTTTGTCAAAATAAACAGGGACAAACTTTAGAACTCCAATTAGATTTATATGTAACACAAATCTGTTTATTGAACTGTAATGAGACAGATGAACTCTTCTCTTGGATTTATATAGTACTGATCTCTGGTATCAGCTTGTACTAGTAGGTTTTGAACTGCACTTAAATTACACAGTCACTTAGTGTTGTTCAAAATTTATGTCAATGACTGATTGGACAATATTCATTGATAGTTTGAATGTCACAGTCTATTAGTGAAATATACAGACTTTTGAGTTTAGGCAAAACACCCTGTTATGTTCATCACAGAAGATCATCTTGTATTCCCGATATGTTTAGGAGATGATTAGAGACCAGTAAGTAAACCAATATTCATAACTCGATTTTATTAGTTTATTTATAAACTGTGTAATCGATATTGAATAATCATTGGGGATTTCAATAAATTGTAATTATGCTGGCAAATTATTTAGTCTTCCAATATACATTCAATAGTGGAGATGGGGACGACGGCGTTTTTCATTGAACCGTCATTTAGCGACAATCAACTCAACACATTGCTATTCAACACGTTCAATACAATCTTAACGTTCCCCCCCCCAACCACCACAACCACTACCTACGCTACAAATAAATAAGCATTACAAACGAACAATTCGTTTCAATGGCCATCAGTGTCTACTAACAATGTAAATATAATTTCACTAGTGAAATAATCTCATTTAACTTACGTCGGATACCGTCGAACGACTTTCCTTCAATCGAATAAAATCGAGATAAAGTCCATATATATCGAAACTGCGAATCTAAAAATATTTTCGTAAAAGTTATTTACACGTAATCGAACCTTATCTGATAGATCTAACTTTTGTTGTGGATCCAACCAGCTGATGTTTGGTATTGAATCTAATAAAACATTCTTCGTATTTAGAATTATATACATCGCCTATAATTGAAAATAAGATAATTAAAGAGGTAAAGCTGATTGTATTATGAAGTAATGAATGATTGAAACAACAGTTTTAATGTAATTGACGCATCGCTGTGTAATTTCTCATTTCATATAAACATCATTGAACAGTGCATACTGATAATCTTATTTCCTGCATAGTGATTGTTGATCTTGGTCTACCACTTTTTACCAAATAACTCAAACAGTTACTTTTTCGTTTTGTTTTAACTGTTTAATCATGTTGTTACTTTTGTGAACACCAACTGGTGTAAATCTAATCGTATGTGTACACGGTAAAAGAGTAATTTGTTGAGCCACTATATGCTGAAAATTCATATTCTACTAAACATACTATTGAATAAATCTATTGTTATTATTGTTATTACTAATTAGGTGGTGTTGGTTTTGAATCGTGTCGGTAGCTGCAGACTACGTGGATGGGGTCTTCGCGATTATCGTAACCAGTGGCTAGAAACACTGAGTGACATGGCCCAGAATCGGTCACAATGGCGCAGATGTATTCACTTATTTTCCTCCCTTGAATCATGAGTTTTAACTTTCTACTCCTCATGAACCATATTCTATATGTTCACATCCCTTGTTATTATTAATATTTTATTTTATTGAAGTTACTTTTACTAATGGCAGTGGTGTTAATATTGCGGTGCAATGGAGGTATGGCAACTTGAACCGATGCACACATGTGCCAAGTTCTATGTTGATTATACATACATACAATTAGTTATGGTTGTTGTCGTTATTATTTGAAGATACAGTGATCGATTGCATACTGCTGATTATACACAACACTAAAGATAATTTCCAAAAGAGTCCTGCTTTACATTAACAATTCTATCTAGACACCAATTAAAGTATGACAATATTCAATGTTTTATTCAATGTAATCAGATTCTATTCTGACATTCAATAGTCGTGAAATGGTGGTGCATTGACACTGTTAATAAATACGTGTCAAAAGTAACATACAAACCTACTTGTGCTTTATGTGTTTCATTCACATGTGATTGTAAATAGTATCTTTCAAGAGTCCATTTGAAACCATCTTTCACTCTATCGATGCATTGAACGTCAAAATGTAACTGTGAAGCTGTTTGCAATAAAATAAAGTAGATATTAAAATGAAAGAAGTAAAGAGACAATGCACAGTTTGATACAATCATACTGATAAATCACATGAAGGTGTCAGTTGTCATAATTTTCATTATGTGAAAGAACATGATAATGAATTGATGAGTGTCAACTTTATTTTACATCTTATTCACATTATTCTTAGATGACTCAATGGACAATATTTCTTGATGAATGACACCTATGAAACTTTAGTCCATTCAATGTAATTGTGACTTAATAGAAAAAAATAACTCATTCAATTCTATGTAACAACAACAAGAATGTACTTGTTTAACGATTGTGTTATTCTGTGCCTTAATCGATTGTTTTCATTGTTAAATGCAAGTAAATCTAATGTGACCATTTAGTCGTTGGTTTATTCTTCATCTTGATTTTTTCTTCTCCAGATTGTTACCTACTCTTCTCACAACACTCCATCATATACTGAATATACATTTGAGCATGATACAAACAATCAAAAGATAAACCGTACTAAATGTTCTTCAGTTTAGACACCTGTTTTGATATTTAATTTACTTCGATCACCTTCATTCTGGTGCTTATTGAATTTAGTGGTATATGGAATATGAACTTATCCAACAAGAAAGTAATCTCGACTAGAATGCTGTCAAAGTTACTGCCGATCCTAAACCGAAACAAAGGATGAAAGTTGGTCATCAAATTAATAAGCAGCATCTTGTAGAAAACAACTGTGCCATAATATGAAAATCAGAAAAACACCATTTAAACCACTTTAAATCTAACACGAAAGTTGAAAGATCTTCATTTTGAGGAGTTATAACGCCTCATGATTAAAGCCGAGTTCCGTCAGACGCCACGAGGACGTATCACTTGTTAACAACCATAAGAATAATTAATAATGGTACGTGGGATATTTGCACGATACGAAAGACCAGAAGGCGCATCTGAGTAGCTAAGAAAACGGGAAAAACAGTCTGGTGATACCTTGAATAAGTGAAACTTGTTTGTTACAAGCTGAATAGCGAAGATTAGATTTAGGAAAGGTACTGATGCGTTCTGTAGAGAAAAAATAAAATATTTTGTACGCACAAGGAGTTGCATTAGTGCTGTCCAAAGATGCACGGACTTATAATCATCAAACATCCTACAAAACGAAAAGTAGGTGGAGGAGGGCAGGGAGTATAGCGATGAATGATGGCAAATATTTTGCACCTACTAACGTTAGCAACAAACATGATGGTATACGAAACTACATTTATTTCATATGACCACAATACGAAGAATTAAATCGACTACATCTGCATCAACAAAAGTGCAGAAGGACCATAGAAGACGTAAGAGCAATAATAGCAGCTGATACAGCTTCAGGTCATAACCTGGTAATAACCAATTGACTGAAACTCACCACTTCACATCGGCTTCTTCGGTTATGAAAAAGCATTTGACAACATGGAAAGAAGAACATTATGGAGTGTTCTTTGACAATATGATGAACTGGGTAAATAAGATATATTCAATATCGCAAGCAAACATTACAATGGACTGCACTGCGAACTCGTGTATGGAAGTCACCTCACAGATTTGACGCACATAAATAATGAAGTCAAACGATAGTGTCAACAATCAGCATTAGTTTTTCTGGTTGCTCCTGGTTGACTGAATTATAAAGATTGCAAAATCCCAAGGAAAGCGTGAAATACAGTGGAGAACATGAATGCAACTATACGACTTGGACTTTCCAGATTGCCAACGTGGCTCTTCTATCCCACATACAACAACAAATGCCGATAGAGAGGGTAGTGTTGCAACAGCCTCTACCCCTCCCCCACACCCCAACCCACCCCTCCCCGTGACTAGACCGCAACATACAAAAGTATGAATGTAAGAGTATTATAAACAATACATTATAAGGAAAATGAAACCAATTTCACTTGGAGGAGAAGCGTTGGAATATATGCAAACTTTTACATACTTGGTCAGATTTACTGATGATGTGATAAGCATGAGGCATCTGATCCAGGCCTGTATACACAAATCGGTAAAGCAATTCAATAGTAACATGTCTACAGTTGGAAAACAACTGGGACTCAATCCACCTGCTAGCCAACATCAGAGTCATAATTTTCAACGCAAACGTCAAAACAGTTAGCAATACTGTATGGACTTAAAACGTGAATGAAGAACTACGAAACGTATCCGTAAAAAATACAAGTATTTATAAACATCTGTTTGTGCAAGATACTTCAGATCCGTTAATCAGACGCCATCAACAACAACACTCTGCGAGAGAGAACAATCCAACCAGAATCGAGTCGAGTAATAAATTTGAAAAATAGCTGGAAGTAGATAGCTTACACAAAACTGCGTCACAAGACAAGCTATAACTTGGAATTTTCAAGGTAAAAGGAAATGTAAATGACTAAGGAACAAGTTAGTAAGGAAATTTGTGAGGAACATGGAAATAATGAATAGCACTTTGAAAGAAGTGTGAAGGAGATTTGAGGACAGAGTTGGCTGGTAATTGCTGATCAGTGGCCTATGCTTTGCATTAAGTAACAGGTATCGATTGACTGATTGACTGATTGATTGCTGTATAATCATAGGCATAATATCGTTCGTTCTAGTTACTATTGAGTATTTATTGGCTATCATATTAAATAAAGGCCTATTTTTACTCTGTTCAAATAAACAATCAACAATGCAACGGTTGTTGCATAGTTTTACTTGCTTTAAGTCTAATACAATTCAGTTGTAGGGACCTTCTCGCTATAACTAGTAACAAACAAGAGAAGTATTTGTAAAGTAGATACAAAACAACACAAAATCATATTTACACTAACATGAACGAGATGGATCATGCTCTCCTGGAATTATTGGTTTTAGTGCATAATTTGATTGTTGAAGTATAAAATGCATAATCATCATTGTTTGGAATACTCTGTTAAAGAAATAGAAACAATGTTGAAGTAATGAGAAAAAAGTAACAGCAGCAATACTAAAAATCATCTGTTAACTATGCATTACATTCATAATTCACATTAATGTATAGTGACAATCGTAAACTGTTACTCTACCTTCAGGCCTTTTGTATTAACTTGTCTGAGATATTGACATTATTACAGGATTTCATCTGTAAACGTTAATAACATTTGCATCGAGATGATTTTGTGAAGGGAGATTGCAATTTAAGTTAGTTATATGTGGTATTCATCATCGATTATTGTCAGTTTCGTAGTATTGAAAACTCATGAAGCACTTGTAGGGACAGTCGACTACTTAACCCTACTGCATATCCATGTTGAATGCTTAATAAATGTTGAACACTTTTGAGAGGACGAATAAAGAATGATGCTGATGACAGTTCACAAATTAATATGCATCATGTGAGAAAGCATGTAGAAGTGATCTCCTGCAATCGATGTACTCTTCTTTCTTAAATACAACTTCACTGATATTTAGCTTTGTATTTTACAGCTAGCTTTTCCAGATAACATGATTTACACTTAATTTTTCATAGATCAGACAGTTGCACAGCTCCATTAACTATACCATAGTAATTAGGTTATTAGTTAAGCTTATATAGTAGAAACCATTTAGCCTATTTCTGTATACTAAACATCTCTCTAGTCTTAAAAAGATCTTGCACAGAAGAGTGCAACCATGGAATTCACTAATAACATTAAACATGAATAACATCATTTAGTAAATTCAATATGATGCATATGCTGTTCAATTAAATCTAAAGATTTTCATGAATAAGTAAAGACAATCAGAGGAATAAAATGTTGTTTGATGTAAATACTGGTATCAAGAAGGTATGATGGATCAGATAATCTACCCTCAGATTTATCTATATGATAGTAAATAAATGTGTGTTAAGCATAGAATGTACTTCATATTCATTAAGATTTAATAACAAAAGCTAAATGATATACAGTTCCACCGCCCCTCCTCCCCCCACCTCATATACATTTCAGTAAGGTAACAACAACATGAATTCATGTTATTCTGTTACAAATTTTGTTCATGTTAATGTCTAGTTTAATGGATGAATTAATGCCAAGTGATTGTGACCGTAAATAAATAGTTGTGTAGACATTCGTCATTGATGCTTACAGTGATTATTTAAGTGGGCACAACTAGCTGAGGGCGCTCGCCATCAGATCAAGAAGCAACTGAACCATGATAGACGTTGAAATTCCGTTTACACTTTACATATGATCAAATACATCCTACTCTTCAATCACTACAGCCATCTGCTTTCTACTCTATCGTCGTGTTTGTTATTAATCGTCAGAAACTACTCTACGTGTGTTGTAGGCGTAAGTTGGTAGTATGCAGGTTGTCTACACTTCATGATTGCAATGCTTCACCTGGAAACCTAGTTCTGGCTTTAACAGGCCAATCCAACCAAATTCATCTATATGATAGTAAGCAAATCGATCTACATATATATATATATATAAATTAGTAAATAGTTCAATATAACTGTCCATAATCATATTCTATTATTAAATGAAAATGAAATTAACAAACTTTTCTAATTTGATGCAAATATTTGTCCTGTGTTCGACACTACTGAGGAGTCTCATGCTATGACGAAACAACTGTCCAGAGTTTCTTGTTTGTCACACCAGTTCATGTTATCAAATTGACATTTAATAATCCTTACAACACTTAATAAGACTTCTTTTAAATTGACAACTGATAGATGCATATTGCTAATAATGTCTATATAATACATGAATGAAAATCATAAATTTTCATTTCTTGGCGTAGTAACAATTTGCTTTTGCCTCGTAGAAACCAACTTCAATCTCAACTGTACACCACAAACATTTTATTGTCTAGTTACTTTAATCAGAAAAAGTCGAAAAGAATCATTTTACCCTTTAAATTTTGCTGCTTCTGATGCGTATTTGCGACAACGTTCTGATAATTGAGTACCTAATTTCAAAGTGATTGGTGTGTTACTGTAGTCTATTCCAGTTTCATCTTGCAGTTTTTTGAATACGTCCATCCATTGAATCTGTTGAAATGAAATGGAATACGATGATAGAGGCTTCTAAAATAGGAGACGGTATCACATCAAAATATAAATTTTTCAATTACATAATTACATAAAGTCTCTTTGTAGCTCATTAGAAACACTTATCTTCCTTTGTGAAATATGTAGATAGCAACAATTGAATTTCTTTAATTAGACCCAGTTAAGTTCAATAGTCTAACAATTAAGCACTCACCACAAAGCCTGAAAATGTCGAGTTAGATTAATTGATGAACTCATCAATATACAATTCAGAAAAGTCCCAAATTACGATGAGATACCTATCCACCGAAACCAATTCAACTTAAGTTAAACTGTTCTAATTTAATAAGCTAATGCTTAGAGTAAACTTCTATGATGAAATTTACCTGTGGACAACTAGAATTCAGTCCATCAATTGTTACCGCTCTGTCAAAGTCAAAAGGCGCTGACGATTTCTGAAAAATAAGCAAATATATAGGCAAATTAGCATTACTGTGATTTCCACATAGATATATCATTGTGATCTAATTTGCATGCATATTCATTAGTGACGGTAACAAAGTGTTCTAAGTTAACTTCTATATAAAATACAAAAAATGGCAAATGTTAGTATCCAGCAATATATGGCTTATCTAATTGACGACTGTACTTAGTGGTTTGTATTAATTGCAAACATAGTCATTTGCAAATTTGTTGAATGTTAACAACATTCACAACTGTAAGTAATCAGCCGTTTGTTGTTGCATAAACATCATCCGATTCTATGATTACAATTAGAATGAGAATGTATAATTTATTCTTCATAATATTCATTACATTAGTAGATCATAGCCTATTTAACACCAAACCCCACACCACCCCACCCCACCCACTAATCAATAATCACACTGAATCCAAGTACATTCAGCAAATCATAAATCCACATACCAACTACGATAGAACTTTAAACATTAGAATGAAGTACAAGGAATTCCTTACGAAGAAAGACAATAACGTGTTGTAGAAGTGATTGAACAATTAACCTTCAGCAGATAAGAGATGAACAACTTCTAACTAAAATATAATTTACTACCTATTTTGAGATTATACAAATTAAATGGATTGACAAGTGTAGTTACTTATCATGTTATAACATTGTTTTCTTACCTCAGTAACTAAGCATATGATAATAAACGTGGAAATTAATGATACTATTGATTATAGGACTGTTCTATAAAGTTTAAGTTGGATTGTGAGTAGCAAGCGGAATCTAGGACGCGGGTTTTAATGTATTTAAGACTTGTCAGCTGGTTGTACCTCCATCTCAACGATGATGTTCTTACTGGAATTTAAACTCATAACGTTTGGTGTTAAATAGCACCGCGTTCACTACTAAACTGCTGAGTGCAGACAGTCACACTATTTTGTTGATGATAGATTGAAATCAATAAATAAACTTCAAAAGAATAACTTCCAGTTTAACAAAAGTTTAAATGTACTCCTATAAACACAAAGAGAACTAACTACACAATTATGTTGCATAGCAACATACTCACTGGTCTACATTAAGATATTAATTCCTACAGAGTCATATAAATACAGTAGATTATCAATCTTATGTTAGAGGTAGTCATGTAGAGAAAGATTGGTATTCAATTCAGTTAATTGCATCTAGCAAAGACTGATATTGATTAGGTATCAATAAAAGCCATGAAGCATTGGATAGATGTTTATTCTTAAATGGAAATACTCATCATCGCATAACCTAAGGCCTTACAGCAAACGTTTGTTCATCAGTAACCTTCGGACAAGCTGACGTTAAGTGGTAGTATTTTTGCTCTTGAAAAATAACTTTGCAGTACTTCCTACCTTTATAAGCTATAGAAACTCTATATTTGTCTTTTAATTGTTTAATTCAAATGTATATCAGAGATCAACTACAACTACAAAACATTCATTGCAAGCATGAAAATATGTCGATCACTAAACTTACTCTGTGAAGACGTATCATCATATCAAAAGCATCCTTTAGTTGTTTTTTCGTAGATTTATCTACTCCTAATAGAAAAGCAGTTTCGTAGAATTCCTGTTCAAATGCACTGACCTACGTGAAATAAAAATATATGATTTTAGTCATATAGGAAGATTTATGTAAGACTAGATTAGTAAAATGTTGAATTACACCTGGAATTACAACACATCAATGCCTTCTTGAGCAATTTCGATAGACATTCATAGTAACAAATGGATTGGATTAAATAATGTCTTTGTTATTACTACATACGCATCCTCATTATAATTGGATATTGTGGAGATTGATGGACATGAAGTGACAACAATTGAAAACTTTGATTTGGTACTGGTTAGATGCCTGTTAATCAAAATAGACGCCTCAGTACCGCAGATCACCAATCCCATTAGGGGACTTTTAAGTTTTATGTCAGATACGTAACCGGTGGACTAATGAACAACTCGACATCCAACAACTTTATTAAGAAGACAGGATTATCGGAGTTCAGTAATGTCGAATGTGAGGCGACCACCCAGTGATGTTAATGGGTGAAGTCACACAAATATATTGCAAATACACTACGGTTAGAAATATTAAGTGTTTGATACCAGCTAACTTATTGATTTGTCAATTAGACTTATTCTAAAATCACTATTGACCTAGGGAACTATTCTTTGACGGTGTCATCGATGCATATTATTCCAAAGTCCTATTTACTGAAAACTTCTTGTTTCCAGTTGTCGACAATTCATATTCAACTACTTCTATAGCACCTTAGTGTATTCATACAATGAGGTATTAATCAGATAGCTGTCCAATGCCAGATCAAGGTTCTTAATGCCTTTCTAACTCAGATGAATTTATAATATCAGTACATGACATATGCATTGTCACCGTGATCATGTTCTCTTTGCATTTTAATACAAAACATTCAACTGTAGAACAGAAGTATAGAAGTATGTTTTAACTCTGCACCACTAAACATTATGCTAGTTTGATTAGTCATAGACTTCATAGTGACTAGTATACTGTTTGTTGATTAAAGTAAATAAATCCCGTAGTCTACGTTTCACATCCTCACCAAACTTTACCCATCACTTACTTCATATGACTTACACTGTAATCATCTACCAAAGATTCTAGAACACACAACTGTCATTCTCATAAAATATTTCACTCGAAAGTGGATTTTGTAATATCACAAACAAAGTATAGAAATCCACGTCTGAGTGGTTATTCATAATGATGCAACACAACCCATCAACTTTGAGCTTATAATACTGTTATTGCAGTTCAGTTAGTATACTACCAATATCATACAGTAATTGCAATTTGATACATTTCAACTTTATAGTTACAGAATTCATGACTTAAACCACAATTAAAATGTATAAATGGTAACTGAATGTAAAATTTACTTTTTCTGAGTCAGTACTCACATCAACAGGTAACAAATCTGGAGCAATCTAATCAAACAGTTAGCATAAATAAACATGACAATAAATGAATTGGAATAGTGTAGACGAAATGTTTAAATGATGATTACAATCAAATAGCTGACAACAACACCGACAACAGCAACAACAACAACAACAAATGGTCTACCATAGTTTAATCACATTTGACTTAGTTCAACATGAATTCATGTAATACAATTTTAACATTTTCGAAATGACAGCAATTAGTAGCTAAGTGAATTTCAGTTAAACAGGTTGCTTATCACATTAGCCAGTTTTACTTCATTTGTATGAAATGTACTATTGTTCTGTTTTACCGTCAGATGAGACAAACTTTTGGGTTCTTATTGTCTTAACACGGTTGGTGAAACCATCTCTACGGTAGCCGAATTATATGTGTCTGATCCGTCCGATTTTTGATATGGTTAATGCGAACGCTATCTGTAATACTTGTACTTCAATTGGATACCACAACTTGGTTGTTCCCAGCCTACAGCTATTCCAAAAGACTAGATTTGTAAGTAAACAGAATGAACGTTAGTATCACTCAATCTCCATTCCTAAATTTATGGACTTGACAACATTTTAAGACCAAATAAATAAACTGATTATAATTCATTCTATTATTGTTATTGTTACTATTTGACGAATTCCGATTATCACTCAGTCTATTTTGCAATCTCTTACCTATTCAATTACATTTTAAGTAGGATTGAGGGTTTGTCAACAAACACTTGATCTAATCGTATTTTGTTACCAACCCATCTCCTATGTCACCCATATTCAGAGATACCTACATACATGAGACTAATAGGGTCGTTTACGTTTCACAAGTTGCATGATGATGATGAGCATTTCAACATTAACATTCGTATTTTACAACTAATCTGAAGAGTCAACATTTATATCCAAATTATCCTTAATATCGAAATGATGTTGTATCTGCCTCAGAACTGCCTGTTTTTGTCACTTATGATTGTGAACTAATAAATGTAGAACCTGAGGAGCATTTATCTCGAAAAGAATATTCTTCGTTGAAACGTCTTTGCTTTTTTTTGATTACGAAAAGACAAATAGAACGGTGGTAATGAATAAACGGTATTTACTTCAACTATTAAATACTAAAACTACCTATTTTGTCTTTGACAGTATCTTCATTCTAAGCAGCAACTCAATCGACCTGATTGAGTTGCTGCTTAAACTTAAAATATACCTGAAATATACATGAAGATTTCAAAGTATGTTGATGTCATGGGTACACTTGAATTGGTCTTTCAGATTACGACGATGTCTGTGATCTACAACAAGAAAATCATTTCTGTGTGTTGATCTATTGACTTTCAAATGGCTGATAATTAACCGCATCACATTTAACACCTAACACACAAATGACATTAATGCAAATGTAAGCTATAATTGCCTACTGTTTATTCAAACAATTTATGCCAATGTCATCATAACAGGTAATTTTAACTCCAAATTACATAGAAGAAACTGTAGCACTTTCTGGAGTACATTAGTACAACCACCTATTAACTCCGCCTGTAGTTCCCCTTGGGTTACTGCCGTTTCCAAGCCTGGGTAAAGGAGGAGGTTTGGGCATGGGACTACCATTCCTATCCTTTAAAACCCAAGCTTGCTAAAAATACGCTAACCAGATTAAACAAACTAAACCGTTTAAAGTCTGCCCAGGGAGTGGAAGGAATGATTAAGACGCCTCATGATGAAAGCCGAAATTCTTAGGAAGTCATGAGGCCGATGCCCCCCTTCTAACAATCAGAGCAAATATTTTTATAAGTACATGTAATGTTCCAACAATGTGGGAGAGCGGGAAGACAAATCAAATATCTGCAGAAAAGAAGAGATACAACCTGACAGTGATAGGAATCAGCGAAACCCATTGGACTCAAGTTGGACAGAAAACATTAGCTACAAGGGAGATGCTGCTTTACTGCGGCCACTAAGAGGAAAATGCTCCTCACACCCAAGGAGTTGCTCTGATGCTGTCCAAAGAAGCACGTAATGCACTTGTGGGATGGGAACCACATGGACCCAAGATCATCAGAGCATCATTCAATACAATGAAGAAAGGGATAACAATGAGAATTATCCAATGTTATGCACCAACCAACGACGGCAACGACGAGGACAAAGATCAGTTTTACGGTAGACTGCAATCAATTATAGCAAAGTGTCGAGGAAAGGATCTAACAATCCTGATGGGGGACCTAAACGCCAAAGTCGGAATGGACAACACTGGATATGAAGAAATCATGGGACGACAGGGACTGAGAGACAGAAATGACAGTGGTGAAAGATTTACAAACCTATGCGCCTTCAACAGATTAGTTATAGGTGATACAATATTCCCAAGCAATCGCATGCTTAAGCACACATGGGTCTCACCGGATCATACTACTGAGAATCAAATCGATCATATATGTGTGAAAAAAAATTTAGAAGATCAATTGAAGATGGATGAACAAGGAGTGGAGCTGACATACATTCAAACCACCACCTGGTGGTTGTTAAAATGAAACTCAACTTAAGGAAGCAATGGACAACTGGAATAACAACAGTACAACGGTTAAATACAGCCTTTCTCCGAGACACTGACAAACTCAACGAATTCAAAATAGCTCTCAATAACAGATTCCAAGTCATACAAGATCTTCCGAAAGAAGAATAAACCACTATGGAGGACAACTGATAAGGAATCAATGAAGCACTAACGTCAAAGTGTCAGCAGGTTCTGGGTCGCAAGAAGCACCCTTATAAGTAATGGGTCTCCACTAAGACATTGAGCATAATTCAACAAAGGAGGAACAAGATGACAGAAAACAGCAACAGCCGAACAAGAACAGAGAAAATCAAAGCTCAAACTGAATACACAGAAGCAAATAAGCAGGTAAAGAAGAGCATTGGATCCGACAAACGGAAATACATCAAATGCCTGGCAACGACAGCGGAGAAGGCTGCAAGAGAAGGAAATATGAAACAGCTATATGACACAACGAAGAAACTGGCAGATAAACATGGTAAACCAGAGCGACCGGTCAAGTACAAGGAAGGAAAGACAATAACCGAGATCCAAGAACAAAGCGATAGGTGGGTAGAACACTTTGCGGAACTCTTGAATAGGCCAGTTCCACTGAACCCACTCACCGGACATCAAAGCAGCATCTACAGATCTTCCGATATATGTCACTCTACCAATGGTAAAATAAATCAAGATTGCCATCCGGCAAATCAAAGATGGGGAAGCAGCCAAACCTGACAATAAACCAGCTAAGGCACTCAAGTCATATATCGATCTAACAGCAAGGATACTGCACCTTTTATTCAAAAGGAACTGGGAGGAAGAATCGGAGTCAGACAAATTTGCCTACTGTCGCCCTTTCTCTTCCTCCTAGTAGTTGTCTGTATCATGTTGACCTCCACATCTGAGGGAATACACGCGATTCAATGGACAAGTAGGATGCAAATCGATGATTTGGACTTCGCGGATGACCTAGCTCTTTCAGCCTATACTCACCAGCAAATGCATGTGAATACAACCAACGTAGCAGCAACCTCAACATCAGTAGGCCTGAACATACATAAGGAAAAGAGTAAGACCCTCAAATATAACAGAGGGAGCACCAATCAAATTGAACTTGATGCAGAAACTCTGGAAGAAGTGGATGCTTTCACGTACCTGGGGAGCATCATCAATGAACAAGGAGGGTCCGATGCAGATGTAAAGGCATGGATTGAAAATGTCAGTGCATCATTCCTACAGTTGAAAAACATATGGGACTCAAAACAACTGTCAACTAACCTCAAAGTCAGACTCTTCAATTCGAAAGTCAAGACAGTCCTGCTGTATGGAGCTGAAACTTGGAGAATTACTTTAAACATCCTCAGAAGGGTAAACGTATTTATAAACAACTGCCTACGAAAGATACTGAATGTCCGTTGGTCGGAAACCATCAGCAACAACTTATTATGGGAGAGAACAAACAAATTTTCAGCCGAAGAAGAAATTAGGAAAAGACGTTTGAAATGGACAAAAGATACATTGCGGAAATCATTAGACTGTGTCACGAGACATGCATTAACATGGAATCGTGTTGGGAAATGGAAAAGAGGAAGGCAAAAGATCACACTTCGCCGAGAATTAGAAGCAGATATTGAAAGGATGAACAGCAACTGGAAGCAGCTTGAATGGAGTACTCAGGACAGAGTTCAATGGAGAATATTGGTGAGCGACGTATGCTCCTCAGTGAGGAATAATAGGCGCAAGTAAGTACGATCACCTATGTGTTAGAAGACACATCACATCAGGAAGACTCAATAGAATTTAGTCCGACAGTGAAAAAGCCAGGATGAATTTCTAATAACAACTAAACATTTCTTTAAGCAGTTTGGAAGACGAGATTTATTTACATACTACTTAGCAAAATATCGAAAAGCTAATGATATTATAAATGACATCCATCAGAGACTTAAAGCGAATTGGTTAAGAAAAACTAGTATATTTTACGACTGGTAGACCACTTTTTAAAATTATCTTATCAGACCCCAAACGGGATGACGGATATCAAAGACAACGCCGACATTCAACACTAGACAACTCAACAAGGCCATATAAGAAATCGGGATCAAACGACAACTGTTTATCAAACAATCCTTGAAAAAGTAAGCAATTTTATCTGCTCACAGCTTCGATGTTCAAAACAATAAGTGAAACACCTCATACAGAAAATCAGTTAGCCATTAGCCGATTATTTTAAAACAACCTGAATGGGAAAAAAAGAAAGGCCTTTCTGCCGTTGCCAAAGTTGAAATTCCACGGCTAGTCTGAAGCCGGAAAGAGCAGTCGGTCAGAATAGATTAACGTCTTATGTATTTGAATATAGAGGTCTAGCTTTCTTAATTAGGCTGACTGATGTTTTAGCTAAACTTATCTGACTAGTCCCGATAGTAAGTCGTCACAGTATATAAGAATGGGCCCAGATCACCCACGATAATCATTGAGAAAGTAGTATGACTAGTCAAGTGTCTAAAATACCAGCTACCGAAATTATCATACACTTAACTATAACTTGTGAACTTCAAATACAGAAAACCGGACTAATTTCGAACCTGTTAATGGTTGTATCAACCCAATATCCACCAATCGTCAGATTTTGGAGCATAGAAATACTATTCACCATCCAATAGTATTGGTTTCTCTCAAATTCATTGGATCGTTTAAATTCATAGACTGAGTAATTCTACGACAATGTCGATCATTGAGAGTTACGCTTGATAAGCAAATATAATTTGTGAAAGCTCTTTGCCCAAACATTACTGATCTAATCTTGATTTACTTACAACATTGGATATTTACCTTTATTTGAACGTATTGGTTTGGTTTATGCTTTAGCAGGAAGCTAATAGTAAGAAATCACTTTTCGTTCATTCAAGTTTGTCAGCTAGAAATTCTGCACAACTGCATTATCATTTACTGTTAATCGAATAACATGAAATAAGCACTTACTTCGATCAATCTTGTCGCTGGGTTGACTTTTAGTGAAAATAATAGTGAATGACCAGTTTCAATTAGCGTTGGTAGAACATAATCCGTTAGATTTAAATTTTTCTTCGTACCATCTGAAATATTTAACTTCTGTGGAATAGACGGTATCAGATCCCATTCACCCAAGTGCTCGTATATCATACGATAATAAGATAAACGCATTGAGTCTAAACTACGAGAATTTATGCAGGATTTGTAGAAAACTTTCGCTTCTTCCAATTTTGGATCATCTTTGGAATTCGAGTCATTAGCTTAGTAGTCATTCATATGAAAGTAACAAAAATCTATTAAAATGTTTTATATCCATATTAGACATTGTGAGAATAATCTCAATGTAACTGTTATCAAGTTAACTAAAACATGTAGGCAGATTAATTTTACATTGTTACTATGTAAACACATTCAATATGTGGTTGTTACGTATTCTCAAGTTGATCGAATTATATTTCCTCTGTTGTATGTACACGCAATACGATAATATCTAACAGTGTTACCTTATTCTCCTACTTAGACACAATGAATGAACTGACAGATCAAGAATAGCATTACTCAGTGGCAGGAAGCATGTGCAATCAATGTGAATAGTACTTAATGACTAATCCTTGATTAGCAAAATTCACCCTCTCACAACGCAGCGAAATAACTTATAAACCTTTTGAGATCGCTTTACAAATAGATGGTTGAACAGAACATTAAAGATGTATTTTAATTTGTAAACATGGTCTAGGGATTGAACACCGGAGAACAATCTATGTTATCTTTGGATGTCACAGATATCCCACTAATAGAGAGGGTTAACTATGTATGCTTAAAGTCACAACAACCGTCTCAATAAACATGTTTAAAGAATTACGGCTGAAATGCACAATGAATGCACACTTCATGTTTAATAATGACAATTATTCATATTATTGTTATTACTATTAATATTATTACTATTATTATGTAATGAATGTGAAGTATTACTCACTCCATTCTACAAAGTTTTACTTAGACGATACTATTTCAAGTAGAATTGAACTTTTGGACTGAAAACACTTGATCTAATTAAATTCTGTTACCAGTACGCTGTCATCAACAGCAGCACCATCATTTGAATATCATCTACATACAGAGATACCTATGTGTATTTATTCAACAATCTTGTGCATTTCAATTGTCAATATTGCTACATATGAAATCATCATGCTACATCACAATCCCATTTTACAAATAACCCATAAAGAAAACATCATTATTCAACAAACTTTGATGTTGAAATGATGTATTTGTACTCTTTGAATAGTCTATTTTATGTGAACAATAATTGTGAACTGTTCATTGTAGAACATGAAGCTAAAATTTATTGAAAAGAATATTCTTCGCGGAAAACATGTTTTATTATGAAGGGAAGATATTTAATAGACAAATCATCAAGTGATGATTGTATGTTATCCTCTTTACTATTATTATTATTGCTTGAAGTTTTCTTGGAATATGAGTGATAGTTGGTCAACCTAACTGATTGTGTATAAACACTTTCGTTGATACCATGAAACTGTAGGCGATTTTCTAAACAAGTATTGAATACAGAGGTTACATACACAACATTAATTAACATTATTCACTAGTAAAAAAAATTTGTATTAATTAGCTACAACTTACAAAGTATTTCCCAGAAGTATTTATCGATGTTCCTTTGTACCTCATCAAACGTGGTAAAACTTTCTATTTCATCAGACAATGGATTTTGTCTTTCCCAATCATAGCAAGCCATATTCACAGTGTAACATCTTGTAATTGTAACACATGTTATCTCTATATGTATTTCAGTGTTTGCAATTACGTTGTCGTTAAGCAGAGATTTTAATTCGATTTGTTGCTATGACACTTAATTGTACTGTATTTTTAAATTATCTCCATTCACAAGCTTGAAGTTTTCTTGGAATATGAGTGATAGTTGGTCAACCTAACTGATTGTGTATAAACACTTTCGTTGATACCATGAAACTGTAGGCGATTTTCTAAACAAGTATTGAATACAGAGGTTACATACACAACATTAATTAACATTATTCACTAGTAAAAAAAATTTGTATTAATTAGCTACAACTTACAAAGTATTTCCCAGAAGTATTTATCGATGTTCCTTTGTACCTCATCAAACGTGGTAAAACTTTCTATTTCATCAGACAATGGATTTTGTCTTTCCCAATCATAGCAAGCGAATTTGTAAAAATCATCACAAGCATTTTGGATGAATGAAACATTAGTATCACCAGTTCGAATACCATTCACATTGCTTGTTGCTACAAAACAAATTGTTGTAATAATCAGAAGTTATTTAAGAAATGCTGCACAATGTCAAGCTTCTACACCAAATAATCTCATCACAATCGCTGACAATGTACTATACACATAAATAGGCTGATTCAATTACAATGTTGTACGAATAGCGGATAATATTTAAGCAGTAATTGATGTAAAACACTACTGTTTTTAACAACGTGACATCATCATCTCAGAACAACGGTAGAATCCATTCAATCTATTTATGTGCGTATGCCGTTTGTATTGGTGATTGTAGCACAATCTCTATGGATTCACAACTGTGATTGCCTAATGGATAGGTTATTGAAAAGTGTGATTGTTCATTTTGACTGTCCTATTTTAAATAATACATAATAGACAATACTGAATACAGCCTAATTATGATGGATAATAGTAAGCTGGTATCATGACTATGACAAATAAGCACGTCATCGAGTTTTATAATACAAAGAATCAACTGATACAAGTCATTGTAATCAATTTATTGAATCAATTCACTCTTCATATTCAACTGCTGATGATGTAACTTGTGAGCTGGTTATCAAATTTCCTATTGTCTTTATGTATTTCACTTGACTACAAATGAGAGTTACAAAGTTTGCCTTAAAACATACTGCCAATTCAATAACAAAATATGCAAGCAAACGAATGTTACAATAATGAAATCACTAATATATAGATTGAGTAATGACAAAAGCAGTGATATAGTGCCTAGAAACTTGTATAGTAATAATATTCAGTCCAAAACCATGTGCATTTACTATGAAGACATCTTTGATGACATACAACTGAGCTAGGAAACGAAGGCGAATAACAATCTGCCATACTTAGAACTTTTAATCGCCAGAAGTAAAACAGTAAAACTGAAAACTCGTTCGCTTTCCAATTTTATCCACACAAATTCTATTCTTAAATATAATAGCAGTAACCCGATAACCTATAAAATAAACTTCGTGCAAGCTACATTTCTTACGCTTTCCCGCCAACCTGAACACATGAACAGAAATTAACTGCCAAGTGCTACAATATAATTCCTCCTCTTTTATTAATACATGCAGATAATAATCAGCAACAACAACAGAATTCCCAATTCCATCAATGTGTAACATATAGCTCGACGATTATTCATTGTCGTTAGTAATAACTGTATTTGTCCGAACAAGTTTTAACTTTACCAGTCACACATCTCCAGTAAAACTTTAGTAACATACTGAAACTGTCCCATGTTTCTTGGTTTTCAATTGTACTGTGGCACCATCAATCTGTGACTTATTGATTCAAATAACACACTAATCTTTACAAAAGTAACAATCTCAACTAAATACTTTAGTGTTCTTCTTACTTTTCATAATTTTATGGATACCAGTATGCAAAGTTGAATAAGAATCTGCACAAAACCACTTAATCTGAACTCACATTAACTCAGCTGTTAGTGTTATGCTTTTACTTTTAACAATAATGATATGCATAAATAGTTGATGTCTTTCAAAGTGATTGATGAAACAAAGTTTAATGAGATCTTATCCCGTATCTGGTATGGTCTATAATCCATTCTATTTAGTCTCAGTCGTTTTCTGGATTCATAACTCCTGAAACGAAAATTGCACTGTTGTTTGTGAGAAGTACACCATAATACGCTACACATGTTTAGTCTCCTAGCATTGTAAACATTGCTATCGTTAGTTTTTCTTTCTTATCTTTCTACATATCTTATTATGGTGTAAACTTCTTAACAATAACTGTTTATTGACATCTTTGTATGTAGATAAAGAGATATCATTGTAATTGTGCTTGAAAACTGGTATACTCTCATGTACAAAGTATAATTTGATAATGAAAGCTATTACTGTAAAGTTGAAAGACTACAAAATAGATCTTACAGTTAAGTGGCGGAGATGCATTTCTTGGTAATCCAATAAAAACAATCAAAAAGCATCTATGATAATACACTTCATATTGTTCTATTTAATATGCTTGTATAACATGTAGTAGTATTGGTTATTACCAAGGGTTATAAAGTTACTGAATATGTCTAATCCAAGTACAATTATCACAATCGTCTTATACATTGAAGTAACTGATTGAGTTACATGGTTGAAAATGACTAATGCATAAATGACTCTATTAACTGTTCATTCGACTTTCACTAGGCTTGCTGTTTCAATTCAGATGCATAATGATTGCCAATGTGTACATGAGTAGGTATTATAGTTATCATCTGTTCATTACATACAATTTCAAACAAATTCATATGCATAAATAATAAAAAGGTTGAATAACAAAACAAGTTTAATAGAAGTGAGTCTACAATGACAATCATTACTATATAACTAAACCATTTAGTTCAGAGAATATGGTATAGCAAAAAAAAGCCTACTTCTACTATTTACAAATCTTCTTTATCATGTTAAAAACGGCTCTGAATAAATAACTTACCTCGACTATAAATCACCCCAAGGGCGATAGAAACTGAAACCAATATAACTGCTATAACGGAACAAACTACGACAATTATTAAAGTTATACGTTTCATTACGTTAAGTTGATTGATGTAATCGTGATAAGAATTTCAATGTCTTCACATTTTTTTTTTATACTAAAAGTTCTGTAGATCTCAACCAATCGGTACAAGCTCTAGTTAATTAGTTCTAAAAGAATCGTATAGTTCACAAACAAATTCAATGTTTATGTTACTAAGAAAGAATTCATTACACGTTGTTATATAAATGAATGTGTAATTTCACATAGGTTCCTAAAAATAAGCACATTCTGTAAATACCAACTTTACAAGATACCAAAATAATAACAATTTAATGTTTTAGTGATTTCACATAGAACTATTCAACCCGTCCGTTACCATCGTTGTTGTATTCATTAAATCACAAATATAGTGGTATGATGATTGTAGCTTAAAGCATAAGAAGTTCCTACACAAACTAAACTAATGTGTAATCAGAGAATTAAAATCAGAAGGTAAAGGTCAAAACTGTAAAGATACTAAATTCAGTTAAATTGTAAGAAGTAATTGTTGTGTTTTATAATGAAGTGCATAGTTTACATTGAGAAAAAATAGAGCTATGCAAAGGGAGAGGGTGGTAAGAAGAACATCAGTAGAAACTTTTGAAATTAAACAACCTTCATTGATTCGGTACTTAAATGCAAATAACGAAGTGAATTTATCAGTAACAATGTGAAATAGGGTTATAAATGGATGTTGTTAAGATGGTTGACTGTCAATTTTGATATTGCGAATTGGTCTAAATAAGACAACTATTGATTACCACTTACCACTGGACAGCTGTTTTGTAATAGTGTGCGACTCTTTAGAAATGCACAAACAGGAACATTTTAGGGACTCAACCTAGGAACTTCTGGCTCCACGACGAATGCTTTACCACCAGACCATTGAGTCAGCTTTGTTTTCATGTAGCATTTTGTACATGAAATCATGCCAGTTTACAGGCATGCTCAGAATGATATGGATTTTTCTATATACGAAGGTTTAAGTAATGAATAATATCATATTGTGCTCATTGGTCAATATTTATTATTCTTATTTCTCTCGGAGAAAACAATATACGCAGTGTAAGGATTATAAGGAGGACAAAGAGTAGTACTCGGAACGCATTCAATAGAAATCCGATCATTTTATGATCCTTTTCTTTCCTAGCTTTGTTCGATATTTTTCTGCCATCACCTACCATCTTCCAAAAAAGAGACGTTTGTTAAGTAGGCAAATCATTGTGTCATTTGCATGAAATATTTATTCTACACAAATTATTTCGATCACCGAACTTCAGTGAGGCTAACTCAATCAAGTCACAATCTGTCTCTCACACACCACTACACTTATGAATAACTACTTCGCATGTATTTCAATAGATTTCACTGTTCATGCACGACTTATATGACATGAAGGTGTTTGTGTAAGTGAGGTATTCTTGGAGTCCTAGTGAGAAAACGTGACCAGTTGAAGTTAACTGTGTCAGGTGTGAAGCAGTTACTCGTCGATGGCAACAGGTGAGCTCGTACATACGTATCACAGATTTACTGCGTTAGCAATAACAAACATTATTATCCGACTCATTTAATTAATTGTAAAGCGTACACCCCAAATCCACAATGTCCAGGGTTTGTTTCTTGATGCGGATATAAATGCAAAATGCAGAAGGGTCTTACACAGGGGAAAAAAACGGTCATACGTTGCTTCCGAGTGAATAATGCTTTTCGATTTAGATCAATTTGTGATATCAAATTAAATTTTTATAAAAGAAAATCGAGTTCACATCTCCATCTCACACAAAAACACACCTAACAATTATTCATCCCATAGACGGAGAATCTTCTACATCACTATCTCATTCCAATAATAACAATGGTATGAACTTGACTGTGATGAAGAAACTTGATGTAACACCTCCGTCGATTAACAGAAAATCTGGCGAATTGCAAACTGGTATAACAACCTCTACACAAATAGTCAAAGTCAACGTATTGTTTATCAGTTAACAGAGAATGTTGGCAAATTAATAAACTATGCCAATGTTAATTAACTACTTATCTACTAACTGATGGCTGTTTCTCTAATAGACAAATAGAACGTGGCACAGCTAGAATTATTAATTAATTCATTTCTACTACTTCTACTGCTTCTTCTTGTTGAAATGAGTAGGTGACTAGCAAACTACTCCTTCTCTAAGATGCATATTTCTCTGGTGTGTGTGTGTGTGTGTGTGTGTGTGGGTATGTGAAGAGGTGAACTCAATGCACTTTATTACTTAAAATTAACTATAAAAAATAACAATGAATTTTCTTTCACATTTTTTGTATCTAAGGCGTTTTTTTTTCAATTTTCAATTCTATATTTTTGCATATTAATTTAATGCTTGTAAATCTGTTGTTGAAAAGAGATAAGAAAGTGAATGAGGTCAGAGAATCACAGAATTATTTTTTTTCATCACAAGATTTTTGTCTAACAACGTAAGATAGTTTCTATGCAAATTGTAATGACGATTAAATAGTGTAGTTTTCAGGTAATTCTGTGTAGAGAAGACAAATCAGTAGCAAGTTTCAATGTTTGTTGTATTCGTCATAGAATGATGTCAGTAGGGGACGACTGGAAACTTTCTCCTTTAGATATGTAATCTCTGGATACAATCTTCTGTCGGATCGATCCGACTGTGCGCAGTAATGATGAGTCTGAATCTTCTGTGAAACAGCTAATTACTCAATGATATATCATAAGCTGCTTGTATTCGTCATAGTCTGATTTCAATTATAGACTCGTAAAATCGTTGGAGTATCCAGCAGCAGTTTTATATTAATGCGACACTTATCAGAAGTAAGCACTACCAACGAATATTGTTTATGGAATCAGAATTGTCTTATGGTTTATATACCTACATTTTCTATATATTGACTTGAATGTTCTAAAATCATCTATCATACACAATACGGTAATTTATAGTGGTTTTCAAATGTTCGCTTATGATGACTCCTACATCATCTTCAACATATCAAATTGAAGGTATATTACTATAAAATTTTATTATTATTTACTTTATTTATAGGGTTACTGTTGATTATCATTTTTAGCCTACAGTTAATAAGTAACAATCATTCCCTCTACTGTAACCGTGTGAAATGCCTCAGTGTATGAATTAAACAAATTAATGGTCGTCTATTTTACTATATCAAGCAGTGAAACATACATTAAATTGCATTAATTGAAAAACAAATAAGTAGTTTATGATTTCATTGAATTATAATGAAGAAATTGATGAAGAAAATTACCTGTAAAATTCAAAAGAAAGTGAGGATGATGATGATGATGTTTTGGATGACGATGATGATGATTATGATGATGTTGTTGTTTTGATCGATGATGATATAAATGAATATCTGTTCAATTACCAATGGTTTAATCATTTTAATGATTTTACAAAAATGATTTGTAGTAATGTATTGCATATATTTGAAGTATAATTCAGTGTGTAACATCTTCACTTTCCACAGTGACTTAATATGAAATCATTTGAACACGTTATAGATGTAGGCATCATTATTAAGTTAGTTTTGTTCATTTCATATAAATTCAATAGTGAATTATTATTTTACATAAACTTAAAACAAAAATGTTTAGTGAATACATTGAATTCATTTATCATTTGATTATATTCTCTTCTTCATCATTCAAGAAATTAAACTAAATTAGTCATCAGTGAGCTGATTATTGTAATTGAATTTAAATGATTCAATTAAATCGATATATTCAGTTGATTGAATATGTCACAGATTAATGTTGAAAAGATATTACTGAAAACCAAGGAGTACTGCTGCTCATCCTTTCAATGTCTGCTTCCAATTCTCGACGCAGCATGTTCTTTGGCCATCCTCTTTTCCGTTTCTCAACAGGATTCCATGTTAATGCTTGTCTCGTGATGCAGTCTGATGGTTTCCACTATGTATGTCCTATCCACTTCCAACGTCTTTTCCTGATTTCATCTTCGGCTGGAAGTTGGTTTGTCCTCTCCCATAGTAAGCTGTCGCTGATGGTTTCCGGCCAACGGACATTCAGTATCTTACGTAGGCAGTTGTTTATAAATACTTGTATCCGTCTGATGATGTTTTCTGTAATTCTCCAAGTTTCAGCTGCATACAGCAGAAATCTCTTCACGTTCGAATTGAAGAGTCTGACTCTGAGGTTAGTTGATATTTGTTTTAAGTCCCATATGTTCAACTGTAGATATGCTGCCTTTGCTTCGCCAATCCTTGCCTTTACATCTGCATCGGACCCTCGTTGTTCATCGATGATGCTCCCCAGATATGTGAAAGTATTCACTTCTTCCAGAGTTTTTCCATCAAGTTGAATTGGGTTAGTGCTCCCTGTGTTGTATTTAAGAATCTTGCTCTTATCCTTATGTATGTTCAAGCCTACTGATGCTGAAGATGCTGCTACTCTGGTTGTCTTTGCTTGCATTTGTTGGTGTGTATGTGCTAGAAGAGCTAGATCATCCACAAAGACCAAATCATTGAGTTGCATACTACTTGTCCATAGAATTCTGTGCTTCCCCTCAGATGTGGAGGTCTTCATGATCCAGTCAACCACTAGGAGGAAGAGAAAAGTTGAGAGCAGGCAACCTTGTCTGACTACGGTCCTCACTGAAAATGCATTTGTCAGTTGTCCTCCATACACAATTTTGCACTGTGTTGCATTGTAAGAGTTCCGGATGATGTTGACGAGTTTCTCTGGTACGCCGTAGTGTCGAAGAAGTTTCCATAGTGTTCTCCTGTCTACACTGTCAAATACCTTCTCATAATCAATGAAGTTGATGTACAGTGACGAGTTCCATTCAATTGATTGTTCGACGATGATCCGTAGTGTTACTATTTGGTCTGTACACGACCGATCCTTACGAAAACCAGCTAGTTGATCTCGAAGTCAAGCCTACATTGAATCTTTCATTCTGCTCAGCAATACTCTGTTAATGACTTTCCCTGGTATCGACAGTAGCGTGATCCCTCTGTAGTTGTCACATTTGCTCAAATCTCCTTCCTTTGGTATCTTGATAAGATTTCCTTCATTCCAGTCTGCCGGCACTTGTTCTTCCACCCAGAACCTCCTGAATAATAGGTGGAGTATCCTTGCTGTTAGGTCGATATCTGACTGGAGTGCTTCAGCTGGTATATTGTCAGGTCCTGCTGCTTTCCCACTTTTGATCTGTCTGATGTCCATCTTGATTTCTTCCATCGTTGGTGGAGTGACATCTATCGGGAAATCTGTAGGTGCTGCTTCGATGTCCGGTGGGTTCGGTGGAGCTGGCCTATTTAGGAGTTCCTCAAAGTGTTCTACCCACCTATTCCTTTGTTCTTGAATCTCAGTGAGTGTCTTTCCAGAAGAACACATAAAGCTTGATTATTATAAATCTTACTTGTTGAGTTACACATTTCCCAAACATATATACACGAGTAAATTGCAACCAAATGTATCAAATCTTATCCAACTTATTAAATCATATATTAAAGATTCTCTTAGAAAAGTGAGTGATTTCACTGAGAGCCATCATCATACTTCTTCTGTACTATTTGATATATCATTAATGTACCAAATTAAATTCATGAACTTTTGCAGTACCGTTATCGCGATGACTTAAGATAGAACTAGGAAAAAGCTGAATATACCCTGTAGTGATAAAAACCACGTTGATTTGTATCCAGTCAGTCCCGATAAATATGTGACTAACTTATCATCGATTGTATTATCTGCCCATGAAAAGGAGGCACTCTCATTTAGATTTAATTTGTTCTTCTTATTTATACTTCTTGAGAACAATTTAGTCCTCAAACATCGTACCAACCAATCAAATCATAATCGTAGAACTAATCCTATTGGTTTATTTTTATCCCTGTAACTGCAAAGTCACTTCAGTATAGTTACATTCTCAATTTAACTATAGTCAATCGCAATATTCACTGACTTAGATAAAACTGTAGACTGTAGATAAGCTGTTTAATCATTGATTTACTGAAGTGGAAATTACATATTTGAAATACATTATAACGAATGTTCATTTTTCAGCTTTTGATTAACTAGTATACAAATGATGAGTATGTTTTAGTAACAATACGATGCATATCTTTGAAGTGAATAAAGGTTCACAGTTAATCTCTGTTCAGAACTGAGGAAATAGCTGTCCAGTGTGCTCTATTTTGTAATGGTACCCAGCTAACATCGAATTCATCAACAAAACTGACATTGATTAGGATGAATTTGAAGCTTCCTTTTGATTTGCCATGGACTGAAACTTTTCAGTCTCTGTTGCTGAACGTGCATCCTGAGCGGTTTGCCTCGATATAGCGATAGATCATATTTATTGTTTAAAGTTGGATTGTTACTGTAAGCAGAATCCAGAGCTTGCATTTCGTCTTGTTCGGGACCTGTTAGCTGGATATACCTGCGGAAAGATCTAAATGCATACTAGTTATATGCACATCCTAGCTGAACAAGTATGACTGTCCCACCTTAGTAGCCTAGTGGTGAACGATGTTTTGATTAGTACAGGACTAACTGGCTTCGAGTTCCGTTGTGTACATCAACACTGGTATGTGAGTACATCCATGTGACGAGTCCAAGACAAGATGAAATGCACTTCATGAATTCAACTTGCCAGTCACAATCTAACTTAAAGCATAACTGACATTCATTGAAAAAAATATAACACAGCCACATAGACATTTTATCCTCGTTTTAAGCTACTTGATATTGATAACACATTATATTACATATCACCTAACCCATGATAATCAGATATCTCAATCAACACGTTATAACAGTGTTCAATACTTCTCAGGTTCAACTCTGCTTAACTCTATGTCACTAATACAAACTGATGTATGGCCTGAAATTCTGGTGTAATATGCATTTTCGAATAGTCAGTAATAAATGAATTCAAGTGGTTTATCGAGATTCGTATTAAGTTATAACTAATTAAATTCATCATAGATTGATGTGAATAAGGTACCACTGAAAATCGCAAAGTACTAGACAGTTATTTCATTCTAGTATAAGACTTCTTAACAGTGTGTAATGTAAATTCCATTCTACGGAAGGGGTTGGGAGTCTTGAAGTTGGCGAACATCTAACCTACTAAGTATAACACAATCTACATAAAAAATAACCTCAAAAAGAACAAAAAATAAGTAAAGCACTTTTTTTTTTCTCCTCTTTCTAATTTATTAATGTAATTATCATTAATATAATTTACTGTTAACTGTAAATCAAGTTTTAAATAATCCCTAATGTTGTTGTTGTTGTTGTTTATTGCTTCACATAGTAACATAATTAATCCTGATCAATCATAGACCAATCTTCTAGGTTAGCAATTTTATTGGCTTCAGGTAAAACACCATTATCTACTTTTAATTGATTATTATTATTATTGTTACTAGGGTCAATATGATGTTGTTTTGATTGATTGAGGTTTCTACGAGATAAAAATTTAATTGGTACTTTTAATGTAATCGAATCATCATTTGTATTGATTGGTTGTTGATTAGAATTTTGATCAATATTCAATTTATTCATTGATACTAATTGATAATTTAATGTTTTATGAGTGTTTAATTCATTTTGTTTGATTAATTGATTGGTAAACTTTTCAATGGAATGAATAGAATTTGGTAGATTAGCCTGAAAATTATTAATAAAATGAAAATATGATTTAATCTAAAGTTACGTAATATGTAGAAATTACATTGAATAAGTTAGTTTCTATGTAGAATGAAGAATCGGATACGTATATACACTCATTCAAGAAGTTGGATTATATTAGTCTGACAATATTAAAATATAAACAAGATTAATATCACTATACAGTTAAATAGAAAGGTGTGTATAAAACTCTAGGTTTAGAAGAAGATAAGAAGTGAATATGCCTATACTAATGCCAACGAATCTCAACTATGTCACCCGATGTCATTATCCATGATTTACGATTAAATGCTTTCGTCTTTACTTTCAAAAGTCGTCATAAAGAAAAGGGATCTCAGTGACTTGGCTGTTCTATTTCTGAAAATTATAAAATTTAGCAGATTTGTGTACTTTTGTCTCCAAACTAACATTACTATGTGTTGTCTAGTGATACTGTACAACTGTCTTAACCAGGAGGAGTTGTCTTTTTAAAACCTACTAGCTTCAACTTTTTAGCTGCTGCCATCAAATGGTACAATTAGGTTAATAAATATAAATTATCACTATGTAGTCATCAATTTGATGTTAGTCAAGTCTTCTATATTGTTGATCAAATTCTGTCAGTCTAGTTATAATGTGGTCAATAGTCCTAGTGATTTGATATCACTAGCACTATGATGAGGATGATGGTGACTCAGGGAGTAATACCTCCGAAAGTTGTAGGCACACCTTGCTGAAATTATTAATAAAATGAAAATATGATTAATCTAAAGTTACGTAATATGTAGAAATTACATTGAATAAGTTAGTTTCTATGTAGAATGAAGAATCGGATACGTATATACACTCATTCAAGAAGTTGGATTATATTAGTCTGACAATATTAAAATATAAACAAGATTAATATCACTATACAGTTAAATAGAAAGGTGTGTATAAAACTCTAGGTTTAGAAGAAGATAAGAAGTGAATATGCCTATACTAATGCCAACGAATCTCAACTATGTCACCCGATGTCATTATCCATGATTTACGATTAAATGCTTTCGTCTTTACTTTCAAAAGTCGTCATAAAGAAAAGGGATCTCAGTGACTTGGCTGTTCTATTTCTGAAAATTATAAAATTTAGCAGATTTGTGTACTTTTGTCTCCAAACTAACATTACTATGTGTTGTCTAGTGATACTGTACAACTGTCTTAACCAGGAGGAGTTGTCTTTTTAAAACCTACTAGCTTCAACTTTTTAGCTGCTGCCATCAAATGGTACAATTAGGTTAATAAATATAAATTATCACTATGTAGTCATCAATTTGATGTTAGTCAAGTCTTCTATATTGTTGATCAAATTCTGTCAGTCTAGTTATAATGTGGTCAATAGTCCTAGTGATTTGATATCACTAGCACTATGATGAGGATGATGGTGACTCAGGGAGTAATACCTCCGAAAGTTGTAGGCACACCTTGCTGATGAGTGCCAGACGGAACGAAACCTAAGGTTCAGGGTTTCCTGATAACTATTCCCAAGTCACATCATAATGAATAGAATGCAATAAAAATCCATTTTGACAGTTGAATTAATTGTTGAAATCGGTATGTAGAATAATATTATTATAACGTCTGAAGTGACTGACGAAGTTGAATTTTCATATCTCTCACTGATTTGAATTAGATCGAAGTAATAAATGCAGTCCGTTCAGTACTAATTTAGTAGTCTAAAGTTAGAAAATGTACCGTTAACAATTCAACCAACCTATCCGATTTCTACTAGATTACTAGGAGGTCGTTTATGTAGCTGTCATGATCTTTGATAAGTGTCATGATTTCTCGAGAAAAGTCACTAATGTAAAAGGCATGACAATTGACACAATTTTTTAACCTGTTAATACAGTTTGGTGTAGTGAACAAAAGAATAAAATAAAAGATCCCATTTACCTCTACGGTACTTTCAGTATCTGTTGTTTACAATAATCACAACATCGATATAAATGACATCCAAATCATTCAGAAATACTTTTCTAACTACAAAGTAAGGTAAGTAGCTCAGGCATTTCATATTTTATTAAGCCATACTGTACTGGTCGGTGACCCACGCTCAATATAGTGTAGCAGGCGGTGGTTGACTACTGCAGGAAGAAAGGCCTTACTATTCATTATATTTGAGGAGTATCCATTCAATCATATACAGATGAATGTTACACATGACTAACACACATCACCACTATTCATCTCATTTCACATAAGACATTTTTCATATCCACCGACAGTTTTCATCAAACACACAACGTCAATGATATGTCACATTGTGAAACACGTTGATACACAAAATTTCCACACTTTCAGATTCGTGCTTCGATTTGACTAAGTATTTTGATTTGTAATTCATTTATTCATCTACTGAAGAAGAGATTCATACTAAGTCGAGAAATGTCACAGATTTCAGTTTCCGGTCATTTGGTTATCACATATGTATGCCACACTTAATTCCAGGCATTTTACTGTTGTTAACATAAGAAATCTAAAACAACTAAACAAACAGCCCATTTTTTGTAAAACAAAAACGGTCTTTAATCAGTCAGTCAATCCCTGTTAACCCCTCCTTGAGCATAGGCTGCCGACCACGACTCTCTAACCATTTCTGTCCTAGGATAGTCATTTTCAATTCTCCTCATGCTAATACTGTTAAAACTTTTCCCAGACCAATGTGTACTTTAGTCTTCCTTTTTCTTTTGGCTTTCAGGACCCCATGTTAGTGTTTGTCTTGTGGCTCAGTTTAGTGATTACCTAGAAGTGTATACTATCCACATCGGACGTCTTTTCTTAATTTCTTCCTTGGTTTGATTTCGTTCGTTTTGTTATCTGTCACAGAAGGTTGTTGCTCATGGGATCTTAGTAACGGACCCAAAGTATCTTGCTCCAATAGCTATCAGTAAATACATCTATCTTTTGAATGATGCCTTTCCTAGTTCTCTAAGTTTCAGCTTCATATAAGTGAACTGTCTTGACGTTGGTATTGAGAATTCTGACTTTGATGACTCCTCCTGGAGTCCTAATAGGCTTACTATCGGTTTTAATCCTGGACAAAAGAGGAGAGTTAGGCATGAGGTTAGCAACCCCATTTCATAAAAAAACAACCTTGCTAAAAATTCCATTAACCAGGTAAAAAAAACAGTTTTGAAGCTACAATGAGAATAGTGAGTAACTTACATTTTGTTCAATAACATTATCTAATTCATTCACTTCAACTGGGATATTTTTAAGAAGCAACTGTTGATTAGTTAACGGTAAACTCATATTGTCTGGAATAGAAACAGAATTGTCGGGGATAGTATTGCTATTAATTGAATTGATAATTTCTGTCTGTACTATAGGTGACGGTACGAATTGTTGTTGTGACTGTTGTTGTTGTCGATCCTCTGTGACGATCTCTTGTTCAAAATAATTAACATTCTTTTGTTTGAATGTTTCAGCAATTGTATTCAATAATGAAGGATTTTTTATGACATCATTTTTTCGTAATGTAGAATATTCAAAATTATTTAATAGAATTCTTTGAGGTTTAGGTGTAATTTGTGCATACGGTACATAAATTTGACCAGATCTATCAACAAGCCAATCACCAGCATCATATACAGTACGAATTGTATTATTGACACGTTTTTGTAACTTGTTAAGTAAAGTGGATGGGAGGAGGAGTGGGGGGAGGACGAGAAAAATTAAAACAGAATTGAGTTAGGAGAGGGAGATTGGTGAAAGATTATCATATTGTTTGTTATATAAAACATGAGTATAAACATAGTTTGATTCAGTTAAACTATAACTACTTAGAGAACCTAGTCAGTCAATCAATCAATCCCTGTTACTCCACATTGAGCATAGGCCGCCCACCAACATTCTAAAACCCAATTCTGTCCTAGACTTTCCTTTCCAAGTCTTCTCAAGTGATATCCATTATCTTCATGTCTATCTCTAATTCCCAAAGGAATGTGTTCTTGGGTCTTCCTCGTTCCTTTGGCATTCAGCATTCCATGTTAGTGCTTAGATTGTTACACATTTTGATGATTTCATCAATGCGTGTCCTATCCACCTCTAGTGTCTTTTCCTGATTTTTTCCTTATCTGGATTCTGCTTGATTGGTTCGCTGTCACAGGAGATTGTTATTCATGGTATCTGGCCAACAGATCCGAAGTATCTCACACAGACAACAGTTTATAAATACTCATATTCTTATACTCATATTCTTAGTTCTCTATGCAAGTTTCGCCTCCATACAACAGAACTGTCTTCACGTTAGTATTGAAAATTTTGACTTTATGTTGACTGACGGTGGGCATTTCGTTAGTTGTATGCATTTCCATCCTGCTGTTTATACTTAATTTGAAATTTGAGTCCAATACTGATTTAATTAAAAGTAATTGCAAACTAAGTATGTAACTCATCATCAGTACTGTACAATGACGATCCCTGTAGAAATAAACCTCACATACTTCAGATTTCTCTGAGAGCACATTTTCTTCAACCTGCCATGTTACTTTATGATAATCGAATTGTATGACCTGTTGGTCTTGTATTTAATCTACAATTGTCAGTTGTAGTTTATCTATAATCAATTCATTGTATGTAGATAATTTGGAGGAAATAAATTAATTTCATCTTAATAGTGTAAAACAAAAGAACTCAAATAAAAGTATACACTCACCTATTAAAACTTCCTGTTTATTACATCAGTCATTATGCGTAATGCAATGGCTGTACCAACACTTTTTAAAGGTTATAAGGAATATCGGGCTCTACGGATCAAAACAACTTTCGCCTCTAAGTTAAGTTCAACTGTATTTACAGTATAAGTTGGACATTTACACTTTTCGCCAATCATGTTTCAGAAACCCTGAAATTTAGAGGGAAACGTAATTCCTCGTTCTATCTAGACGCAAACCGTCGAACAGTGTGTAAAGTAGGTATAATGTTTGCATGCTAAATAATCAATCGATGGCACAAATAACGTCGACTGAAGTTCATTGAGATTGTCGTAATCACGTGGCTATAACTTGATGTTTGCGTTAAAAACAGTTTGTAATTAGTATTCAACTATTTTGATAGGTGAAAAGAACAACGTTTAAAGTCGACTTTTTATCTTTCATGAAATTGTGATTACTAATCAATGATTTTAACTCAATTTACATGTCTGAACATGTCATAGTTTCTACGGTTCATTTGTTATATTACGTAACCCTCCTAGGGTTACTGCCGGTCCCAAGCCCGGGTAAAGGAGGAGGGTTGGGCATGGGGCTAGCACCCCCCATCCCGTAAAAACCCAAACTTGCTAAAAAAATGCAAACCAGATTAAACAAGATAAACCATTTAAACTCTGCCCAGGGAGTGGAAGGATATATGACGCCTCATTATGAAAGCCGAAATTCTTCGGAAGTCATGAGACCGATGCCCCCTCCTTCTAACAACCAGAGCAAATATTTTTATAGGTACATGGAATGTTCGAACAATGTGGAAGAGCGGGAAGACAAATCAAATAGCTGCAGAAATGAAGAGATACAACTTGACAATACTCGGAATCAGCGAGACCCATTGGACTCAAGCTGGACAGAAAACATTGGCTTCGGGAGAGATGCTACTATACTCCGGCCACGAAGAGGAAAATGCTCCCCACACTCAAGGAGTTGCTCTGATGCTGTCTAAGGAGGCATATATGTTGCATCTACCTAAATAACATAGTGACGCTTAACATGAATGGACTGGAGCTTAAAAACAACCCTTCCAATCCAAACATCGTTCAGTAGAATGTCTAGAAGCTTCAATATAACATGATTCGATTAGTTGGTTTCTCAAATTTTAATTTGAATGATAATTCATAGCTAGCTTGAAGGTACATATACACCTAATTTGTTGTATATATAATTAGAGATATGTGTTATATTTGCGCAATACATATCGAACATTCTGATCACACATATACTTGTTAAGGCATTTACATTTGAAAAATAAAGGTCACTAGACAATTAAGTTAAGTAAATAAAGATAATAAAGAGAACAATGTAAGTCACACTCTACCAAGGTAAGTTGGGGGGAAAGTACAAATTGTTTTTGAACACACAAGGGGGGAGGGGTTTGAACTTCCCTATATCTAAGGCTTCAACAAACTTAAGTATACGTCCTAAAGCACAACACCACAAAAGATGATTTGATATCAACTATGTGACCTGTGTTAACTAAGTGTTTTAGCGATAGACGATAAAGTTTGTTTATCCTGTACTTTTATTTTTCCCTTCGGAGCCATTTAGGTATGTGTTCAGCTACCCTTACATGCAGATCACGAGTGCTCCTCCCTATGTATGTGTGTCCACACATACACGTAAAGTCATAGATACAGTGGGATGTGATGCATTCGTTTACGTGCTGTTTAGGTTTGCTTTGAATTAATGCCCTATACTAATCTGTTACTACAACCTTAGCCGCATAAAATGTTCTGTTAATAACCGACTTAAGCCTTTGTTTTAACACAAGGTTATTTGCATCACCTCGGAAGGGTAACGTAATATAGACTGAATTTTTGGGTGCTAGAAATATGGTAGGTTTTACCATACTACAACATTTCCATCGGTTTATGAACTTCTTTGGATATCCGTTCAGCATTAACGTTTCTGTCATTAGATTTTCATTTTCTTTAATAGTGTCATAAGTGCAAATACGATTAATCCTATTGAATAAAGCATCTTCCTCTTGATCTGTTGTCATGATATGCAAATTCAAGTGTATGTAGGGAGAAGGGGGGGTTGGGGGGGATTAGTTTATTCAGGTAGACTAAGTCGTAGTCTAGGCTCAGCAATAGGAGTTATCACAAATATTATACAGTTCATGCTGAACTACCATAGTGGTTGGTATACTTTCCACCTTATTTATCTTATGGAAAACCAATGGATTATTCTATTAGAATAAATGACAGTACTATAACCACCACTTGTGCAATATGGCAATAGAATTCGCTTTATACCTACTAGAGTTGAAGGTACTGAGAAAATTCGTCTCGTAAATTCTTGTATAATAGTCAGTATCTGTAACCTATCCAAAGTCACAAATGTTTTTCACTAGGTCTAACTTATTTATTTATTACTGTGTAATAAAGTAAATGAGGCTAATGTTTCCAGTTTTCGTTAATACAGTTAATTCTAGTAGTTTCTAGCCAACTTTTCATTCCATTAATAGGTATGCGCTGTATATGAAAGTGTCAAGTTCATTAATTATTCAACTTTAAGATTTTAAAGTTATCCACGCTTGTCAACTGTAAACATTACAGTGCAACATAAAGAATGAAAAGTTCAAATATATGGACAAAACGAAGATTTGTAATGAAATGGTTAATGAAAATGCTCATTCAACAAGTAGACATAAACTAAGGATGTATTTGAATCTTTTCGTCGATTTTACCATGGACTGAAACTGTTCAGTCTCTATTGTTCTATGTGTATCCTGAGCGCTTTGCCTCGATATAGCGACAGATCACAAGTATTATTTTAAGTTGGATTATGACTTGTAAGCGGAATCCAGCGTTCGCATTTCGTCCTATTTGGGACTCGTCAGCTGGATGTACCTGTATCCCAATATTGATGTTCAATTCGTTTTGTCACAAACACCACCGTGTTCACCACTAAACTACTGAGTACATCCAGCTGACAAGTAGACATAAACTATTTAAACATCCTGTATACAACACATTCAATGAACATTGAAAATATTTCTAATGATCTCATCTATGAAAACATGATAAAGAAGAGGATAAATTACTGCAAAACAAAAGAAAACATCAAGTTAATCTACCATCATTTCTTTTCTTTTCTCATAATCACTTGGTTGATTATTCAATGTTGTATACACTGAATTATGAACTTCATCATAAATGAACTCCATTGATGAAGTATTATGATTACCTATTGAATTATGTAGTGTTGGATACTTAGAATAATAAGTAGATTGTTGTTGTTGTATATTGGGTTCTTGTAGATAATGTGATTGATATTGATGTATAGTAGGATAATTCATATTAGGTGATTGTGGCATAGATATAGATGATTTATGATACATAAATGGTGATGTATTATAATTGATCATTGGCATTACATTAATTGGTTCACACCATTGTTGTTCATTTATCATTGTAGTTGTTGTTATTGTATTTATTAATGTTGTAGATGATTTCTTAGCAATTTGAGGTGTTTCTAATGGAATTATATGTTGAATATTATTGATTCTTGTTGTTTTTGATGATAACTTTCTTGGTTGATCTATGCAAAGTAGTTGATCAAGACAATAATTTCTTGAACGACCAATATATAGATTTTCTTGAAAAAAAACATTAGAAAGAGCAATTGGATACAATTTAATGAAAACTAATTGACGCATGGATACCAAATAATATCATGATATTAAATCATTAATAATCTACCAAGATTCTTGGTACCTGGGTGGTTGTATCACAGGAAGAGGCTGTATTAAATTACAAGTGTTCAGGTGGTAGAGAGCCTGGGTATTAAGATGTTAATCAGTCCACCACCTGAAAAACCAATTACTCTCATATTGTAGGGCATATTGATAAATTTGGTGCACCTCGTTTGATTCTAGTTTGTTGTAAACAATCCATGAAAGGCTTTCTACATACTTTTAGAAAGGTAAAGATGCATTTCACACCTTTACTAGCTGATTTACTTCAGTACCTAGGCTGACCTTGGAAATGAAGTAGTTGACTGCTTCACTTATTTCGAAGGTCAAGTCGCCCCTTGACAAGTTGTTAACTGACAAAATCATGTTACAGATTACTAATCAGTATCACTTTGCAGTAGGAGGAAAAACGTCTGCTAATGAAAGTGCTATTATGTCATTTAGAATCTATTTCTGCTATATTCTGTTAACAGAAGATATTAATAGTCTGTAAGTATCAAATCATTAGCGACTTCGAATTATCGATTGAATGTAACTGGAAAACCATCGGAGGTTAGATTTAGAGTATTACGCAAAGATGGTAAATCATCTGATGAAGCCGTCAATCTTCATTGATCAACCTGACTAAGTCATGTTGTTAGGGATTCATAATCCCCGAAAATATAATGGTTAATTAAATCCAGCGAGAGAAGTTGCATTGATTTTTTTGTAAGCTTGACTTGTAAACTTTCATTACTTTAATTTAAAATTATTGTTAGTCTTACTCCTAATAACATTTATTGTATTTGTAAAAGGTTGTTCACCAGTCTCATCTCCGTTTTTTGCTCCACAATACAATCTTCCTACAAATCCAGTCTTTTGGAATAGCTAAGGGCTGGGAAAAACAAGTTGTAGTATCCGACAGAAGTGCAAGTATCTGAGGTAGCGTTCGCAGTTAATCGTGTCGAGAAAATCGTAGCAATCAGGCATATAATTCGGCTACCCTAGAGATCGTATGCGAACTATATTAAGCCCATAAGAACTTGCACGTATTTTGTCTCAACTGACCGGGGAAACATAACAGTTGGCGTCATAACACATGTAGTAATCTCAAGACCAACTCGTACCACTTTGTAAAACGCTACTTAAAATAAGGGTAGGATGAAAAAACGTTTATCAATCAAAATTAAGAAATGAGTAGCCAATAATAACAAAAATTATTGACATTAACAATACCAAACGTATAAATTAACTTACTTAAGTAATTTGTAACAACAAAACATCTTGCAAAAAAGAAAATATTGAAGGCAATTGAAATACCCACAAGTACAATAATCAGTTGTATTAGATTGGATGAAATATCTGACGAGAGTGAGGGGAAGTTGAGGTGGTGATGATGGTGGGGAGTGGAAATAACAGTAAACAAAATGTATATGAAAAATAACCATTTCAATTCAATTATAATAATCAACTGATTAGTGATTAACTTCAGGATGCTACTGAAACTCTACTGAGAAGTTGTGACTGGTGGAGTTCAGACTTGTTGGGAATGAGACAGTTATCGCCAATCACAGTAGATGAAAGTCAGGCTATATAACAAAAATGGATGAAAATGGGAATTATGCTATTAGTTGCCGACCCAATGGTGTAGAGGGTTTTGTATTCGCCAGCCTGAACTCCCTGGTGAGGCGAAGTCTGTGGTGGACACTGGTGAGGCGTTCCACACTAGAACGTAACATCTCTCCAGTGTTCCCTGGTTTTTAGTAATTAAGCAAATGAACTCTGGATCGACTTTCTTATCCCTTCTGTTATAAATCTTTCTTTTAAAGTTCAGTAAGTTATTTTGTATTGTACTCTGACCTGACAAATTTTTACTTTTATTTTAATACTTTCATCTCGTAATTAACATTAATTATATGATACTGATGCAAGAATTATCAAGCGTCTGGGGGGGGTTTAGAGGTAGTCGATAGGAAATCCTAACTGATCTTAGTTTCGCACTAGTTTGTATTCATAAGAAGGAAATACTTAACTGCAATATCCCTGTTGAAACCGAATCAATTTCATCCACCGTCGAAGTCACTAGGACTGAGATATTCGAGTGTAATAAGAAACCCTGGTAACTAGTTAATAATAAATCGATATAAATTATCAAGTACTATGTGGAGTCTATGTGTCCTGAGACCGACACCAGTGAATTGATACGTATGGATGAAATAGATATCGGTGATCAACAGCATGTTAGACAAATTACTCGTTCGTAAACCAGATCAAGAAAACTGAAAGTCAGCACTCAGAAGATTCAACTCTATTTTGTATATGTGTTTTGCAATAACGATCATGTAACAGATAGAAAAACTGACAAACTTAAAACGTCAGCGATCAATAAAGAACAAGAAGTTCAAAGAAGAAAAGGTAAACAGTGGTACGGGTTACCGCCAAATTCACAATTAACTTGAAAAATAAATAGTAAAAACAGGGGTATTTTCAATAAAAATAACCAGTTCTGCTTCTTCTTCGTAGGAGCGTACATTAACTGTAAACTAATTGAATAGAGTTCTATGAGCTGTTTAGTTTAATTTCAGTTTTCATCATAATTCTGAATAACTTCATCAGATGTATAGTCAAAATTAAACTCTTGATCTATAACTTTCTTCTACCATCACAATGAATTTGTGTGAAATGTGAGTAGATATTCCTTTTTGAATCAAGTTGTATGTGTTTTTGAAATATTCATTTTGTAATGCTCGAAGGTGTAAGCTCTAATTAGGTGACAGCTACATTGTGTGTATCAGTCTAATTTTCACACTCTGCATCCTTTTACAAGTTCTCTACTATACTACTTAATGATAGTCAGTAATGTATATTGTCATCATGTCATTATACAAATGAACTTATGTTTCCCTGGTGTATTATGTAAAACTTGACTCATTCACCAATGACGCTTAACACGTTTACTGTTACAGTGGTAGAATAATCAATTCCTCAAGAGTTTATCTCAGTTTGTATGTGATCCCTGAAAACGGAGTTTATAATTTTTGTGTCAATTGTTCTCTTCTCAATTTGTATATGGCAATGCAGTTCATTACAATCACTTTCCTTCAATTTTTTTAACTTGTTGTTAATTATTTCATCAGACTATTCTCGCGGTAAACATCCCCAGAGTTGAAAATTAGAAGTACGCGTATGAGTGCAAATTATCTAGAATACTGATGTCTATAAACCTAATCGCTTCATAATTATTGATTAATAGTACCATTATGTCCATAAATGTGTCAGTCACATATTTGGATCTAAATCTTAGATAAATTAATTAATTCAACTTCTTGATTGCACTTACATCTTTGCCACTGTCTATGATTATCCAGCATATTCAATACATTACATGTAATTTAAACATAATAAAATTTAGTTGATTGAACACGTCACATGATATCTTTGCGAACCAGGAAGGACTAGACAGCTGTTTATACGTAGAACAGGACTGATCATCAGTGAGCATCCTTTATTCATCCCACACTGGTTTTAGGTTGGCGAATGACTAGACCTCTGCACCAGTGAACCGGCATCCAATGATTGTATTCTCATTTCCATCAGTTTGTGATATATATTGTGTGACAATCATCCATTGTAATTGGTGATAACTATCTCACTTCCAACAAGTCTGAACTCCATCAGTCAAAGCTTCTCAATAGAGCTTCAGAAACTTGATGAAGTTAGTCATAGAATTTAGATTTTCTCGACCCAGTACGTTCGAATACCTCAGAAACATATCGTATAATCAGAGTCTGTATTCAGCCAACATTATCTAAATTACATTGCATTTGAATCACGTAACAACCGATCGGTTATTCAAAGTTTTCACCAATTATAAATTACCGTCAATAAACTAAAATTGTACTACTCAGCTTCATGTCCAAAGTGTTCTAATTATGAGATTTATTACTTATGAAGTTTATGTACTACTACAGTATTCACAAATAATCGTTTGAGCTATGAGTCCATTAGTTAAATATGTTTACGACCACATCTAACTAGCTTTCTGGTATTCTGATTTGAGGTTTGGAAACTGGAGAACTTACATGATATATATACACCATACATTGGATACACTGTCTCACGTGGTGGAGCTATTGTAGATGGATACGTTTTACTTAATGGATATAGCCGGTGATTGATACCGACGACAGATCATGAAGTCAGGTAAGTCATATAACTCTATTAAGAAGGGCTTTTTGGTAGTTACGTATCGGTTTACTAATTCGTTTAAAATTTTATCCCATAATATTGATGCACTACCTGAGATCAAATAACCCATCAATAGATAAAGTGTTTATTCAGTCTGTATTAAATAAGACACAAGTAGGTATCAATGACTAACATTTTATGGCAATATCTATTTGGATAATTGAAATGAAGTCATAATACTGAAGTTAGGTAATAAGAGCCAATTTATAATTGGCTTTTGAGCTAAGTATCATAGTAGTTGGCACTTGTTGTCATGTTGTATTTGCTATCTTCAAGGCATTATTAAACACTGTGAGATTCAACATGTGTCACTCAATGTCAAATTCACAAAAACATTATTACTGTACTGTTCAAATAACTTGTAATTCACTCTGAGATCAACATGCTAGGAGGTCACTATGTTTTAAGAACACATGGTGGTTTGAAATGTGGGTATCAGCATGTTGTTATGATTCAAGGATACATTGGTCTGCTCAAAGTCACTGCCATGTAGCATTATCGAATCATTAAAGGCATAATTGAGTTAGGTACATTGTGCCTTGGCTTTACCATAAGATTTCCTACTGATTCAAAATTTTCTCCTCCTGACAACTAATTAGGATCAATCGTTTCAAAATGAGTAAATTGCAACAATAACTGCCATCAAGTTGTTTAGTCAAATGTTCATACGTTCACTCCCTTATGGTTTTAGCAAAATCAATCTAATATCTCTGTCAGTTGTTGAGATAGGCGGCTTAAAAATTGCAACTCACCTTATCTTTGGCAATTGCTGACCGCATTCCAAAATTAAGAATCTATTACCGTAAAGTGAGTCTTTGAGAGAGGCATATAATAGAATGTTTCACACATCACTTCTAGTCCATTCTCGATTGACACTACTTCTAATTAGGGGAATATGTTACGGTAATTTTACTCTGTCATATGTCGTAGGTCTGTCTCCTACGTCCTCGATGTTGTTGGTTTGTAACTTGTTTTCAAAAAGCTTAAATAGCGGGTGTTTGTCATAGTTTTACAGTCTGTATTTTTTGCGATTATCGTATATCTGAATGTTTGATAAAAACATGTACTGGTCATAGTCCTAGTCTGGAAGTGCAGTTATCTGACAGTTCCGAGTCAAGTCATTGAAAAGTTGGTAGTGGTTGTCACTAGTCATTGGCACGGTGTTTTGCGGCAACATAAGTAGCGACATTTCGGTGAACAAATAAAAGTGTTAACGGAGGATCGAACGTGTCAAACTACTAACTCTGTCGTGGAACTCAGAATATGACATGTCTGAAAGAAGGCATATGATTGGTCACTGCTGTTTGACAGATGTCTGTGGGAAACTACTTGATCTTTTATATGTGTGTATATAGGTGGTACATTGTTAGTTTAAATTATAGTAATACATGCGTGTGAATGACTGATTGTCTATTTGATAAACCAATGAGATCATTGTGTCTGAGTAAAATATTAAGACAAGCCTGGAGTCAGCCGTAAGATATCGTGTTGTACTGAATCTAGTATCAGTGAAATAGGCCATCCCACAGGTCAAATACTGTAAGATCATTTTTAAACGTTTTAAGTGTAAGTAACATTTTTCTATCGTAATTTGTTGATTTACATTTCTAAAGTGAATCTATCCTTCTTAATCCTTTTACCTGTACATTCTGATGATCGTTTGACTCTAAATGTGACAGGTACTACTTATTTTCATCGTAGCATTTGTTTTTTCTTACATTCTTATTAAATTTCTATAATTCTTATGGACTGTCTTGAATCTACTATGTTTTACTTGACGTTTTGACTTTGTCGGCTGCCATATTGGTTCGTTTGTGCATTCTCTGATTATGGATTGAAAAACACTTTCAGAACTTGAAATATTGTGTTATAACAAGTCACTTTTGATACTTTGTTATTGATATTTCTATAGATATAGACGTTACCTTCGAGGCAGACAGTATGTGATCTATCTCAAAAGAATACAATAATATTCCTGTTTGTTTCTTGAAATTGAATTGATTGTCTCAATTTGTGGAATAAATTTTGGTTGAACAGCTAACTGGTGGTGATATTTGTTTAGGTAATAATGTACATTTACATAAATGATTTTATATAGAACCGTTCGTCACTCACTCAACCATTTGCTTCAAATTCCGACTGGACATGAGAAGGTATATCTAAACCAACGTTGACAGTTATTCTTCAATCTAAACTGCCTCACTTTAGATCCTATGGTAATCAAGTTATTAAGACAATTAGAGTTTGTTTGAACTAGAATTTGGACACCTTTGATATAGTACATTTGAATAATTTACCAACATGACATAACCAAATCATTCTAAAGTCCTTCTACAAATGGTAAGAATTTTTTAGGTGGGGGTGGGGGGGGGACTTTAGGTACATTTAACTATGGCTCGTCTGAAGCTTACGCCATATGTATTACCACTAAAATTTTCAATTGATATGCTCATTGTAGTTCAGCTCACTTTGCATAATGTAAAATACAAAGGTAATTTAAAGAACTAAGAAAGCTATATCTATCAGATATTACGTTAAAATATACACCATTAGTGCCCCATACGAATAGAAAAATTGATAGAAAGTGGATTGAACGATGCATTTAGTCAGTTTAGTAGCATTACATATAACTTATGCCTATTCGCTAATCAGTTATCCTGTCTTTAGATATCTGTTTATTCAATGACATTGGGTTAATATATAGAATTTATGAGTTGTTACTATTTGATCATAATCAATTCAAACAACCGACCATCTAGCATACAGTTAATACAATTTGTATAATCTTCCCTTGTATTCTATCCAACTTAAGTAGAATTGTGTATTTTTTGACTTGGATTGAGGTTGGTAACTGAAATCCAGGACTCGTTGCCTGGATGTACTTGAATGCCAGTGTTGATATTGGATTCCACTTATCAACCACAATCCAACTCAAATCATACTTGTGAGCTATCGCTGTATTGAGGGAATCTGTTTAAAATGAACACATAACATCAAAGATTGACCAATTTCTGTCCATACCAAAAATCAACAAAAAGATTCATACTCTTCCAAATTGTATATGAAGACTAAAAAAGTAAAAAAAAAATCATACCGATCTCCGTTGTTATATCAACAAATGTATCATATCCATTGATTGTTTTCAAGTTATTTGTTTGATTATATATACTCATTATAGTTGTTCTTTGTTGAGCATGATAATATGAATCTAATTCAACAAAATTAGAACGTTTTCCACGAAATGTACACCACCATTGTCCTTTTTCATTAATAGCATCTAAATGTATTACATATTCAATTTGTATATGATCATTTGCCATAGAACGATAAATGCATTTAGGTATTGCAAGGGTTACTGCATCACTGCAAAATGATGATGCTTTTATATCATTATTAAGAAAAAAAAGAAGAAAGAAGTAAGAAAGATGAGTAAAGTTAGTAAGTTATTAGAAATATTTGTGTTGAATAAATAGGTCCTGGTTTGCCTGCTTACTTTCATATTTTGTGTGTATATTGTAGAGGTTCTTATTGTACACACACATACTCCCCCCCCTCTTACTGAACAATGTAACTTTTACTTATTGTAGATTTCTTCATGGCATGCGTGTTCAGAGTATGGTTGAATCACTTTTCTTAAAACACTTCCTTCCTTCTTTCCCACAGGAGTGCTTCAACTTAGATTACTTATTGGATGTAATTTGTTTCCAATCTAACTGTATTCAGTCTGGCGCAAAGACTTTATGCGTGTTTGGTCTTTAATATATGCATGTTTAGTCAAAATGAAATAGGTGGGATTACATGAACTAATTAGTTATCGAAACCAAACATAACTACGAATCAACATCAGCAGTTCCAGTAACGGAGAATCATAAGAAGATTTAATTAATATGCTGACTCATTTCGACATCCACTTCTCCACATTACTGAATTTGCTGACTGTTATATCTCGTAATTGATAGATTGCCTAGCCGCAGACAACTTTAACACTTGAACGCCTCGAACCCACCTAGTTGCGAATTCAGAAGACAGAAGACAAGTAGATAGGAAACTTTGTTCCAGTAAGATAAAAAGAGAGTTCTTTACAAAATAACCGTGTATTTATAGTTTTCTGAAATAACAAAATCAGTATTATAATACATCAAATCCGAACTAAGAAATTCCAACTAATACCCAGTCAGAAAGTGCCACGTCGAGATTCTGAAAGGTTCTGTCGATTAGTGATTGAACGGAATGTCTCCGGCTCTTTCATGGGTTTTGGAGGCTTCGTTGTGGTCCCTAGAAGCCGTCCCAGAACTCACTTGTGCTTGATATTCCATACTGAAATTTTATGACTGTGTTTTCCTTACTATATTTAATGCATTTCATAACTGTTTATCTTCTATAAATATGAGTAGTATATATCTATAATAAGTGGGTATAAATTATGAGGCCGAACTTGAATGACTTAATTAGATTGAACTAATCACAACTCTGTAAACAAGAATCAACGTTTACTCCACAAATTCTAGTAGTTTAATAAAGAACTTTAAGCCATAACTCATTGTCATATGCCTCCTTCCCCGCCCCCGAACACATCACGAGAATCTTTGATAAAGGATGAAATATGCCTCCGTTTAAGAAATATACAGATAATATTAAAGCCTGACCATAATCTGAGATGTAATGAGAAATCTGCAATTTCTGTCGAACTGTTCATAGTTGAAATTGAGATGTGTGCACGTATTCAAGTTATTCTTGTATTCATTCTACATAATTTTACGTTGTGTTTTATATAAGTAGTCATTCAGGCGACTGTGTAGCGACCTTAAGATATAAAGTATGATCTCAAATCAAGACTCCAAATTGATTTAGTATAATTCGTATGAACTCCCGTTGATGGATCAATGAAGTATTTCTTGTACACTATGACCCCTGTATACATAGCCCATATTTAAAAGTAGTACATAATGTTACCAATTGTCGCTATATATTATTGTTCTGGGTAGGATGTATTTTTCTACTACTCTAAGCAGGGTGATTAATGCAAAAAATTTGCTTCAATTCTAATTTGGAATCCGATCTGACAGACCACACACCAACATTCAGTGCACTGAAAACACTATTACTCTCGAGTTAGTTGGGTTTTTCAAAGCTGTCATTCACAAATTAATCCTTTCCTTAACAATCCTATGGTTCACAAGTGGATTGTAAACTTATTATCACTAATTAGATTTAGAAGACCCCCTAACATCAACATAGTTGTTTTTAGGTTTTGACCGTAAGCTTGACATGCTTCGGTTATTCCTTATTAGTTCCATCAATAGAGTCATATCTGCCTTGTAGTATTCCACTCAGTAGAAATTAAAATTTCTAACGTTTCGCAACTCAGTGTGAGTTGCTTCTGCAGAGAATAAATAAAAATAACTGAATTGGATTAACACAATATTAGATACTATACAATGGAACAAATCAAAATCAAAATCCAAGTTTGATCGTGTCATATCAAGTCATTTGGATCAAGGTGATTCAAATTGAGACATACTTGTACAAGTTAGTGTAATGTAAATGGGCATGGAAAAGTGACGATAAATTGTATGTGTGTTAACATGAATGAAATTTGATGCAGTTTTATTAAGGTCATTTGGGTTTAAAGTTCATGCTCGATGAATAGTAAGACCTTCCTCTTTGTTAAACAATGTTGCATTTAACAATATATGAAGCGCTTCAGTTATTCATCTTTCTCTGTAATCGGGAAAACCCTTTTGGATAAATAGTTATGTCGTTTGCCGTCAACCTAAAGCTCTTAGTGAGGAATGTGGGGTTCGCACTGCTAAGGAGAACGAAACAGCTGTCCAGTGCTCCTCGGTTTTCAATGGTACTTTACCAACATCAATCTGTGACATATTCAATCAATTACAATACTATGAATCAGGTCGACAGGGAAGCAAATCACAATTAATGTGTAAAAAATTGACCGACCCAGTACCAACAACAAACAATAAAATTAATGACCATCAGAAACCCCCTCCCCTACTAACTTGCTGCCACAATCACATAACTCACTTCTATTAGAAGTTTTTGCTGATGAAGTTGTCCAAAATGACGATGAACGCTTTACAATTAAGTCAACCATTTCACGTTATCTACTTCTTTCTTTACAAATAACCTAGACCGGTGAAACTTCTTTTGTATATGACATCTTTGTTCCAATTACATATTTTGCTTTGGATATTTACTAGTCAAGAGGTTTTTATTAAAGAAAAGAACATATTCATGCAAGCCTAAATCCTTTTTGAACTGAATATTAGAACTTCAGCAATATGTGATAGTAGATTATGCTACGCTTACTGGCTATTCCACACACAGTAGAATTGAGCTGGTTTGTGGAGATTGGTATTAAGTTTTAGTTGATTGGATTTATCACAGATTAATGTTGATAGGGTACCTTTTAAAACCAAGGACCATTGGACAATTATTTTGTCTTAGTGTGGAACCTCTGAATAGTGCCCACCCTAGATTTCACTCCAGGGGATTCAAGTTGGCAAGAAGTCGTGATTAGTGGAGCTCAGATTTATCGGGAGTAGAACAGTGGAACCGATGACAATAGATGATCGTCACACTATATCACATTCAAATAACTTAATAACCTACTGTATAATCAAAGCCCTTAATATTCTTTTTGTGTCATTCGGTCTTTATCATCCTCAGCTGTTAGGAATGGATTATATTTGTGATAGTTATATTTAGACATACACATTAAAATAAAACGGCCACACTTTTCAACTTCCAAAGTAAACCAATTACCAATCTATAACAACAAAGCTACGTGAATAGATAATATTCGGCTCGATAAATTCTCATCAGAGTCTGCAACATCTGACCAAGTATGATCTGAAGTTACTCGAATCTTCCTATTGATTTGTTATGAACCGAAGCTAATTAGCTTCTATTTCCGCATGTGTATTCTGAACAAACTCCTTTGATGCAGCGATAGTTCACAAGTATGATTTAAGTTCAATTGTGACTAACAAGTGGAATAATCACAGACTGATGCTGGTAGGATAAAACTGAAAACCAGGAATCATTGGACAACTGCTTTATCTTAATGTGAAGCCTCTTAACACCTCACTCATCATAGATTTAATTTCAAGTTTCGTCAACTACACTGGTGAGGACACATGTTATTGCATAACTAACCATCGATCAAATTAATGCATGAAGCTTCTTGTAGTAGGAGTAAATCGGAAGGATGATACATCAATTCATGATACCATTGACTAATAGGACGGAAAATGATGCCATATGTAGACTACTTAGTTGAGGTCCATGTGATGACTATGGTCAATAACTGAAGATATTAGGTAATATGAATCTGAATCAGTTATTATCTTCGCCAAATATTGAGTTCCAGTATTCTTCCATACGTAACTTATTTTCATTTAGATTCTAGTTGTCTAGGCATTATCCTGTCTTTGTGCCGATGCGACACTTAACTTTGTGATAACTTACCGTTGTGTGATTTTGACGGGAAGACTAATAGTCACTCAATAATTAGTATTTTCTTTCCCAATTTGGTGTATCACATTGTGTACTGTAACTCTTTATTTCATTCTTCCCTGATGCATACTTATGACATTAGTATAAACATATTTTTGTAGATGTACTCTCTTTATGAAGCCATTTAGATTCCCTATGAGAAAAAATTCTATCGAAGTCGTTTTCAACCCGTTCCTTCACATCTGAATCAGATGAGATCAGTCATGCTGCCGCTGAGGCACGTGAAAGTTTCCACATATTCCAGTGCTTCTCCGTCAAGTGTAATTTAGTTGATGTTCACTGTGTTGTATCTAAGGCTGTTGCTTTTTCTCTAGCATATGTTAAGATCTTTTGGTGGCTACAGACGATGCTGCTACACTGTTCGTTTTCATCTGCATTGTTACTGCGTGTAAAGTAGAAATACAAGGCTGGTCATCTGTGAAGTCCGAGTAGTCTAGCTGCATTGAAGTTGGTCACTGTATTTCATGCGAGAGCAAGCAGCCTGGAATCCCTCTAATGTTACTACCAGTTCAAAGCCGTGATAAACGGGGATTGTTGAACATATGTTGAATAACACCATCTCGTGATAAATAACCTTTCTAAAACAACGGTAACCAGAAAAAAAAAATCCTTAAAAACCAATAGTAAACACACTGCTTATTAAAGACAATTAAATTGAATTAACTGACAAAGCAACTGAATGTACGTCACTGTTGTCTACAATACATGAGTTGAAAATATCTACTAGATAATTTGTTTACTGTATTTAAAATCACTACTTACTTTCATTTATTAAACATGGATTTATACAATTCTGTCGACATACACCAGTTCTACTAAGTGGACAACTTAATAGAATTAAACTATCTCTAGCATTACGACTTTTAGCATCACATCGTAGACGAATTTGTTTTTCATTATTGATTAATTGTGTTAATTCAATTTGATCAGTATCAATATTTGATAGTTGATAAGAGTTAGTTCTATGTAAAAATCTTGTAAATAACCATATAACATAGAATAATTCTATCATAGAACGAAGCATAAATATACCATTTAGTGTTACAAGACCTATAAAGTTTAAACAAAAGATGAGCATATATTAGAAAGTTTATTTACTAAAACATTCGACAACATTATTAATACAGTATTATGTAAGTTGGGTTGTGACTGGCTAGTGGAATCCAGGAAGCGCGTTTCATCCCATTTGGGACTCATTGGCTGGATGTTCCTCCATCCCAGTGTTGACGTTAACATTGGAATTTAAACTCAGTTAGTTTCATCCTCATGATGCACATATATCAAAACAGACTGATCAGTTTCATTATATGACAAATCAACAGGAAGATCCAATTACATTCTAATTGTTACCAGTGCGGGTTTTGTAACTTTTATTTATTGACATTCAATCACTATAACTTCTGACATTAATGTGTACATCAACACTAGAATACAGGTGCATCTAACTGATGAATCTGGAGTACGATGAAATATGCATCGTTGTACTTGATTGCTATCCCCCCTATCACATATACTATTAATCATGAAAGGTTATGGAAATAATAAACCTATGAGAAAAAGTAAACTATGTATGGAGTTTCAGCGAATTCTATAAAATACACTTGAAAGATATTGTCTACATCAACTTAACACAATGTTCGAGCTTCCGAACATTTAAAATGTGGGAAAAAAAGATTAAAGTTCATAAAGCATACATAAATAATACAACTGTATTTCCTAAGTAGTCTGAATACCTCAGTGGTGACGTCTTAGACTATGAGGCTGGGAGGGGGATCAACAGCACCATCAAGACCGACGAACACAATGCCGAAATCTGTGATTTCCTGACAACTACCATACATCAAAACATAGATTAACCTCGACTGGCAACCATGTTGCAACCTGAACGGTAGAATTTATTAAGCATTTGATGGTAGACAAACGTGATACAAGTCACTACTCAGTAATTAAATAATATGTTGGGTACCAAAAGAAGATTTGTTTTCTCGTAGATCAGTGGATGTTTTATTCCTATTATTATTACGTTCCCCTGGCCATATCCACTGGTTTATCACGTTAATTGTCAGCACATCATTTCCGATTGATGATCTATGGTTAATTAATAATACAAACACGTTATTCCGGTTTACGGTCACTGTTCCTCTTATTTTGTATTGATATTAATTTCCTTACTGGTTGACTGAGTGGTCAGGTTTTATCTAAAATATAGTTTGATTCTCTCTGTTTGTTCATCAATCTTGTAGTCTTCCTATTCCAGCTTGAGACTGAGGAGGTAACAGACAGACATACAAGGACCGACTAGGCACTCGCACTGGCAATTGTTATTGTAATTTTGTGCTTATCACATCAACCGCTTGGTTGCACGTTCCAGTTATAATAGAATTTTGACGCCATAACAATGCATTTCAAGGACATATAATGTAAAACTTACAGTTATTCATATGCTGTTCTTTGAACGGCTTCTAATTGGGTTCACCCACAATAGTTCAATCACTAACTTGCAATTCAGTCTGTGGTGCCTTCAAGAGATTTGTAAAAAAACAGTAACGTTATTTTGGAATTAGTACTTCAATTATGCAAATTAAATTAGTCATTCAAAGGCATTGAAGCTACCTCCAATGTGCTATCTGTTAACGTTAGATCGGTTAAATCAAGCTGAATACCTAACTTCTATAACTGTTTTCAAGTAGATTATTTCTTATATTCCGGTTGGTTTTAAGCAAATGTTTTGTTTCCACTGTTTACATACTGCCCTCTCCCTAACCTTTCATCTCACCTACCAACTGTTGCTGTGTCGTTACTTATTCACACAAGTGCGAATGTCTGGACTCAGTAGTCTAGTGGTGAACGCGGTGGCTTTCGACATGAAACGGACTGAGTTCGAATTTCAGTGTGAACACCAACATCGGGATGCAGGTACATCCAGCCGATGAGTTCCAAATAGGACGAAACGCGCCTCCTGGATTCCATTTGCCAGTCACAATCCAAATTATATAACGAAAATAGTGTTTGGATAAGATGAACTTCGGTAATGGAATTGTACACTGAGAGGAGGTTATGTGTACATACCTAGAATAGAGTCGTCGTATAATTAAGAGGAGAATTGGTTCAATGGATCTTGAGTCAGCCATTTCAACAGAAGTGACTGAATGCAGTTATACCGTATACAAAGTTCTGGCCTGTTAACTCGTGTGGCTAAAAACTCTGTTGTTTTCAGGACTTTGAGTCTAACTGATCTTGCCAGATAACTATTTCATATAATTTGCTCCCATCATAAATTTAAATAGAGTGAGAACAACCATATCTGCAAATATAGTCGTTCTAGCATTACTTAGATATCAATGAAAACCAGGGAATGATACAATTATCATCAGTGACAAGGGAAGATCATCGTGTTATATCACACATTGATTGAAGTGAGAATTCTACCATTAAACAATGACCATTTTAGTGATTTAAAGGATTAAGTGCTTTTCTTGGGGCCTGGTAGTCCTTGATTGAATTTCCTGACGGAATAGAGGGTACCGGTAAAACAGAGTCTCATATTAATTCGAAATCGTTGTCTACTGGTCCCTCGTTTTCAATGGTATTCAACTGACATTCATCTGTAAAGAATACAATTAACTAAACTTATCTCCATTAAAGTCACGTTAATTTGACTGAAATAGGAGTTTATTTATTTTGCAGAATAAGGTTGAGGTTATCAGCTGTGTTGTCAGTGTTTACTGTGAATTTGTTGCATTCAACAAATTTTGATTATTTCTCCATTCATTCAGTCAATGAATTCTATATTTCATAAGGTAATTTTCGACACAATCATTGTTTAAATTGTATTGTGACTGGCAATCAAAAGCCAAGATGCCCCTTTCGTCCTATTTGGAACTCGTCATCTGGATATACCCTCATCTTACTGTTAATGTTTATATAGGAACTCGAATCCAGTTCGCTTCATGCCAAACGATTATGGCGTTCACCACTAGGCTACTGAGTCTACACAGTCACACTTATGTGACGGATATGTATATATAATTATAATATATTTGAATTTTTCTGTTGATTTATCATGGACTCACATTGGTCATTCATGCAGTTTGCTCGGAATGCACATAGAGAAACAGAAAATGACCACTTTTAGTCTATGACAAATCATCGGGAAGGTCCAAACACATCATAATTATACTTTTCATTAGGTTTCATATATTCTAGTCCGACTTATCTGATAAAAAGTAACATTAGTAGAGTGAACACTTTTATGTTGAAATCAATTCTTTAGTAAAAATTACTCTGTAACTTACAGCATTCATTTATCAAATAGTCATAAAAATGACTAAAAGTACTGGATAAGGTAAACTTAGTAAATAATTATGATGATTAGGTTAATCATTGACCATAAAATGCCTTATGTATTTGGAAGCCATTTCGGGTTAAATGAATTAAGCACTAAATTCCTTACTTAATTATTCAGCAGAATGAAGATTATCATGCGATAACAGTAAACATTCAAATTAACTAATTCGACAATCAATAGATACATTATGTAATATACTCATATATTGACTTATGTGAAGACGCGCACAACATTCAGGGTCTCTTGAACACCTTGAGTAACAATGCAGGCATATTTAGGATGCTCCTCTCACTTCGCAAACGCAAAATGTTACTTCAGGACTGGCCTGCTTCTTCTCCTAAATTAGTTACAGGGAGTGAACTAATTGAATGCGTTGATCGCTTCACTTATCTCGGAAGTCTCATCACTCCTGGTGGGTCGGTGTCTGACGAAATCTCTGTGCGGATTCAGAAAGCCCGATTGGCATTTGTCAATTTACGGCACTTGTGGCGGAGACGAGGTATCCTTGTCTCAACGAAAGGCCGCGTGTACTGCTCAGCGGCTCGCGCCATTTTAACATATGGCTGCGAAACGAGGGCCATGAAAACCCAAGATATGCGTCGACTCCAGATATTTGATCATAGGAATCTTCGTAACATCGCTCGTATATCATGGAATAGCCGATTTAGCAATAGTGAGGTAAGACAGAAGGTTCTTGGGAAACAAGGTAAACCAGTCGAAGAACTCAATAACCTTCATCGACTGAGATGGTTGGGACATGTATTGCTCATCCCCGACCACCGTCTACCTCGTTGCGCCATTTTAGCTAGGGTTGAAGTAGGATGAATGAAGGGTAGGGGCGGCCAAACTAAAACATGGCATCAGTCCATGAAGTCCTTGACTACTGGTCTAAGCCATGTAGGTAGATGTAGATTACCTCATCTAGTTCTTACTATTTTCTGCACACCTTTACTTTACTCTTCCTTGTTATATTCTGTTATTACGTTACCTCTGTAATCTCGTAGTGCTAATGTGGTATGGCAACTTGAATCTACGAGCGTATGTGCCCGGTTCTACGTTGCTGATGATAATGATGATGATATTGACTTATAGGTATTGTAACAATGCTTATTTGACATTTATTGAGTTCAGACTAGAATAATTGTAATCCACTTGAATACTGACAGTTTGTCTAGCATATTAATTTGTGTTTTGACGTTCGAAAAGAAAGATTTGGTTAGGTTGTAGCGAACGCCAATTAGGTGTGCCTAGTTGATAATCTGCGACTGCCCTAGGCCCACTCACCCCCTCCTCCCAGGTCGGTTATAGAAGAAACATAATCGGGAATGAAAAACGGAGAAGAGGAAACGGAAAAAGTGTTATGTTTTAATCATGTCTTTATATATATATACACAAAATCTGACAACACAGTAAACCAATCAAGAATCCAACATTGATGCAGAACAAAGGAAATAGTGGCAGTGAATGAGAACAACTTGTACACAACTAAGTAGATGTAGCTCATAGTAATAAACAATATACTGAGAGTAAATATACTAAACTGGAGGACTGGGTAAAGGGAACGTAACAGTCATAGAAATGGAATGTTTACATTGTCCAAAGTTATAATAAATGAAATAATGTTCTAAAACACAGTTCTCGAAGACAATCAATCTTATTTAGGTGCCCGGCATATTAATTTGAGAAGAGTATGAACTTTTATTTTAGCAGAATATGATGAACTCATTTTATTTCAATGATTTCTAGTCAGCTATTTACGTATAAAAAGTAGGTTTATCATTTAGGGTGAATTGTTTATAAAAATGTGTTTAGTTATTTTTGATATCATGAATTGGTTTGAATTAGACAATAATGTTGGGTGTGAAGCAGTTATCCACTTTTGGCAATCAATGAGGTCATGCAAGACTGACTAAAATTAGAAATACTATCCTATGGGAGTCGGCTGGATTGTCTAATGATAAAGCGAAGCCAGAATATTCTAGGTTTAACCGCTAATTAGGTCTTGGATGTACACTGTTAAAGAGACCCATACTCAAACAAAACAGCTGTCCGTTGATTCCTGTTGATCAATAGCAGTCTGATTCAATGTAATTCGTGATATCAAATTAACAGTTAAAAATTTTAATAGCACCTAATTATAAAAAGGTGGGTTTGATTAAGAATTATCCCATACAGACATTAAAGTAAAAGATAAACTTCATTTAAAAGTAGTGACTGATATACATATGTAATATTGTAATGAACTGAATTCTGGAACTCATTAGAAGAGGAACAAAATATCTATGTTCTTGTGAAGAGGTCAATGGTTACGTAATTAGAAAACGCATTTATGATAAGTTTCAATAAGATGAGCGAATCTCATTTAATTGAATTTCTAAGATATTTGAACTTAGATAAAGGCGAAATCAAAACTTTACAAATTGTATTTCATATTTCGTTGATTCTCATCAGCTAAAGACTTGAACTACCATGGTCATTGAAATTGATCTTAAAATGATAAGTTAGAATTATAACACACACACACGCATACGAACATAGTATCAAGAAGATAACACCAATTATATTTAACATTGTAGTTAGGAATCTAAAATATATTTATAGTGAATTGTGGTAGTTTGTGGAGATTGGCATTACATTTATTAACTGATTAAATTCACCACACATTGATATTAATAGGATAACACTGAAGACGAGGAGAGGCACTGGAGAGATGCTTCGTCTTTGTATGGGACTCTTCATTTATGTGTGCTGTACGTTTATCAATCTGTGATGAACCCAATCAACTTAAACTTAATACCAATCTTCACAAGTCATCACACATCTATTATAATGATCGACTCAATAATAATTAACTTCATTATATTCGTGAAGCTCTACAGAGAAACCGTAACTGGTCGAATGAAACAGTTGTTATCAATGACAATTGATGATTGACGCGTTATATATCATGTAATAATAGAAGTAAAAATTCCACTATGGAATACCTGCCCGGTGGTGCAGCGGGTTAGGCGTTTGAGAACCAGAAGTCTCTAAGGCTGAGATTAGAGTGTGCAACACTAAGGAGCCCTATTCCAGGACTGTTTAGGGCTTTGTGTTTTTCACTAGTATGAATTTGTGGCGAATTCAATTAGCTAGAATATTTCTATATTGGAAATAAATTTATGTGAGGGGAGAGTAGAGAGTAGTGTCATAAATACAAATTCTGAAGCAAAATAACACAACGTTGTAACTGATACGTGATTTCTTAATCAATCCTGATAGTTATAATTAGGATTTATTAGGATCTTCCCGTCGATTTGTCATGCACTGAATTCTGCTTGCTAGTCACAATCTAACTTAAACAATACATGTGATCTACCACTATAACGATGCAATCCTCTCAGGATGGATGAAAAACAACGGTAACTTACCTGTTTCAGTCCATGACAAATCGATGGGAAAATCCAGATACATACTAATTATATATACACATCCGTTGCACAGGTGTGAGTGTCTGGACTCAGTAACTTCGTGGCTTTTGGCACTAAACAAACTGAGTTCGAGGCGCTGTGTGAATAACAACAGTGGGATGCGAGTACATCGAGGTGACGAGTTCCGAATAGGACGAAAGGCGCGTTTTAGATTCCGCCTATCAGTTTTAATAGTATATATAAAACTAAGAATTTCTTATTATCATTACCGAATATCAATGAGATGATGTAAATTATTGATCAAATAACTATGGGGACCACCATTAAAGCACATTTTGACTCATATTCTTAATGAGCCCCTCCCCTTGAAACATGAATTAGGTAACATACTACAGATGGTATCTAGATAATACATTAATTATCTATATTATTATAAACCACGTTTCTCAATTACTTGGTCACTGTAATAGCGCATATATAAGTAACACATTCACAACGTGAATAATGTAAGATGACCTAGGCAAAAGCAAAGGACGATGGGCCAAGTGACTGAAGCATATTCAAAAAAATCTTGAACAGGACATTACTGAGATATTGAATAATCCTTTAGTACACAAAAAAATGTTCACATTGATGGAAATTCTTTTTCACTTTCATCAGATTAAAAAAATTACTATTTTTCTAGCCTACCCCCCCCCACCTGTCACGTTTGTCCATTGAGAAATTACCGGCATTTGGATATGGCGAATTGTTGTCTAGGTAATTATTATCATAATGATAATTCATGTGAATTGAAAGAGACATTGTTAAGCTAATAATAATGATAAGAAATTGATATGAATTGTTAAAGATGAAAATGTAATTTATAATTTAGACATCATAGTGATAAACAGAAGGTGGTGAAAGTCTACAATCATCAGTTTATGTAGTGGTTGGCATCTTTATAGCCTACGGTTACAGGATATACCACTTCGGAATTCATTAACAGGGTTTTCAATAGTTAGTTAATTTCAATAGCTTCAGCTATTTTCAGTAACCACAGTCTCACACCTTTAGATTGACTAATTAGGATGTGCAACAAAACAGGGAATGCATCTTCCTCTTTGATTCAATATTCACTGTTTATCAGATGCGACATTATTATGCTATTGATCGACTTAATTACTTCTTTTCCCAACCACCTCTGTACATGCTCACGAGCTCGTACACATCAACACTTCCGAGTACGGCTGATGTAACTAGCTCGATTAGAGCAGTTAAATCAGTATACACATACTGAAGAGGTTATCTTTATTATTTTATCTTTAACTTATTGAGTGAACATCGATTTAATGTTAATGGTAACCTGTGTATTCTAACTGAGGTGAACTTTTCTTCTATCAAAAATGACTAACATTGAAGTGATAAAATACATCTGAAATTATTACAAGCATCACCTCAAGTTACTATGTGAAGTTATTCTATCAACTCATTAAATATCTATCTTACTTACTATTATCTAATACCATAGTGATTATTGTTTGTTCATTATGTTTTTTTTTTTATTTTTTACATTTTATAAAACAATATTGATTTGTTTCATGTGCTAAAGTTGATAATTGATTTTTTTTAAGAAAATTTTTCATTAATTATTGATCGATTTATTCAATAAAAAAAAAATGTTAAATTATGAATGTAACCATGAAAGAGTTTTATATTTAACTCATTTAGGGTTATTTAAATTATGAATGATTATAAATTGAAGACAAGTTTTAAGATTGAAACCAACGTATAGTAAAAAGATGTTTATGTAGATTTATTGTATGCATTATAATAAATTGGATAGAATGTAATATGTATCAAGAACTACATTTTTGAGTGTGAAAGGTATGACAAGGCTGCCTACTATTGGCTTTTCTCTGCCTTCTAGTGGTTAACTGAATTATGAAGACCTCCACACCTAAGGAGATACACAGACCAAATCGCAACACTACGAATCATCGTTGAACAATCAGTTGAATGGAACTAGTCACTGTACATCGACTTCATTAACTATGAGAAAGCATTTGACAGTGTAGACAGGAAAACATTATGGAAATTTCTTCGACACTACGGAGTGCCAGAGAAACTCGTCAACATCATACAGAATTCTTACGATGGACTACAGTGCAAAATCGTGCATGGGGGACAGCTGACAGATGTGTTCCCACTCAGGACTGGAGTTAGGCAAAGCTGCCTCTTCTCGCCTTTTCTCTTCCTTCTGTTGGTTGACTGGATTATGAAGACTTCCACAACAGAGGGAATGCACGGAATTCAATGGACGAGTAGGATTCGACTCGATGATTTGGACTTCTCGGATGATCTAGCTCTCCTATCACATACACACAAACAAGTGAAAGTAAAGACAACCAACGTAGCAGAAACCTCAACATCAGTAGGCCTGAACATACATAAGGAAAAGAGTAAGACCCTCAAATATAACAGAGGGAGCACCAATCAAATTGAACTTGATGCAGAAACTCTGGAAGAAGTGGATACTTCCACGTAACTGGGGAGCGTCATCGATGAACAAGGAGGACCCGATGCAGATATAAAGGCTAGGATTGGTAAAGTAAAGATGACATGCCTGGAAGAAGACATGAGATTGGCCAATATCGTGTGACAGACATATGACAAGGACTAGGTTTTATATATATATATCTTGTATATTATTGATTGTAATTATACATGCGTGTGAGTAACTAGTTGGTTTCCTGATAATCAGTTGGATCCTTGTGACTGTGCAATAGATTAAGGCAAGACTAAGTGTTAGCTGTAGACGATAGCACGGCGAATAACAGAACTGATGATATCGGCCATCCCTACTACAGATACAACAGAGGGCAGCATTCATACAGTTGAGGAACATATGAGGCTCAAAACAACCGTCAACCAACCTCACTGTCAGACTCGTCAATTCGAACGTCGAGACAGTTCTGCTGTATGGAGCTAAAACGTGGAGAACTACTTCAAACATCCTCAGAAGGATACAAGTATTTATAAACAACTGCTTACGCAAGATACTGAATGTCCGTTGGCCGGAAATCATCAGCAACAGCTTACTATGGGAGAGGACAAACCAACTTCCAGCCGAAGAGGAAATTAGAAAAAGACGTTGGAAATTGATAAGACATACATTGCGGGAATCATCTGATTGCATAACGTGACATGCATTAACATGGAATCCTGTTAGAATCAGAAAATTAGAAGGTGAAATTACGCACTGCGTTGGGAAGTAGAAGTAGATATTAAAAGGATGAACAGCAAGTGGCAACAGCTGGAAAGTATTCCTCAGAATAGAGTTTAATATGGAATACCAGTGAGCGGATTTTTGTTCCTGTTTTAGGGGTAACGGGCGTAAGTGTAATCTACAATGTATATTTTGTTCAATTTAGGATTTATCAGCACAATACACCTGTACGAAAGTGTTTATGAACCTAATAGCATTTTGATATCAACAGAGGAAATCCAAATCTAAGCGTCAATATCAACATTGGATTGTTATTAGATCACACTGATAAGTCCCTAATACACATAAACACACATTCTGGATTGCATTTTCTAAGTTCATTTTAAATGTATTCATACATGTGAATTACAGCTATAATGAGGCAATCAGCTTAAGATATACACATAGCAACAACATGAACATCAAAACACAAATACTTTCAAATTAAATTGTACACTTATACGAACGAAACAATGTTTTAAATGTTGCATTATAAGCTTCTGTAGGTTTTGATTAGTTATCAATTATAATTACGGTATGCGTTCTTTTCTATTCCAGTAAAGATGTTTACACTATGACTCAAATTCAGTACTCGTCGATACGAACTCTGTTGACTTATTCACTTATCTATTAAGTTTTAGATATCCGCTTTCCACTTTTCAACCCATTAATATAGAAACATTCATCTCTAGATATTTACTTATACTAATAGAAGTTAATCAACAACAAGACAATATAAATAATTTGCAAAACAAAACCAATAATATTAAAATTGAATTTTTTACTGAATGATGTTGGCTGAGTACTATGGAAAATTAAGGAGCGCTTAACAACTGTTTTGTTCTACTATAGAACTGCTTGACACTGCAAACACTAGATTCTACTCATAGTTCTTCGGGTTGGAGAACGAAAACTATCTGTACTAGTGGGCCATCATCGAATGGTAGATTTCTCAGTTTTATCAATTTCTGACATTTAACACGACAATTATCCATTGTGATTGGTGATAATTGTGTTACCCCCTACAAGTATATTCTTCACCATACACGACTTCTCACTAAAGTTTCAGGAATATGCTGAAGTTTATTACTAGTTAACTGAGTATTGTGGTACAGAGAGTTAAGCGTTTGCCAACCTAAAACTCATTAAGGTGGAATCTAAAGTGCTCACTTCTATGGAGTCTCATTCTGAAACAGAACATCTGTTCAGTGTTCTCTGGTCTTCAGAGGTATCCTACTAACATCAATCTGTTACGAATTCAATCAATTAAAAATCGTAACACCAATCTTCACACAACTACCTCAATTCAATATTACAATTGTATACAAAGAAACATAGAACAATAAATACATACCTAAGTGTATTATTAATTGTAAATATAACTTTCCAACTGAATATTCTCAATAACATTTAACTATACTCTTCCATCTATCTCTTTCATATTCTACATTCTATAATTGTATGAATACAATCCGAATGAAGTAACATTAACCCTATAGACACATTTAATTCAGTGGTTATTCAATTTCTTTCCGTTTTTGCCTTTATTTTCCTTTCAATCAATCAGATTCATGAAAAAGCATGAAATTTTCATTAAATTAACAAAAAGAACCAATCTTCTTATTAGCCCATTATAACATCTTGCATAGTTGCTGATATCTATGCACATTATACATTGTACCGGTTATATGAACATGAATATACAATCTTTAATATGATTCATACTGATTAATCTGTTAAGCTTATCACTATTTCGAATTGATAATGATTCATCAGTTAGAAGAGATAATTTCTAGTCTATATTAGAATAGTGTATAGTTTAGAATATCTTCTTCTATCTAAATAAAAGCATATCATGATGTTTTAACATAATTATATCTAATAGTTTATTCACAGTTGGTGATCTCTATTTCTAAACAGTTTAATTATTCAAAAGATAACTGAATAACTTATGTATTATGAATTAGAATAAGATTATCGTGAAGTCCTAATGTAAAAATATCAACATTAAGATGAGGGTAGATGAGGTTGATGAGTACAGAATAAGACGAGACAAGAATTTTGGATTACGCTTACTAATCACAATCTAACTTAAACATTTTGTATTATCAGTTTGAAAAATAAATACTTTACTATCTATCTTTCTAAAATTAGAATTTTATATCTAATTGCATGTGTGTGCGTGTGTTGGTATGTGATTGAATTCAATGAATCAGATTGAATTGAGATGATTATTTTTGTGGTGATTGGTATATTCAATTGCTTGAATACATTACAGATTTATGTTGGCAGGATACCGTTAAAAACCAGGAAGCATAGGACATCCGTTTTGTTCCGCATTAGTGCACATACTAGATACCGTCTTCAATATGGACGAATAACTAACCCACTTCACCATCGGGCAGGCATACAATGCTAGAATTCTCAGTTTCATCAATTTCTGATATATAACACGACAATCATACATTGTCATTGGTGATAATTGTCTCATTCCCAACATGAGCTGATTATTATAGTTCAATTGAGATGGTTATTCCATCACAAATTGATGGAAGTGGGAATTCTGCCATTTGATGCAGACCCATTGGTGCAGATGGTTAGGCGTTTGCGTCAACCTGAAGCCTCTGGTGCGGAATCTGGGGTACCCACTGCTGAGGAGTTCCACACTAGAACGAAACAGCTGTCCAGTGATCCCTGGTTTTCAATGGTACCGTGCCAACAACATCAATCTGTGGTATATTTAATCAAATAAGATAACCAATTTCCACAAAAATAACCATCCCAATTGAACTATTACTCCTTTATTGGATCACATTTTTCGTTACATCACCATTTTCTTCTTTTAGCTGTTTGAGTTCAACTTTGTGTTTAATTAGGTCATTTTAAGTTTAACAACTGAGCTTAATTCGCATTATTCTCAAATGCTTCTAACCACCTCTTATTGTGTAATCATTTGAACTCTGATCTCTATTTTGCCTTCTGGTACCTTCTTTTGTATTGGATGGATATGATTGCAGCATTTTCTCCAACATTTTAGTTATGTTCACATGTCTAACGTGATTGATTTCAACCAAGTTCAAACACTCTCATGAGTACGTTAAACTTTGTTTTGAATATTAATTTTGTAAAAGTGTATCATTCTAGGTTGTATGCAGCTGATGAGAAACTAACGAAATAAAATGAATTCATCTTATTCTGCACAAATATTTGTTCTTGCTCTCTTGACATGGTTAGTTTGTAGAGACCGAGTTTATTTAATGGATTTAATATAAATTATTCATTTTCTTTATGAGAATGTCTAAATAGAAGTGGATGGTTACTAGTGATACATTATGATAGCAGTTTTTTATTAACTAAGATGGTTTTGACCATGTATAACAATCTATCAATCAACTAGCTACCTCAATAGATGACTATGATTGAAAGAAAGCTAAAGATAGTGAAACAAGAACTCTTTAGATTCATGTTGATAAGTGTATACTATCTGGTTATAACTATCATATATACTATTTGGAGACATTGAATGAAATAGCTAAAGATTGATTGAAATAATACTAATATATTTGTTATTTGTCTAACCTAAGATCTTGAATTTCTAAATTGTTTCATTCTACCGTCTTGAAGCATTTCTTATATACTTAACGTTATTTACTACAATTTATATTACAACGACAATAAGACAAAACAGTAGTTTGAATGAAGCAGGACTAAGTGTAATGTATGTTAAATGATATGAAATAATCTGATGTAGTATGCGTTTATTAAGATTGTTCATGTGATAATGGGATGAATAACAGTAATAATAATACAAACGTGTACATAGTAATAATAATAATGTTCGAGAGAAAGAGAACAAAACTTATGAAGATATAAAGAGGGGGTGGGGGGGGGTCGGGAAAATAAAATATATATATTTAGTCAAGGGAATTAGCTTACGATTACTGATTTCTATGGTTTAATGTTGGCCATGGTAAAAGAAGTGGTGAGTATATTTCTTTTGGACGCAGAACCTTGGCTTTTGAGTTTGAATAGCAATTGTTCGTGACGTTTAAATAACTTTGAGTCTTACCTATTTCAATAAACAGTTATTAACACGGTATATTATTGAAATCGACTGACTGATTCTTGCAACATGTCCTGTTTTCACTAACTGATCAAGTACCGATCTACTAATTGTGTTAAACACACCTTTGCTTAGTCATACTGAAAGATGATTTAGAATGTAAATTTCTAGAACATTAGTCCACATAACTAGCTCCACAGAAGCAATTCAATTGATAAATGCAAAATAGTGGTAGTTGTTCTAGGTCATTTGTCTTCCAGTTTTAGTTCAAATTTTGAACGCTTGGAAAACATTAACTTTAATCATACTGCGTTAAACGTTCTTTGAACTATTCTGAGTAACCTGTTAATACACTTTTTGAAATACTCATTTTCTTTAAGTGTCTCACGCATGATGTCTCGTTTCTTCTTCTACAGTATGTGCTTTTCATCCATGTTGTCGTCTATTTTGCATTTAGATATTAAAAAAAGCTATTTACAAATAACTTCATACACTTAACATTGTTACTGCATATTATACCCAAACTATCAACAGAATAATAATTAAAATGTTGGATAGAAACAAACCTTCTGGATACTGAAAACATGCATAACTTAAACAAATAATCAATTTGTGAGAACTGTCTCACTCTCAACAAATCAGAACTCTACTCAGTCGCAACTTCTAACTGGAACTTAAAAAAGCTAGTTACATTTTTACTCAACTGAGGTGACTTTTCTAAGTGATTAGTATTTCAATTGGGATGGTTATTTTTGTGGAGATTGGTTATTTGATTTGATTGGATATATCATGGATTAATGTTGGCAGCGTACCATTGTAAACCAGGGAGCACTGGACAGATGTTTCATTTTAGTATTTATTTAAATTGAATTATCAAACAATCAAGTAACATAATATACATGTATAAAATAATAACATACCAAAATATCTAAACATTTGTCTGTTATTCATAGTAATAAACCAACTGATAAAAGGTGTTAGTAACTATGTCTTGTTACTATGCTTTCATTAATTCCATTATTTAATTATTTTTTTTTGGTTGAAATATATATTTACATTTTACAACAATAAGTTATATTGTTAAGTAATCGAAATTCAATTTATATATGGCACTGATTATGTATGATTGATAATGAAATTATTGATTTTATTGAATGATAAAGTAGATCAACATATGATAAGTGAAATGTCAATGGTATTAGAAAACGAGAAAGTGTGTTACCAACAAAAAAAATATTGGGGGGGGGTATAGATGAGATAGGGGTGAAGTTATAGTATGTGTATGCGTGTTTACGTGTACGTGGTTGTGAGTGTGTAATATACCAAAAAATCGACAAATGATGAAAAATGAAGGTGAGTAGATGAAAATATTTCTAGTGTATTCATAAATAAAAAAAGAAAAACAATAAGTTAAAATATTTGAAAATACGGGTAATTAAAACTCTGTGTGTAGATGTGTAGGCGGAAAGAGGGAAGGTGTGTGCTTAAATTGAAACAATAGTGTAACATAGAAAAAAGAATTTAAAAAAATATGAATATTAATAGTGTGGATTGACAAAAGAGAAATAACAAAGAAAGAAGGCAGAAGAATGAAAAAAACGAAGAGGAAAAATATAAGATTAAAACAAGAGAAAAACGGAACAACAAAGAAAAATAAACGAAAGAAATAAAAATAATAGAAAAAAAAAAAAAAAAAAAAAAAAAAAAAAAAAAAAAAAAAAAAAAAAAAAAAAAAAAAAAAAAAAAAAAAAAAAAAAAAAAAAAAAAAAAAAAAAAAAAAAAAAAAAAAAAAAAAAAAAAAAAAAAAAAAAAAAAAAAAAAAAAAAAAAAAAAAAAAAAAAAAAAAAAAAAAAAAAAAAAAAAAAAAAAAAAAAAAAAAAAAAAAAAAAAAAAAAAAAAAAAAAAAAAAAAAAAAAAAAAAAAAAAAAAAAAAAAAAAAAAAAAAAAAAAAAAAAAAAAAAAAAAAAAAAAAAAAAAAAAAAAAAAAAAAAAAAAAAAAAAAAAAAAAAAAAAAAAAAAAAAAAAAAAAAAAAAAAAAAAAAAAAAAAAAAAAAAAAAAAAAAAAAAAAAAAAAAAAAAAAAAAAAAAAAAAAAAAAAAAAAAAAAAAAAAAAAAAAAAAAAAAAAAAAAAAAAAAAAAAAAAAAAAAAAAAAAAAAAAAAAAAAAAAAAAAAAAAAAAAAAAAAAAAAAAAAAAAAAAAAAAAAAAAAAAAAAAAAAAAAAAAAAAAAAAAAAAAAAAAAAAAAAAAAAAAAAAAAAAAAAAAAAAAAAAAAAAAAAAAAAAAAAAAAAAAAAAAAAAAAAAAAAAAAAAAAAAAAAAAAAAAAAAAAAAAAAAAAAAAAAAAAAAAAAAAAAAAAAAAAAAAAAAAAAAAAAAAAAAAAAAAAAAAAAAAAAAAAAAAAAAAAAAAAAAAAAAAAAAAAAAAAAAAAAAAAAAAAAAAAAAAAAAAAAAAAAAAAAAAAAAAAAAAAAAAAAAAAAAAAAAAAAAAAAAAAAAAAAAAAAAAAAAAAAAAAAAAAAAAAAAAAAAAAAAAAAAAAAAAAAAAAAAAAAAAAAAAAAAAAAAAAAAAAAAAAAAAAAAAAAAAAAAAAAAAAAAAAAAAAAAAAAAAAAAAAAAAAAAAAAAAAAAAAAAAAAAAAAAAAAAAAAAAAAAAAAAAAAAAAAAAAAAAAAAAAAAAAAAAAAAAAAAAAAAAAAAAAAAAAAAAAAAAAAAAAAAAAAAAAAAAAAAAAAAAAAAAAAAAAAAAAAAAAAAAAAAAAAAAAAAAAAAAAAAAAAAAAAAAAAAAAAAAAAAAAAAAAAAAAAAAAAAAAAAAAAAAAAAAAAAAAAAAAAAAAAAAAAAAAAAAAAAAAAAAAAAAAAAAAAAAAAAAAAAAAAAAAAAAAAAAAAAAAAAAAAAAAAAAAAAAAAAAAAAAAAAAAAAAAAAAAAAAAAAAAAAAAAAAAAAAAAAAAAAAAAAAAAAAAAAAAAAAAAAAAAAAAAAAAAAAAAAAAAAAAAAAAAAAAAAAAAAAAAAAAAAAAAAAAAAAAAAAAAAAAAAAAAAAAAAAAAAAAAAAAAAAAAAAAAAAAAAAAAAAAAAAAAAAAAAAAAAAAAAAAAAAAAAAAAAAAAAAAAAAAAAAAAAAAAAAAAAAAAAAAAAAAAAAAAAAAAAAAAAAAAAAAAAAAAAAAAAAAAAAAAAAAAAAAATAGGAATTGGTCGCAAGCACTTGTAATTAGTATAATGATAGGTGTAATTGTCGGTAGGTGACAGCGAGTAATGTGCAAATGGTGCAGTGAGAGTAATGACTAAATAATTAAGTGGTCTAACTGAGCGTAAACTGAGTGGGATTGAGATCGTACTTCTAGGGATCAGTCCTATAGTACGTATCACCAGGACGTCAAACAAACTAGACCCTGGCTAACCCACCGCGATGATGATCAGTGCGGCCTAGTCCTGAGCGTGAAGCAGGTGTGTGGCTGTCCGTCTAGCTGACTCCGATGGAGTTTGTCCGTGCGGACTTGGCCGCCTCCTTGTCCGATCGTCCAGCCGGATTGTCGAATGCATGCGAAAGCGTTGTCATTCCCATTCGGTGTGGAGGAACTGGCCAGTGCTGAGCGGCTTTTCTCTCTCTCTCTCTCTTTATTGACAACACAGTAATCCCAGACAGCTGAGTCCATCCGTTCGTTGTATCAACTGCCTATGCATCATTTTACAACAATCAACATACTATTACTATTGCATTATTACACGCATTTTCATCATTTACACTATTGCTATTAACTCGTCAATCTTTATTAAACTACATATCTATCTATTTATCATACATTTACGCAATTCACCTACAACAATACCCATACCCACGCACTATTACCAACCATTTCTCATCACCCATATCATATAGGTATATACATATATACACCAACTTTCGTCACACAACCACCATCTAAACTCTTGTCATCATCCACATCCTCAAACTACTACGAAGTTTATTTCACCATCACTCTATGCGCCCAGCCAGAACTCAGCACACTATCAATATTGACATCATTAATGGCTTCAATCAACCATCATCCATAATAAATCGTCATATTGATATTCTTCTACTCAACTTCATCATCATGATGATTATTGTTATCATTCAGTTTATTGTCATCATATTATCATTGAGTATTGTGTATAGGCGAATGACTGTTTAGTGCCTATCGATCGACTCATTGAAATAAACACACTTGAAACAGGCTTACCGTCCAAACTACTGATTATTGTGTATGTTAGTAGTATGATGCGTCCGCAACATGTGAAATTACATGATGAGATGGATGGGTATGTAGTGGTGAGTTGGTGAGATGATTATTCAACAGGGTGTTTTCAATAGGAATTGGTCGCAAGCACTTGTAATTAGTATAATGATAGGTGTTAATTGTCGGTAGGTGACAGCGAGTAATGTGCAAATGGTGCAGTGAGAGTAATGACTAAATAATTAAGTGGTCTAACTGAGCGTAAACTGAGTGGGATTGAGATCGTACTTCTAGGGATCAGTCCTATAGTACGTATCACCAGGACGTCAAACAAACTAGACCCTGGCTAACCCACCGCGATGATGATCAGTGCGGCCTAGTCCTGAGCGTGAAGCAGGTGTGTGGCTGTCCGTCTAGCTGACTCCCGATGGAGTTTGTCCGTGCGGACTTGGCCGCCTCCTTGTCCGATCGTCCAGCCGGATTGTCGAATGCATGCGAAAGCGTTGTCATTCCCATTCGGTGTGGAGGAACTGGCCAGTGCTGAGCGGATTTTCTCTCTCTCTCTCTCTCTTTATTGACAACACAGTAATCCCAGACAGCTGAGTCCATCCGTTCGTTGTATCAACTGCCTATGCATCATTTTACAACAATCAACATACTATTACTATTGCATTATTACACGCATTTTCATCATTTACACTATTGCTATTAACTCGTCAATCTTTATTAAACTACATATCTATCTATTTATCATACATTTACGCAATTCACCTACAACAATACCCATACCCACGCACTATTACCAACCATTTCTCATCACCCATATCATATAGGTATATACATATACACCAACTTTCGTCACACAACCACCATCTAAACTCTTGTCATCATCCACATCCTCAAACTACTACGAAGTTTATTTCACCATCACTCTATGCGCCCAGCCAGAACTCAGCACACTATCAATATTGACATCATTAATGGGCTT